>CM072817.1:47844031-48444031 GCA_036937905.1 Salvia rosmarinus
AAAGGATGTTAAGGGATATGGATCATACACACTGTAAAAATGCCCGCCAAAGCGATGATTTTATGAATCGATAAATGTTTTAGTAAGCACAAGGCATTTTCAACTAAAACCCTGTGTCTTACCATGATGTTGGCGCAGTAATTCAAATGATAAAATATTTTCGCATGAGTCCACCGAGTGTATTCTTGTACTCACCGCATGTTTGTTTTTAAATGTGCAGTTGAGCGATGATGGATGGAGCGTTGTTGAGCAATAGGATTATTGTCGTTGAAAAGTTTATACCTTGATAGTACATCGTCATATGTACTTATCACATGTCTTCCGCCGCAAGAACCTAAATTTATGTACTAAAGTCAAAGAATATACTGACATATGTTTTACGCTTTATGGTTAAAAAGAATCTCCCTTTATAATTATCCTGCTTAGAGTTATAGTTCGTTAATCCGCATTTAGGATTGTGGGTGTGACAATTTGAAACCTCGTATAACTCGTAATGGGTCACCATTTACGATAAGTGGTTATCAACATACATACATCTCAAACTCTACTCATACTCATCGAAAAACTTAACTATTCAATTAGCATTCAAACTTTCTACCATACGTTGGTCTCTTATCTCAGATAACCCACAATACTAAATCTTCTCGACATGTTAAATTATGTTTATGACAAATTTTAGAGTTTTACCATTAGCCAAACTCAAACTAAAATCATGAACCTGTGGTGATGAACATGGCAAATTTCACGCTTGAAAAAGGGTTTGAAAAATATAAATAAAATAGTAAAACACATCGATCGACTTGAAATTTTATAAATACATACTATTCGTGCTTAATCTAAACATATTTAAATTTCACCTTCATCGGACCACAGTAATTTAGTCAAATAAATTCCACAATCTATTGGTCGTGGCAAAGAACTTCCGCCAGCTTAGCTATGGTGGAAAAGGGTCTCCATCAGGAAGAGATGCAAGAGGAGGAGAGGAGAGGAGAGGAGAGAGAGGAGAGGAGAGGACGGCTGATTGAGAGGTATGGTGTGTGTGGGGTGGTGTTGGGTGGTGAGGGAGGTATGGGGTGTTGGGTGACAAGTGTTTCCATATTAACATGCATCTCTACACTTGTCACACACATGCACAACTCACACACTCTCACCATGCACACACACACACACACGGTTTTTATGCACATATATACATATATATCTGAATTTAATTGTTTAGTTAGGCTATTTAATTAATCACATTGCCACTTAATAGATACATGTATTAGTGGAAAGATTAACAAGATGAACTTGTATATATATATAAGTATATAGTTCTCGGCTATTACATTATGCCAATGGGTCCAATTTTATTTTCCATGCCAAACATTGATATATGTTATAACATATAGTTTAGATGATAACTCATATCATAGGATAAATTAATGGCATCATTTTATGCGATAAAAACCGAGTTCGAAAATTAAACGCTTGAAAAAATTTGATCCCTATAAATCCTTAATGATCTAGCATTGATTTAATGCTAAATAATACTGTAATTACATATAATAATCATTGGAAATTAATTACTATAATTCCTTGATCATTAAACTCACTTTTCAATTCGTCTCTAAACGTTAACGTTAGAAAACCTTAATTATCGACTCATCTCGAAATGGTCGTAATAAAGTCGTAATCACTTTATTAAATTATTCCATTAATAATGGAATTTAATTCTAAGCTTGATTGCTTAGAAAAATTTACGACGTTTTAACTATCGATACGAAATCGACGTTAAAGTAATACTGTCGATATGCTTTATAAACTTCATTTCCTTAATTCATGATTCTCAGTGAATATAAAATTGGAATTCATTCCTTCAGAATAATCGAAATCATTATTCGATATCTTATGGATTGAATCATCTCAAATAATTCCTAATTTACTTGTTTTAAATACCGTAATTAGCATTTAATTCACGGATATTACAATATATGCTTATTTCATATGATATAGGAATGTTATATCATGGAAATTATGTTATAAATGTGATATATACTAATGTTCGACCTTGTAGTAATTATTACAATTTTGGAAAATTATCGACAATTATTCCAAAATGCCGTGACATTATAACATTAATATTGTGATGATCGAATGTTTATTGGTTGATATTAATACTTATAAATGACCATAGTGTATAATAATACACTATATGAAATTAGAAAATTTTTTGAAACCATTTGGTAATTTCTAATAATTACCGAGAATTATTGAGGATTTTAAGGATTTTTAAATCCTTTTAAATGAAGATTAATAATAAATTATATGTCTAAATATTATCTTAGACATATTTGGATTTTATAAGAAATTTTGAAAATATTTAAGTTATAAAAGTTAAAATAGCCGTGAGCTATTTTTAGATTTGAATAAGAATTTTAAATCCTTAAATACATTATTTATAATTTAGTTATATGTTTAAAATTATTTTAAACATATTAATGAGTTTATAAAAGAAATCAATTGGAAATTAATTTTGTGAAATTTAGATATTAAAGTATGACTTAGTAATTAATTACTAAGAAAAGTCAAATTGTCGACTTTTGAAATCAACGTCTTAAATACGTCGATAAATACGCTAATACGCCGAAAACGTATCACTTGCTAATAAAACTGTTGAAACAAAAAGACTTCATTTTGAAGTCGTTAGATTGAAAACGTGAAAACGTTGAACATTCACCCAAAAGGGTAAATGATAAATTTCAACATATCTCGCCTCTATCAAGAACGAGCAATGTTAGGATGGTATGTGCTTGAAAACGTATCAATTCGTTATGAATTCAATTCAAATCGATATAGAATATCGGGTTATTATAGACTTTGAAAGTCTCGAATACGCGACCGACGCACTAAAACTTTCGCTTTACGTAGCGCGGACGCTGACGCAACGACGTAACATCGAACAATAACCCAAGTTTAAGACGATCAAGTAGTGTCGTGGGCTTTCTTTCAAAATAAACATGTTTTGCTTTTATCGATCAAATGAATTTACTTACATCGTTGATTTCAACCATTGACAATATGTTTACTTAGATTACCGCCAAAAATATTTATGTTTTGTGTATGTATCCTACCCATGAAATGTTATGAATGTTGTTGGTTCTCCCCAACTTATGAATGAAAATCGACATCGGATCCTACGCCAAGGATTATACCGCTAGATTAACGTGTACACTAAGGTGACTGTGTGTTGAAGGACAATTCACGATCGATCACGGCGTCGTAGAGGAGAGCCTTCACGACGCTCGACTATGATGTTATGATGAAATGATGATATGGATACGGATCATACACACCAAGAAAATGCTCGCCAAACGACTTTTATGAATCGATGAAAATGTTTTAGTAAGACAAGGCAATTTCAACTAAAACCCTTGTGTCTTACCATGATTCGCAAAGGTAATTCAAATACAATAAAATGTTTTCGTGATAAGTCATCGAGTGCATTCTTGTACTCAACCGCATGTTTGTTTTAAATGCGCAGTTGAGCTCGATGTTGATGATCGGAGGAGTGTTGATAAGTCCAAAGGTCTTTGATGTTTTGTTAAGATTTGTCAACCTTGAATACATATCGTCAAATATGTATTCACACACTTTCCACGCAAACTCGAAATTATCTTATGTTATGTCTCGATGATAAGACGATATGAACTGGAAGCCCTTCAGATCGTAATATCCTTTCGAATCTCTGGTTCAAGCCTTTTGGTCCCATATGTTATAAATGTATGTTTTGTCTCAAGTATTATATCTCACATGTGATAAGTTCTTATTGTAATAGTCTTTCTTTATCCCTAAATACTATTCCTAGTGTTAGTCCGCTCGGTCCGGGTCATCCGGAGCGGGTCGTGACATTTAAAGTTTGAACCAATATGTTCTTTAAAATGAATAATTGGGATATAGGGTCCAAAGACCGAATGATGACTACCGAGATTTCTTTGGTCATATGGGTCGCTGCACCCACACAAATACTTCTCACCACACGAGGGCTTCGCTTCAAAAGGACACTTTATAAATCTTCCGGTTGTAAACTTTTTCGAAAAAGTGAGAAATCAAGTTGTAGTGACCAAAAATCTTTAGTATTAATTAGAGGTTAATTAAATATAATTAGGGCCTAAAAGTTATTAATTTCATAAGAAGGAATAAAGTGGTGTAAAAGGATTATTAATCGATAAGTTCGATTATTTCTTAAATTGAAGAATATGAGATTTGAAAATTAGAGAATACTTAGGAATGATTTTAATATGATAAAATATGAATTTTGTGTTTATTAATAAAGGTTTGCATGAAAAGTGTTGTTAATTTGAAATTTTATTATAGAATACAATAATTATTTTTGCATGTTATTTTTCTTATAAAATGAGATGAAATATTATTTAAATTATTAAATGTCTTGAATAAATTATTTTGTTAATATTCAATAATAAAAGAATTATTGGGCATAATTTTGAAATTTAGGAGTTAAGTTTAATTAGTGAATTTGTAACATATGAAAGAATTTAATTTATGTTATATGAAATTAATTTTAACTATGGATGTAAATTGTTTTGGATTCTAATATTTATTAGAAATATAGTTATATATATATAAGGATATTAAGTTATAACATTAGCAATATTAGAGGTTTAATTATCAATTTTAGAAATTTGTGTTAAATTGTGATAAATGATAACTTAATGTACATTTAAATGTACATAACCATTCCGTAAATTTCAAAACAATACAAGATCATCCTCAACCCCAATTCCCCTCCATTTTCGGCACCCACACAAGAACACACACTAAAAATTTTAATTTCAATTTTAATCCATAATCAAGGGTGGAATTAAAGGATAATCACTCATAGTAAGGTAATTACTTCATTTAACCAAAGTTTTTATTGTTTAAATTGATGAATATCATGTTTGGACACCTTAGGTTTTCAAAACTATGAAGCATGGATTATGGTTTATTTGTTTAAATTTTGTTATGTTTATTGATTTAATTATGTTTATGAAGCTTGATTAACATATACTATGGTTTTAATTTGTTTAAATTCATGAAGATTAAAAATTCAAGAATTTTACCTAAACCCTAATTTTTATATATGGAGCATATGTTATGATTTGGTTGAATTAAGCTTGAATATATGTTTAGGGATGATTATAAACACTATATGAATGAAGAAATTTAAAAATTAAATCAAGGTGTGATAGGAACTTAATGATTTTGATTTTATTTGATCCATTTGACATGATATTTATGCTTAGGGATATAAATAATGCATAGAATGAATTTATAGGAATTTAATTCAACTATATGCATAATATCCAAATTTTAAAAAATGAAGGGGACCCCATGAACCTTGATTTCTTGATTTTATTTGATGTATTTGAGTTGATATTTGAGATCTATGATAAAAATAATGCTTAAGTTTAATTTATAAGAATTTATGGATATAAGGTATGAAAACTAGAAAATTAAAGTTTAGTATAAGTTATGATTTTATGTGAGAAATTTTAATCAAGACTTGAATGGATGATGGAATTATGATCATTGATGATAAATGAATATAATTATGAGATATTTGATGTTAAATGGAATTTAGATAGTAAAACTTCTATATATGTGAATGAAGGACATTAGCGATTAACTTGTAAATGAATGAGTTTAAGCTTGTTTTAAGTTCCTAAATACATATTTAAGTATATGGTGATGGTATTGAGGAGTTTGGGATGAAATTTGATGAGTTTGGTGTATTTGGGCTATACATATTACAGACGTTACTTCAAAATTTCGTAGAATTCGTTGTTAATAAAACATTTTGAATTGTTAATTGATAAACTATTGATAAATAATTAAATGAATAAGGAAGGGTTGCTAAATTCAATAATAATTTTATTTTTACAAGTAACAAGCAAAGGCAGTCGAGACGTGAAGAACGAAGAACCTCACGATGTGGAGTAAACATTTGAGGTGGGTAATCTTTTGCAAATTATTATTTTTGAATAAAGTTAAAGTTATGTTTCGAAATGATTGATATTTTGAAAGTATTTTCAATCACCACATTATGAATACTTTGAAAATGAATGTTTTACCACATTGTGGGTATGACGGCGATTTTGTCACGACCCCATTCCGGACCAACCCGGACTGAGGCTTACTAGTACTAGGAGTAGTACTTTAGGGGTTACATGAATAAAATAGAGATGCGTGAAAATAAGCTAACATGCTTGACGTAGAATCTAGATGATGTTATATTGTTTTTGAAAGGTTTAGCCATCGGACCCCAAAACTTGGCCCGATCCGATGGACCTCAATAGTTTGTAATATAAAGCATAAATAAAGAGTTTAGAGTGTAGCAATGAAAGTGTGTGAATACATATATGACGATATGCATTCAAGGTATAAACCACAAATTCAAGTAAATCGGTCGATGACATCGACTCCTCAACACTTTCCCATCATCACTATCAAAGCTCAACCCGCACATTTAAAAACAAACATGCGGTGGCTAAGTACAAGAAATTGCACTTAGTGGACTCGTGCGAAAACATTTGGTAGAGTTGGATTACGCCGCCAATATTGGGTAAGTCACTGAGGTTTTAATTAAAATGCCTCAGGCTTACCAAATCATTTTCAGTCATAAACATAGCTCGGCCGAGCATTTTTGGTGTGTATGGTCCGTATCTCATAGTCACAATACATAATAATAATAATAATACGCGTCGAGAGGAGGCCTCCATCACGACGCCGTGACCGACCGTAATCCCGCACAAACAAGACAACACTCTCTGCAAGCGTATGTTATAACACACCGTATTGTTCCAACCTTCACGCCAATCCTAGCCAGGCATTTATCATCCGGCACAGGACCCGACATTAAAAAGGTTGGGTGCTACCACAACAAATGATATAATAGTTCCAACTATCTCCACAGCCCTACCCGGGCATAACAGATAGGATCCATACACAAAACGAAATATTTTGGTGTAATGCAGAAACATTTGATAAACAATTTGTAGTATAAGTCTTTGTAAATAAATTCATTTGGTACGACAAGAAAGTCATATTTTGAAGATAAGAAGCCCACATTTTGAGGTAAGAAAGGAAGCCCACCGACTATAGTTTGTTGTAAAGTCCCAGTTCGTTCGTTCGTCAAAATCCCGTCATTGCTCGTTTGCGTCACCTTACTAAAAGCGAGGTTTTAGTCGTCGCTCAAGTCTTCGAGACTTTCAAAACTAAGATAAACTTTCGATATTTCATATCGATGTAGACCGAATTTCTTAGTGAATTCAATACGCCTCAACACGTATCACGATCGACTTGTTCTCGCTCTTCGAGAAACTTTCAACGATAAGCACGTTTTCGATATATGGATTTCATTTGTGAAATCCTTTCTTACTAATGAGGTATCATACCAATTAGTATATCTTACGCAGCATCGACGATTTATAAATGTATAATCGTACGTTTGACTTGAAAGTCAACGAAGTCAACATTGATCAACAAAGTCAACGATTTTGACCTTTAATAATAGTAACTTCTTACTATTTTGTTTTATAAATCGAATTTGATCGATTTGAAAACGTAAAGTCCTATTGCTCGATTTATCTTGTAAATCAAGGACTTATGATTATTTTCGCATTTTTAATAACCCTTTTATAAATAAAAGCGTATTTTGGTATTTAAAAACGTTATAAAATGAACGTTCGTCTCAAACATAGCAATCTATGTTTATAAAATTTTGTAAAATTTAAAAACTGTCCAGAATATCATTTTAGTAAATTTTCATAAATAAACTGTTTTAAAAAGGATTTTAAAATCCTTATTAATTATCGATAATTTCGATAATTAGATTAAAAATACTAAATGACTTTTGAAAATTATTCTAAATTAATATAGTGTATTATTATACACTATGGTCCAGAATATGAATTTATGAAATTCATATAACACTGTTTGCTAATTATTTATATATATATATATATATATATTCACGGTAATTACAAATAATAGGGAATAATCATCCAAAAATCCCCAAAATTGATATATACTTATAATAACATCCCAACATCAGTATATAATATTTATATAACCCATATTTACTCATAACTATTTATTTCACAATATGTAACAATGTTCACGGTAATAATAAGATAATTACCAAATAAATAGCAAACAATTTCTAAAAATTCTAAATAAATTCCAACATCAATAAACATTATATTATAACATTGTAACATCATAACATCAACCAAAATAATTTAAATCGTCACCATATGAGCTTGTAATGCTCTCGGCTTTTTCGATTAAAATTAGTATTTGGTTTTCAAAAATTCCAACAATTATATACTATGTTTGTACACTATAGTATAGTAATATAACATCATAACAATCATCAAAACCAATTAAATCATCACCTTATTGAGCACATAGCTCACGGCTTTTTTGATTTATTTATGGTATTTGATTTCCAAAAATTCTAATTAATTTACACAATGTATAAATAATATACTAAAGCATTAAAACACCATTACATGTTCAAAAATAAAATCATACATCAACAAATGTTTTCCTAATGCTCTCGGCCTTAATTAAATATTAAGCATATGGTTTTCAAAAATTCTAATTAAATCATATAACCTATAATCAATACCCTAAAGCATTAATATGTCATTATATGATTAAAACAAAAATTATACACCAAGGTATTTATTTAAGAAGCTCACGGCATTCATGAAATAAATAGCTAGGGTTTTCCAAAAATTTTAATTAACATACCATAGGTTTAAATCATAACATACATCAATATTTCATCATTAAAAAGTTCAAGAAATAATCGGTCATCAACATTTTATTTTATAAAGCTTTCGAAAATTTATTAACACATCCTATGGTTCGAAAATAATATAAGCATGCTAGATCCATTTCAAAAATTAAATATACAACAACATATGATTATCTAAGCATACATTTCATATATTTTTCAAATAAATCATCAAGAACAACATTCTCATGCTCAAGAACATTTAAAACATACATAAATATATGTATATAGCATTCGGTACTCACACACACATATATAAGCATGCTCGATTTTCTTGAATAAGGAAGGTAGAATAATCGAAGCTATGGTCTTGTTTTACCTTGAAATAGCTATGGAATCACAAGAACAACACTAGGGTGTCTAAAGTTTTCGAAATAGAGGAGGAAGAAGAAGAAAATTTTTGAAGATGGAGAGGGAGAGGGCTCGGTTCTTGGAGCAGATTTTTGGAGATGGAGAGAGTGTTTTGAGGGTTGATACAAAATGGAATAAGGTTAATGAGTGTGGGTGTGGAATGAGAAGAGTCTCTCCCTCTATTATCTCTCTCTCTCTCGGCGCATAACACACACCCAATGGGGTGAATGGCAGCCCCATGATGTGGGTGTAGAATGATGATGAAGCTAGGCTAGTAAGGTGTTCATGCATTGGTCCAAAAATAGGTGGAGTGCATGCTTGGTTTAGTGATGATGATGACGGTTTTAGGGTGTGTAGGGGTGGTTTAATTTTCTTGTTACACATAATACATGTATTAATCATAGTATAGATCATAGATATATAATACATGCCATTAAAATAATTAAATCACAACCTATACACATTTTCGAAAATACCGATAGAAAATTAAGAAAATAGGAATAAAATACAATTTACACCTATTATTGATACTCATGCCATTTTCGTCCCAATTATACACATATATATCATAATATATGATTTAGATATTAAATAATATCATAGGATAAAATTATAGCATTAATCAATGCATAAGAAACCCTAATTTCGAAAATTAGATTTCGAAATTTATAAAAATCTGTTTTCGATTTTTAATGATCTAAAAACTGATTTCATAGCTTAATAACACTCATATATATCATATTATAAAGTTTAGATACCATATGATAATTTAATAGTGTCATTTCATGTGAAAAACCAAAGTTTATAAACTTAGGGTTTTTGAGAATTTCAATATCAAATTATCGAATTTTAATAACTGAAAATTCGATTTTAATAATTAATAATACTGAAATTATATGAAATAATAATAGGAAATTAATTATTATAATTTCCCGAGCATTAAACTCATTTTTCAAAACGTCACTAGACGTTGACGTTCAAAACGTCTCAAAACGTTCAAAATCGACTCATCTCAAAATGGTCGCAGTAAGTTCATACTTACTAAATAAATATATCCCTTTTAATAAAGGAATTAAGATGGAAATTAATTCCAAGCTTCACTGCTCAGAAAATTTCATGAAAAGCTGACGTTCGATACGCGTTTGATGTTTAAAAATATTGACGAATCATTTCGTAATATTTCAATCCTTTTATCCACAATCCTTAGTGAATTATGAAAAGGAATTCGTTATAACGATATCGTATCGAAATCACAAGATTCGATGTCGTAAAAAGATAATATACGGCAAAAACCCTAATTACGGGTTTAGAAAACCGTAATCGATATTCGCTTTTCGAATATTACAGTTTACATGCTCACGGTAGGAAAATATATTATCTTTGTGCACGCTTTATGGCTGTGAGCTTACAAATGTAGGCCGCCATGGTATTGGGGAGGCCTACTTCCCACCACTGGGACGACGTAGATAGGTACGACCGTAGTTGAGATCCTTGGGACCAACTCGGGTATGTGATGTCGGTATGTTCGAAAAGAAATTATGGTGATATGATAATGAAAGATCTTTATGAAACAATTATTCAAATTGATTTCTAAAGTTTTAATTGAAAAGAAATTTCTAAGTTTTGAAAGTTATGTTGTTGATTTCCACCGAGTACTTTCTGGTACTCACACCCATAAAATGTTTAATTGTTGCAGGTTGAGTAAGAAGGAGATGTGGCATGGAATTGAGTTGAATTGTCGTTTTTGCTTTCTTCTTTTGATAGTTATGTTTGAATATCATGTCTTCACACATGATATTCATTACACTTCTGCTGTCAAAACTTTGAAGTTGTAAAACCGTACTTTTGATAAACCTTGTAAATATTTCAAAAATTTCTAGTATGTATTTTCGAAGCTATGATCTCGTTTGGGTTTATTGCTGTTGTTGGAAATTTTCTGAGTGAAGGTTGGCTTACTCCATTTACAAACATTATGCTGCCCGTTTGTTTCAAAAACTTAATTTTTTTAAATCACTTATTGTTGGAAGATTTTCGTTATTTAAACCAGTCACGGCTTGATTATTTAGTTAAATAAGTAATTAAATAGTCGGGTCGTGACAGAGTGGTATCAGAGCATTTGTTCGCTTTGATCCTGTGAATTTTCTTTCCTTGAGCCAACCTTTCTTGTAAACCTTTGAGTCATTGGTAAAAGCTCAGTGTTCCAACACATCTCTTCATCTCAACCAGGTAAAGTAAGATGGGAATGTTGTGCATATGTGAACAAAATGTGATTATGTTGAATCTTATGATGTAGTATGTATGAATATAGATGATATATGATTATGTTGTTTCTAACTAGTATAGAAGTGATATCGATTATAGGATGGTAAGGACAAATCAACCGCTCGAAGATCGCCGCTTATAGACCGCCGGCTTACGAGATATCAACAAATTTTATCGTTAAGAATGAGACCAAACAGGCATGCAGTTCTTCCTTCATCATTACAAGGTCATGTGGCGATCGGTTCTGAAGTGTGGAGTGACCGAGCTCGACGGGCTGCTTAACTGGTGCAAGCTTTGCCTCATTTGGAGGGATGGGCATCGAGATAGCTTTCGATTATGTGCATCCCGATATGGAGCTTAAATTCTTGGTAACCTCAAGAAGTTCATAAGAATCCTTAAAGACCAATACAGGACGGGGGGAAATCCTCCACTCATTCCTTACCGTCCATTTGATTATTTCATCCCTACTGTTCATCAAATTCTGTCAGATATATTAGATCCACAAAGCCGAAAAATTAAACCTGAATCTCATGAGCTTGTTAAAGCTAGTCCTAAATATGAGTATTGTGATGATGATGATACTCTGTTTCCACTTGGACCTCAGTGGACCTTGGAGGATCTGGATTTATTTGACCAATCATTTGCACTGAAAACTCCTTCACCACCCTTATCTCCACTTCCCGAAATTCCATTGATTATGTCTTCCATCGAGGTAGAATATGAGTTTAATCAAGAACCGCAAATGCATTGGCACTTCTAACTTACAACCCTTGTCTATGAATGAAATGCATTCGTTGTCGGACCCATCCTTCTCTTGCCGGGAGAGTCGCTAATCCAATCACGATCCCACTCACGTTCTCAAGAAGAAGAGGAGCACAAGAGAATGCAGATAGTTGAACGAAAGTAGTTTAACTAATTAAGATAGTAGGCGGAACTACCAGCCTGTAATTATAAAACTAACCTGTGTGTAAAAGTCCTCAAAGAGGCAATTTTGTTGTAAATTATAAACTGTTTTGTTATCCTTGATATGATTAAATGGTTATGTTTTTACCTTCTGTTGATGATTATATTTTGTTACATGTTAAAATCCCTTTCCTTTGCTTGATACTTTATTAACTGTTGTAGAAATAATAAATTTCTTTGAAGTAGAATGCCTCCTCAAGACGAAACCGAACATGGAAGAAAGAGCAAGTCAAGCCACTCCCAAAACCTTCACGAACAAAACCTTCATGATCGTGAACCCTCTCCCGAATGTAAAAATTGCGTAACTTTTCTTAAGCAGAACCCACCTAACTTCACGGGGTCGGTAGTCCCACCAAGCGAAGGAGTGAGTGCAGTTGTGGAGAGAATCTTTAAGTTTTGGAATGCAATGATCAAGAATGCTTGCTTTGTATAAACTTTCTTATGAAAGGACCATGAGACTTCGGTGGGAGGCCGACGAGAAAACCCTCACTCCGGAACAAATGGCGAACTTCACTGGGAGCAGTTCGAGGAAGAATATGCTAAATTTATTCATGAGCTTTAGGAAATGAAGGAAATTGAATTCATGAATCTGAAGCAAGGAAATAGAAGCGTGGCGGAGTACGATCGAGAATTTTGCACATTATCTCGATATGCACCATACAAGGTAGAAACAGATGAAAAGATGGCTGAGATGTTTTGCTCAGGATTACGGCCTGAAATCAGAATTATTTTGGCTGCTCAACCACCCATGTCTTACGCGGAGACTCTTAATCGTGCGTTAGATATGGAAATAGAAATATAAGCGGAGAAAACTGCTACTGAATCGAATACTGGTGTACCACAAGGTTTTGTTCCATCAAAACCCTCTCAATTAGAACAAAGATATAAAGGAAAAAGGAAATGGGAAAAGAGGAAATCCGAACAAGAGACCATTTCAAAGGCAGGGACCAATGGCGTCAAGATCATTCCGACCGCCGACAACTGGGCAGACATTCTCTTCTCCGAATCAGATAAGGCCACCTATGTGCCCCCAGTGTAATCGTCCACATTTTGGTCTATGTAGAAGCGGTAGCAACACCTGTTATTCATGTGGACAATTCGGCCACTTTGCTACTTTGTCGTCCGCAGACATGAATGTGGCTGGGAGAGGAGAAAGAGTGAAATCTTATCGACCTGCTCAAACGGTGAAAGCAATGACCTGGTACTCACAACCACCCCATTATCAACTCCCTCCACCACAAGTGACTACCATTCCAGAAACTTCAGCTCCGCAGGCATCGTCTCAATCTCTACAAATTCAACCTCAACACCAGTAGGCGTATGCACTGAAACAGAAACAATCAGAAAAGAGTATAGGAAATCTGACAGGTATGGCCCAGTTAAAAGGTGTACCTGTTATAGTTTTGTTTGATACGGGAGCATCGCATTCCTTCATTTCTACTGCATGTGTAGATAATCTTGAACTCCCTGTAAAACAAACAGAGAAAAAGAAGGGTGCCTGTAATATCAGCTTTACAGGCAGAAAGATTGTTAAGGTGTAACGAAAATCGTGCTTATCTCATATGCCTAAGCAAGGAAAACAAGAAGGACAGAAAGATTGACGATGTGCCAGTTGTTCGGGAATATCCAGATGTATTTCCAGAGAAATTACCAGGTGTACCGCCGGATCGACAATTGGATTTTGTGATCGATCTAGAACCAGGGTCAGCACCAATCTCCAAAGCGCCGTATCGCATGGCTCCGAAGGAGCTGCAAGAGCTTAAAGTTCAATTACAAGAACTTTTGGACTTAGGATTTATTCGACCAAGCGCGTCACCCTAGGGAGCGCCAGTGTTATTCGTCAAAAAGAAGGATGGCACCTTAAGAGTGTGTATCGATTACCGAGAATTGAATAAGGTGACGTTAAAGAAGAAATACCCGCTTCCCCGAATCGATGACTTTTTTTACCAGTTGAAGGGAGCAAGAGTATTATCGAAGATTGATCTTAGATCGGGTTACCATCAAGTGAAGATTAAACCTGAAGACATACCGAAAACCGCTTTTAGGACCCGATACGGACACTACGAATTTGTAGTGATGCCGTTTGGACTCACCAATGCTCCGGCTGTGTTCATGGACCTTATGAACCGTGTGTTCCATGAATATCTCGATAAATTTGTGTTAGTATTTATCGATGATATTCTAATCTATTCAAAAAGTGAACAAGAACATGAGGTACACTTGCGAATTGTGTTGGAAAAGTTGAGGACGCAGAGATTATATGCCAAGTTTAGCAAGTGCGACTTCTGGCTAAAAGAAGTGAATTTCCTGGGGCATATAGTTTCAGTTGAAGGAATTAAAGTGGATCCTACCAAGGTCCAAGCGGTATAGGAGTGGAAATCACCTACGACTCCGAATGAGATTCGTAGTTTTCTAGGCTTAGCCGGGTATTATAGAAGATTCATCAAGGATTTTCTAAAATTGCTAAGCCAATGACGAATTGCTAAACAAAGGGTAAAATTTCAATGGACCCCGAATGCGAAGACATTTTCCAAGAACTCAAAGAAAGAGTGACCAATGCTCTATTTTAACAATACACGATCCGAGAGAAAGATTATACTATATACACGGATGCGTCGAGAAATGGAATAGGATGCGTCTTAATGCAAGAAGGAAAGGTCGTCGACATGCTTCACGACGATTGAAGATTCACGAACACAATTATCCCACTCACGATCTGGAACTCGCAATGTGGTTCACGCATTGAAAATTTGGAGACATTATTTATAATGGATCAAGATGCGAGATTTTCACGGATCACAAAAGTTTGAAGTATTTCTTTGAACAAAAGATTTGAATATGCAGCAACGAAGATGGCTCGAGCTGGTCAAAGATTACGATTGCGAAATAAAATATCACCCAGGAAAAGCTAATGTCGTCGCTGACGCTTTGAGCAGGAAAAATTAGGAATTCTTTTTACAAATCAAGAAGAATTTCTAAAAGAGTTTGAAAGCATGAAGCTGGAGATCGTATTACCCCCTCGTAATATACAAGGAATTGTTGCAGCGTTGGTGGTGCTTCCAGACTTGAGAGCTCGAATAATTGAAGCGCAAAGACAAGACGATCAACTCGAAGCATTACGAGCTAAAATCAGAATAGGGAATCTTCCGGAATATCACGAAGCAGGAGATAATGCAATTATGTTCGACAATCAAATTTGTGTACCCAATGACAACAAATTGAAAGAGTTAAATTATGAATGAAGCTCATAATGTTCCGTATGCTGCACATCCTGGAAGCACGAAGATGTATCAAGATCTCAAACAGAAGTTCGTGTGGACAGGAATGAAACAAGACATTGCATCCTATGTCGAACGGTGTTTAGCGTGCCAACAGTAAAGCCTTACATCAAAGACCGACGGAAAGTTCTGACCTTTGGAAGTGCACGAATGGAAATGGGATCACATCGCGATGGATTTCGTAGCACGGATTACCCAAATCAAGAAGAGGAAACATCGTTATCCGGTAATAATTGATCGTTTAACTAAGAGTGCTCATTTCATTCCAATTCCGATAACATATGGAGCGGATAAGTTGGCACATATTTATGTTCGTGAAATCATTCGTCTACATGGAGTGCTGATCTCAATTACTTCAGATCGTGATGCAAAATTTACTTCTCGATTTTGGACTACGTTTCAAAAAGAATTGGGTACTCGATTAAATTTTAGTACCGCTTTTCATCCCCAAACAGATGGTCAGACCGAGAGAAAAATTCAGACACTAGAAGACATGCTCAGAACAGTGGTGCTCGATCGAGGAGATCAATGGGAACAAGTTCTACCATTGATTGAATTTGCTTACAACAACAGTTATCAAGCTACAATCGGCATGGCTCCCTACGAAGCACTTTATGGCAAGAAATGCGGATCACCTCGTATTGGGATGAAGTGGGAGAACGAAAGATTCTTGGCCGGAAGCAATCGGCGAAATGGTCGAGATAGTCGACAAATCGAAAAGAATGAAAGAAGCTCAAGATAGGCAAAATCCTCTACCGATAATCGTCGTACTGAATTGAAATTTGAGATGGGGGACAAAGTTTTTCTCAAAGTTTCCCCAACCAAAGGAGTTCACCGTTTTGGAATAAAAGGGAAACTTATACCAAGATTTCTTGGACCTTACAAGATATTGGAACGGATCGGGCCTGTAGCCTATAGGTTAGCGTTGCCTCCAAACTTCGCTAACGTACATGATGTTTTTCACGTATCTCAGCTCAAAAGGATGTTTATGACCCACAACATATTCTTCATTACGACGAAATAGTTCCTGATGCTGATTTAAGCTATGAGGAAGAACCTGGATGTATTCTGGACCGAAAAGAACAAAAGTTAAGAATAAGATTATTCCTTTAGTAAAAGTTTGTGGAAACATCACGGTCCGAAGAAGTGATACGGGAACTAGAAGAGCGAGATGAAGGAGAAGTACCCGACTTGTTTAACAAGGTACTAAATTTTGTGGACAAAATTTTTAAGGGAGGAATAGAGTGACCGAAAAATCTTTAGTATTAATTAGAGGTTAATTAAATATAATTAGGGGCCTAAAAGTTATTAATTTCATAAGAAGGAATAAAGAGGTGTAAAAGGGATTATTAATCGATAGAAGTTCGATTATTTCTTAAATTGAAGAATATGAGATTTGAAAAATTAGAGAATACTTAGGAATGATTTTTAATATGATAAAATATGAATTTTGTGTTTATTAATGAAGGTTTGCATGAAAAGTGTTGTTAATTTGAAATTTTATTATAGAATACAATAATTATTTTTGCATGTTATTTTTCTTATAAAATGAGATGAAATATTATTTAAATTATTAAATGTCTTGAATAAATTATTTTTGTTAATATTCAATAATAAAAAGAATTATTGGGCATAATTTTCGAAATTTAGGAGTTAAGTTTAATTAGTTGAATTTGCAACATATGAAAGAATTTAATTTATGTTATATGAAATTAATTTTAACTATGGATGTAAATTGTTTTGGATTCTAATATTTATTAGAAATATAGTTATATATATATAAGGATATTAAGTTATAACATTAGCAATATTAGAGGTTTAATTATCAATTTTAGAAATTTGTGTTAAATTGTGATAAAATGATAACTTAATGTACATTTAAATGTACATAACCATTCTAGAAATTTCAAAACAATACAAGTGTCACATCCCCTCAATCCTAAGTAGGATTTAGAAGGGATTGTAACTCTAAACAGGTATAATTAAACAGGGGAATTCTCCTTAACAAAAGCCGTAATTCATATGACAAGCATGTTCTTGGACTTTAGTACATAACTTAAGTTCTTGCAGTGGAAAACATGTGATATGTACATATGACGATGTACTATCAAGGTATAAACTTTTCGTGACAATATTCCTATTGCTCAACACCTGCTCCATCCATCATCGCTCAACTGCACATTTAAAACAAACATGCGGTGAGTATAATAAATACACTCGGTGAACTCATGCGAAAACATTTGATAATTGAATTACTTCGCCAATATCATGGTAAGACGAGGGTTTTAGTTGAAATGCCTTGTGCTTACTAAAACATTTTCGGTTCATAAACATCGCTTCGGCGAGCATTTTCTTGGTGTGTATGATCCGTATCCCATAGTCACAATTCATAACAATATCAAAGATCAAGCGTCGAGAGGAGGCCTCCCTACTGACGCCGTGACCGCCGTAATCCCATCTGACCTGCGATCGCTTTCAAAAGTATATGTTAACATATCATATAGTTCCAACCTTCACGCCAATCCTAGCCAGGCATTAACCTTCCGGCACAGGACCCGATATTAATAAAAGGTTGGGCGCGACCCAACAAATGACATAACCTGTCATAATATAGTTCCAACCATCGCCACAGCCCTACCCGGGCATAACAGATAGGATCCATACACAAAACAGAATATTTTTGGCAGGTAATGTAGTAAACATTTGTCAACAGTTGTAGAATAAGCATTGTAAATAAACTCATTTTGGAATAACAGTAAAGTCACATCTTGTTTGAAAAGTAAGCCCACTGGTGCGTAGATTGTCTAACCGATTTCTTGGATTGCGAGTCTGAAAGCTTAGCCTATCTATTCACGGCTTTGAGGTTTTGGGTTGAAACATCCATGGGTCTTAGAACCCATATTTCTACTTGAGTGTATATCATGGTATGATATACAATCAATTGATCATGTAGTAGCACCTAGTCAAATATTACACGTTAAGGCGTCTTGGTAAAAATATCATATTGTTGTTTTATCCTAAATTCGTGTATCTTATTAATGCTTTAATGTACCTTGCGACATATCATAATGAATGCATCAATTAATAGCATGTTAGTCATATAAGGCATATTTCACATAGGGAAGTTTCCACACTTAGTCAAATTTCAAGTGTTTAATTTTCAGCAAAACAGCTTAAAACAACCCAAGTGTCATACCTTGACGATTTATAACTCTCGATTCAAAATACGTATGACCGCACAAAGACACATTCTGAAACCTCTAAACATGTACTGTAAGTTCTAAGAAGGAAGTCGACCCAAAGAGTCGTGGTTCGGAGATATAGGGTCTCAAAGTGGGCAACTCGAACTGACTTCTATACTTAGAATATTTTCAAATTTCCAGATTTAGAGTGTCATACTTTGACGATTCATAACTCTTGATTAAAAATACATATGACCGCACAAAGACATATTCTGGAAACATATAAATATGTACTATAAGTTCTAAGAAGGAAGTCGACCCAAAAGAGTCGTGGTTGTGGAGATATAGGCTCTCAAAGTGGGCAACTCGAACTGACTTCTATACTTAGAATATTTTTCAGAATTTCCAGATTTAGAGTGTCATACTTTGACGATTCATAACTCTTGATAAAAATACGTATGACCGCACAAAGACACATTCTGGAAACATCTAAATATGTACTATAAGTTCTAAGAAGGAAGTCGACCCAAAAGAGTCGTGGTTTTGGAGATATAGGCTCTCAAAGTGGGCAACTCGAACTGACTTCTTCAATACTTAGAAAAATTTTCAGGATTTTCAGATTTAGCTTAACGACGAGGGATTTTGCGGGGCTCGTAACTTTTGACTCACAATACCAAAATGACTGCAGAATACCATTTTCGACACCTTGTAACCAGGACTACCTGTTTCATGAAGAAAGTACTGGAAGATATCTGATGCATCGAGAAATACGTATGTTCAAAGCTGCCTAGTTGGAATGGACAATTTTCAAGTAGGTGACTTTGGGTCAACGAAAGGTATACCTATAAGACTTGGTTTGGGAATAAACTTTCCAGATCAAAACTAGACATGGTAAGGAACATTTCTTATGAAGAAACCAAAGTCAAAATCGGACTACAAACGGCTTGAACATCTCACGTAAAAGTCGTACACGAACAGTTGATTAACATAGAAATTTACTAAGGCAGTTTGTCCAAAAAGGCTTACTATATTGCGTCAAATTTAAAAATTCACCGTGAGTTCATTATAAGGAATATGGGAATGCAACCAATCATATTGAAAATCCACTTAAGTCTAGTTTAATCCAGAAAAAGCCTAACTCAATGATTCAAAATAGATTGGGAGATAAATATATTTTACCACAAGCTATCACTCCCGTGACAGTTTTGTGCAGTTAGCTTGTAAAATCTGGAATAAATAGTAAAAATTTTTAGAAAATTCTGAAAATTTACATAAATATTATATACATGCTAATTTGTGTTTATACCAATTTGTAGAGTTTTAGCATTAGCCAAACTTGAAACGAAAGCCACGGACCGTGGGTGATGAACACCGAAATTTTACAAATTTGTGCAGTGTTTTTGAAAAATAGAATTAAAATATCAAGTCAAGTTGGATTGACTTGAAATTTTACAGAGACGTAATAGACATGTTTAGTTTCAACATAGTAAAATTTTACATTAATCTGACCACTGTAACTTAGTCAAATAATTTTATTAAATTACTGTTTTCGTAACATACTTCCAGTTTTAAATTTTAAGCTTATTCTTCTTGTATGCATTTCATATAACCACGAAAATGGTGAATCTATCACCCCAAATCACCACCAAGATCATCAATCTAAGCATGCAAGTATGATTTAGTCATGTCCAAGAGTCGTAGGAGGTAGTTATACCTCAGCCACGAATTTGAAGATGAATGAGAGAGATGGAGCTTGAGCTCTCTCTTCCATGGTGGAAATGGTGTAGGAGAAGAAGAAGAGAGGAGGGGAGAGGGGAGGGAGGCGTCTGAAAATTTTGGGAGATAGAGGGAGAAATGGCTGATCGAAAGGGGGAAGATAGGGTATGGGGTGGTGTTGGATGACAAGTGTCTCTACATACACATGCATGTCTACACTTGTCACTACCCTCCCATGCACCTCTACACTTGTCACTACCCTCCCATGCACCTCTACACTTGTCACACACTCTCTATACACTCACATGCACGTTTTTTATATATATATCTATGTATATATCTGATTTTAATTGATTAGTTAGGCTATTTAATTAATCGATGTCACTTAGATACATGTAATAGGAAAATCAACAAGATAAACTTGTATACATAAGTGTATAGTTTTCGGCTATTACATTATGCCAATGGGTCAAATTTTATTTTCCATGCCAAACATTGATATATGTTATAACATATAGTTTAGATGATAATTAATATCATAGGATAAATTAGCGGCATCAAATTATGCGATAAAACCACAAAATTGAAACTAGGGTTTTGAAATTGAGAATTTGATCAAATAATTCCTTAATGATCTAGCATTGATTTAATGCTAAATAATACTGTAATTACATATAATAATCATAGGAAATTAATTACTATAATTCCTTGATCATTAAACTCACTTTCCATTTAGTCTTTAAGCGTTAACGTTTGAAGCGTTGCAAAACGTTAATTATCGACTCATCTCGAAATGGTCGTAATAAAGTTGCAATCACTTTATTAAATTATTCCATTAATAATGGAATTTAATTCTAAGCAATTGCTTAGAAAATTTCATGAAATTTTAACTATCGATGTGATCGACGTTAAAATAATCTTGTCGATCTGCTTTATAAACTTCTATTTCTAAATTCACAATTCTCGGTGAATGTTAAAATAGGAATTCATTCCTTCGTAAATAATAGAAATCATTATTCGATATCCTCTTGATTGAATCATCTCGGTGAATTTCTAATTTACGGGTTTAAATACCGTAATTAGGCATCTAATTCTGCGGGATATTACATTCTATCCCCCTTAAAAGAAATTTTATCCCGTAATTTGCATACCTCATAAAGTATGGGTAACTTAACGTCATAACATCATACTTTCCACGTGCTTTCTTTTGTCCATGGTCCCTTCATTGGGTTTTCATTAGAGACCCAACTGGATTCTCTAATCGTTGAATCGTACGATCAAATTAGTCGTAGATTTTCATCATAACTTATCGAGTCAAAGGTCACGTCATCATGTTGGTTTCGTGAATTGGGTCATTTCGTATTTCCTTAAGCGTGACACGTGTAAAACATTTCGTACTTTCCCAAATTTGGTGGAAGTGCCGAGCTATAGGCTACTAGGCCTATCATTATTAGGATCTTGAAGGTTCTATAAAGCGTGGTCTCGGCGTTCTTGTATCGATTTTGTAATTTCTCTAGATGGAGAAATCTTAAGAAACTTAAATTCCGTATTTAAAAATGCAGCTCAAATTTATGCGTATCAGCGTAAGACTTTTGTCTATCCTTAGCTTTTCTTATTCTTTGCCTTATTGGGTAGATATCTCAGTCGTGTCGCTTACAACGTCAGGACTTTATACCTTTTCTCACCTACTTTGTTACAATAAAGTGGTGGTCGATACTTATTTCCGCAATATGCCTCATAAAATTTATATTGATCGTTATTTGACATGACTACGGTCGTACATAAACTTACCAAGTGGTGCAATCGTTCCCACTTACACTTTGATCTAACATTAATGTTTTATCGTATGCTTAAGCGTTTGGGTAGTCCTTTCGATTGTCTATCTATGCGGGGTGGACATCTATGTTAAGGTTCAATCTCGTGTCTAACTCCTTTTGTGAGTTAGTTCAAAATCTAGAGGTACTCTTGAGTCTCTATCAAAGCGATAGGTTTTGGTACTCCCTGAAAATATACAATTTCCTTTTTGTACGACAGAGCTAACTTTTCGGGTCTACGAGTCATCTGAATAGGCAGAGACAAAACATAATTGGTGAGTCGATCCACTACTACCCATATAGTAGTGCGACTTCTTTATGCCTTTGGCAGAACCTGTCATAAGATTCATTGCTACATCATTCCATTTTCATTCGTGTAGCTCTAGAGATTATAACCTCTTATAAGGCCTTTGATACAATGCCTTCACTTGTTGGTAACCGAGACACGGTTCGACAATCATGGTTACATCTCAATTCATCCCTTACTATCTAACCTTTCTCGTAAATCATAACATATCTTAGAGTTGCCTAGCTGGGCGGTATGAGAAGGGTCATGAACTTCATTCTTGGTTTCATCTCTAAGCTTATCATTGCTTGGAGATATATATATATATAATCCTTCCTTAGACGATATAGCATCGTCCAACTCCTTAAAATTCTTGACCTTTCCTTCCTTATCTTAATTTGCATTCTATTTCCATCTACATTCTCTCTTTTTAGTCATATGTCACCTTGGGTGTGAGAGTACAACTTCGTTAAATCCTTTGAATGCCCGACTATTTACATTCTCATTTTCTTAAACTTTCCAATGAGTTTTCCTTTTACATTGGGACATACTATGATTTAAGGTGAATTTTATAACTCGGTATTAGATTCTACATTTGCCATCCTCGGTGATCATTTATCACACTTATAATCTTTTACTAATTCGAGCCATCTTTCTCATTCTGTATCCACATTTCTTTGCTCGAAGAATAAATTCAAACTTCGCAAGTTGAGAAGGGTTCTTAACTTATTGTCATAGGAGTGATGTCTTCAAGACTTTGGTATTTATACTACTGTCACTATTTCTGAGTCATAAGTTGGGAAATTCTATTCATGTGGCCTAATTTATTGTGATCATAAGCTATTATCTTTCTCATATTAATACATAGCCTCTCTTTTATTACTCCACGTAATTTCATTCCTTTTTGGGGTAGCTATGTTATTGGTCTTGCTACTTTAGAGAGTTCTCAATGGCTCTTTGATAGTAGTCCATTTATCTAAGAAATTCCTGGTCTCATTTTAGGTCATCGACGACTTTCATTCTTAATTGTTTTGTCCTTTGTCGGATCTACATCGATTTCTTTTAAAGATACTATATGCACGAGGAATATTTCTCCTTTACTTGAAATACACAATCTTGTACTTGGCAAAATCTTGACTCTTAAAAGTCGTAAAGACAGTCCTTGATATTCTTTATGTTCTTCTTCGTCCTTTGAATAGGTAAGAACTTTATCTATAAAGATTAAGATAAAATTTTCTAAATGCGTGTGGAACACTCGACTTTTGAAGTTCATGATCAAGGTGGTGCATTTGTCGGTCCGAATGGCTTAACTATTATCTCATAGTAGCCATATCTTATTGAACGATTCGTTTCGTATTTTGGATACCATTCTATAAAGGCCATATAATATTTCATCAAAATGCCTAAATGAGGACTTTTCATACATTACTACGAGGGTTGGTCTATTAAGCGGGGTGATTACGGTGTCTAGTTCTTTACACCCAAAATTTTGACACCTCCACAACATATTCATAAAATTTTCCAGACTACGTTTATTTTACATATTATAATCACACCGTTTTCATCATGATCCATTATCTACATATAAGTCTTATAGGATCCTAGGATTCTATGTCTCTGAGTGACCTTAAATCGAGTCGTACTCCTCCCTTGAAACTTGCCTTTCTCTAAGTGCGTTTTGTTTCATACTCAGGATTATTCTCCTCGAGAGCAGGTCCAGCTGCTCCCGTTTCTTCTTCAATACCGAAGTTGGTGTTACTTTTATCGGAAAGTATGGCTGGGTTGGTAGCGGTAATTCTCTAATCCATGAGGCGATAAGATCTGTCCTTTTGCCTTCTCGTCTCTTACTGGTACCATTGACGGCACAGGACGTGGGGTGGCATTTGGAACATTAGGGTACGAACATTCTATCATGCCGTGCGGTGTAACTTGCCGAGGACTAGGACAAGTACTTGTAGGTGCCGTTCCATACGTATTATGGATATACTTGAGCCTGTTGACAAATCCTGGTAAGTCTGCCCAGCCTTTGGAATTTTTATCATGGAGAAAATATTCTTTTGAAACTTCTTTTGCAAAACCACCTGCTAATCTGTTGGCAAACGACAGGTAAGTCGTTGGATACCATCCTCATTTGTCACTCTATAACTTTGAGCGTCCATCTAGAGGTGTAAAATTTTCTCCAAATCTTTTCTAAATCCATGCCTAGCTCATAATAAAAGAGCCGATCGCTCGTGTGAGTTCCATGCTTGTAGGCACTGTGGTTAATCTCTTACAGTTAAACTTCCGTTTTACGCCATTTGTAAGCGGATATTTCTAGATGAGTCCGACTTAATTTAAGCAATGGAGGAATTTTTAAACAAGAAGGATCTCTTAAGGAAGTATACACTTTAAGGCGTATATAACATGTATATTACTTATGACACAACTCATGACACTCATCTTAATACTCATTTCGTCAACACCCTTAGTGGTATATCGCTCTAAATTTATTCGCATATGCGAATAGTGGGTACTAATATCTGTCGCGTACAAACCTTTTAACGAAAAGATTTGGCTGAGCCCGCGATCACGTGAATGATGACCATTTCTGAAACTTCTTGTCTCTAAAATTATATCTCGTTCCTCATATATATAATGATTCAAATCATTGGATAGAATTTTAGGCGATTCTAGGCTCGATTCTACGCTTGAGCAACTCTTGCGATGGCCATGATTTTCGTATAGGTAAGGAGGTTCTAAATCTTGATCGCTTACCTAAATTGGGTTCCATCGCTTGCTGCGTGCTTGCGCATTGTCAGCGAAGCACCTAATTGAACAAAATCTTATAGCTATTAGAAATTTCCTCATACCTATCCTGCCTTTTGGGTTTTGTTTGTTACATTTTCGGTCTGAAGTATAGGCTTTGGTCTACGGTGTTCCGTATATTCAAGTAAACATCTATTTCATATGTCATTGTCCTTTCCATTGGGACATTATGTTCCCTTGCTATGGCCTTCTGTTGCCTCATTCACCTCATACTTCTCGGGTATCTGTATCGTTATGCTTTTACCAATAGCATTTGTGGTTAGGTCTACATCAACCTATCCGTTGGTATTGATATTTCGATAATTAAGTCTTATCGTAGAGATCGTCGTGTCTCTATCACTATTATTCATTCCTATTCCAATATGAATGACTTAATTCCCTTTTTACTTCATCGATCTTAGGAATATATTTCTCATATATCCTTGTTTTAACTCTTTTCAAGGGAAACTCTTATTTATCAAGTCATATATCTTTGAAGCTTATATCGTGTGGGGCTATCTTATAATTGTATAGCTCATAGTTTCTTGATTATTTCGATTTTGTCCCTTTTCTTGGGCACGGTATTTGAAAGTAATCTTACTTTCGTTATACTTCGGTTCCCACCTTCAGGACTAGAACCGTTATCATTGTCGTATGGCTTGGTAGGGTCGTACATTCGTACACCATAACTTAAATTCCAAGCATCTTTCTTCTATGTCTTGGCTTTGAAGATATTTTCTTCACACTTGATTTACATACTAGGGCTATCCTCGTAGTTCACACAATCTCAAAGATTATGATTCCTTAATCTCATTATCATTTGTTTAACAAGTTTGATTACTTGGAATCGATTATGCTCAAGCATAATCTCATTGACTGAGGTATATGGCGAGAGATCTATTTTCTGAGATGCTATCATTTCCTTATATATATATATTTCTTGAAAAGAATATCTTGTATGCATCTTTATTCATTTAAACATGTCCAACCTATTAACGAGGTTTGAGGAAAACCAACTATCTTAAAGATAAGTTGTAATCTCTGGTTATGACATAAAAGAGTTCATATCCACGGATATCATATACTTTTCTTGCTTTCACTCTTGCATTCAATGCTAAAGAGTATCTTATTCATAACTTGATTATACATAGCGATCGTATAAAGGTATAACTTCTTGTTATCAATCTTCGTAAAGCCCATCGAGGTCATCACATCCATGTGTATCATAGGAAAATATCTCGTCTCATCGAGATTTTCTTACATCTGATTTCTTGATGTCTATCACTTTCTTGATGCGAAACTTTTGGGTGACTGAAATAAGTCAACCTATTTCATGCCTGATGTTTATCGTTTCACTAATTCGTACTTAGGTGACAAGGTAAGTCAACGTTCGTCATACTTGATGGTTTCAAGAGTCGAGAAAGAATTATCACGACTACTTGCAAAAGGCGTTGTCTCACAAATCGAAATAACATCTTCTCAAAGATTGAATCGATATGCTTTTTAGACCGAATAAATGGGGCTCTAGGGTCCGAAGACCAGAATGACGACTACTGAGATTTCTTTGGTCATATGGGCTGGCCAGACCCGTCACAAATATTTTCTCAGTCACGCTAGGATTTGGGTTCAAAAGGACACTTTATGAATTTTTGGGTTGAAAATTTTCTTCAGAAGAAGTGAGAAACTCGAATGAATTCTCAATTGAAACTAGGTCATAGAGTTAAACTCAGCGACGAAATTGGGTGATGAATATAATTTTGAAAGCTTATATACCCATAATAGGTCATCAACCAAGGTTCTTATGTGCGTCGTGGCTATACTTGTATTGCTGGCAATCTTACTTTCTTAGTAACATTCTAAGATTCGTATCATACTATAACGTTCTTACTTTCTACAAATCATAGAGTTAGCTTCAACTGATCCTCGTGAATCCTGGAGTAGGAATCAGGAATTTGGTCCTTCATAAGAAATGAAGTACAGTACATTAGGGGCACGTAGGCAAAAACCGTACATAAATCGGAGTTCACACGATCGAGAACTAATCAAAACAAAATCACTGCGCAGTGCAGGAAAAATTTACGTGCGCTCGCGCCGAGGTCATAAGCGATGCCGACGCCAAGGTCGTGCATGCCGTTACCGATGCCGTGGTAGTACAGAGAAATGCCTACGTCGAGGTCACATAAGCTACCAAAGTCGATATGTCAAAGTCGACGTTATAAATTCCCGAAATCAAAGTCGACAGTCGCACATGCCGAGGTCGAAGTCGAGGTCGCACAATTTCGTATAAATCTTTTGCTTTTCGATACTCAAGATGGAATGAAGTTCTCAAATCCATCGTTACTTTTGTTCTTGTAATGGAAGGAAGTTCTTACTTCCATGTTCTTTCGTAAAAGGGATCATGCTTCTTAAAAGTCTGGTTACGTTGAGCTAGCATGCTCGTCATCATAAACAACTTTGAAGTTTGAGTAAAACTTCAAATATTCATACGTAGCTCATTTATGCGCATGTACTGCCGTTAATTTCACGAATTCAACATATCATTTTGACAAATCGGTGTCCAATCTCAATCACTTTAAAGCATGAATAACATAACTTTGTTCATAATAATGAACCCTTATTGAATTCGAGTTTCAAATATTTCATCTTTGGCATATCATGCGAAACTTTCTCACATCATTGTCATCATCTCCTTATATCTTCCTTCTTTTCAAAACTTTCTCGACAAATCATTTGTCATAACATTCATTCTTAACCATTCTCATAGCTTTCATTTCTTTTGAAAGATCATTTCAATCATCCTTCACTTCAAACTTTTCGATTTCAAAACCGAGAAAATCATTTATCTATCATAAATCAAATCCTTTAAGTTTCCTTAAATATGGGTCCCATACACGCATATTGTGGGAATCTTTGAGCTTTCATAAATATGCGTCCCATACACGCATATTGTGGGAATCTCTTTTGAAAAAAATCATTTCCATCCTTTTCACTTTCAATCTTTTCATTTTATTTGAATAAAATCATTTCATAAACATTCATCTGGCGGGTAATTTTCAAAACTTTGGAAAAGAATCATTTACCTCATTTCGGTTGAGCTTGATGTGATGGAGTGTTGAGCATTGTCAGGTGACCTTTAGAAGTCTAGTGACTCAATCTAGACTTAACCTTAAAGGAGATTTTGGGTTCAAGAGCGAACCGCACTGATACCACTCTGTCACATTCCCTCAATCCTAAGTAGGATTTAGAAAGGATTGTAACTCTAAACATGTATAATTAAACAGGGAAATTCTCCTTAACAAAAGCCGTAATTCATATGACAAGCATGTTCTTGGACTTTAGTACATAACTTAAGTTCTTGCAGCGGAAAACATGTGATATGTACATATGACGATGTACTATCAAGGTATAAACTTTCAGCGACAATATTCCTATTGCTCAACACCTTGCTCCATCCATCATCGCTCAACTTTGCACATTTAAAACAAACATGCGGTGAGTACAAGAAATGCACTCGGTGAACTCATGCCAAAACATTTGATAATTGAATTACACCGCCGATATCATGGTAAGACACGGGGTTTTAGTTGAAATGCGCGTGCTTACTAAAACATTTCAGTTCATAAACATCGCTTGGCGAGCATTTTCTTGGTGTGTATGATCCGTATCCCATAGTCACAATTCATAACAATATCAAAGATCAAGCGTCGAGAGGAGGCCTCCCTTCTACGATGCCGTGACCGCCGTAATCCCATCAAGACACGATCGCTTTCAAAAGTTTATGTTAACATATCATATAGTTCCAACCTTCACGCCAATCCTAGCTAGGCATTAACCTTCGGCACATGACCCGATATTAATAAAAGGTTGGCGCGACCCAACAAATGACATAACCGTCATAATATAGTTCCAACCATCGCCACGAGCCCTACCGGGCATAACAGATAGGATCCATACACAAAGCAGAATATTTTGGCGGTAATATAATAAACATTTGTCAGCAGTTGTAGAATAAGCATTGTAAATAAACTCATTTGGAATAACGAGCAAAGTCTCATCTTGTTTGAAAAGTAAGCCCACAGTTGTAGATTGTCTAACCGATTTCTTGGATTGCGAGTCTGAAGCTTAGCCTATCTATTCTGGCTTTGAGGTTTTGGGTTGAAACATACATCGGGTCTTAGAACCCATATTTCTACTTGAGTGTATATCATGGCATGATATACAATCAATTGATCATGTAGTAGCACCTAGTCAAATATTACACGTTAAGGCGCTTGGTAAAAATATCATATTGTTGTTTTATCCTAAATTCGTGTATCTTATTAATGCTTTAATGTACCTTGCGACATATCATAATGAATGCATCAATTAATAGCATGTTAGTCATATAAGGCATATTTCACATAGGGAGTTTCCACACTTAGTCAAATTTCAAGTGTTTAATTTTCAAAGAAACGACTTAAAATAACCCAGTGTCATACTTTGACGATTTATAACTCTCGATTCAAAATCGTATGACCGCACAAAGACACATTCTGGAAACCTCTAAACATGTACTGTAAGTTCTAAGAATGAAGTCGACCCAAAAGAGTCGTGGTTCGGAGATATAGGCTCTCAAAGTGGGCAACTCGAAGACTTCTTCTATACTTAGAAAATTTTCAGGATTTTCAGATTTAGCTTAACGACGAGGGATTTTGGGGCTCGTAACTTTTGACTCACAATACCAAAATGACTGCAGAATACCATTTTCGCCACCTTGTAACCAGGACTACCTATTTCATGAAGAAAGTACTGGAAGATATATCGATGCATCGAAATACGTAAGTTCAAAGCTGCCTAGTTGGAATGGACAATTTTCAAGTAGGTGACTTTGGGTCAACGAAAGGTATACCTATAAGACTTGGTTTGGGATTAAACTTTCCAGATCAAAACTAGACATGGTAAGGAACATTTCTTATGAAGAAACCAAAGTCAAAATCGGACTACAAACGGCTTGAACATCTCATGTAAAAGTCATACACGAACAGTTGATTAACATAGAAATTTACTAAGGCAGTTTGTCCAAAAAGGCTTACTGTAATGCGTCAAATTTAAAAATTCACCGTGAGTTCATTATAAGGAATCTGGGAATGCAACCAATCATATTGAAAAGCCACTTAAGTCTAGTTTAATCCAGAAAAAGCCTAACTCAATGATTCAAAATAGATTGGGAGATAAAAATATTTTACCACAAGCTATCACTCCCGTGAAAGTTTTGTGCAGTTAGCTTGTAAAATCTGGAATAAATAGTAAAAATTTTTAGAAAATTCTGAAAATTTACATAAATATTCTAGACATGATAAGTTATGTTTATGAAAATTTTTAGAGTTTTAACATTAGCCAAACTTGAAACGAAAGCCACGGACCGTGGGTGATGAACACCGAAATTTTACAGATTTGTGCAGTGTTTTTGAAAAATAGAATTAAAATAGCAAATCCAGTTGGATTGACTTGAAGTTTTACAGAGACGTAATAGACATGTTTAATTTCAACATAGTAAAATTTCACATTTATCTGACCATTGTAACTTAGTCAAATAATTTTATTAAGTTACTGTTTTCGTAACATACTTCCAGTTTTCAATTTTAAGCTTATTCTTCTTGTATGCATTTCATATAACCACGAAAATGGTGAATCTATCACCCCAAATCACCACCAAGATCATCAATCTAAGCATGCAAGTATGATTTAGTCATGTCCAAGAGTCGTAGGAGGTAGTTATACCTCAGCCACGAATTTGAAGTTGAATGAGAGAGATGGAGCTTGAGCTCTCTCTTCCATGGTGGAAATGGTATAGGGAAGAAGAAGAGGAGGAGAGGGAGGGAGGCGTCTGAAAATTTTGGGAGAGAGAGGGAGAAATGGCTGATCCAAAGGGGGAAGAGAGGGTAAGGGGTGGTGTTGGATGACAAGTGTCTCTACATACACATGCATGTCTACACTTGTCACTACCATCCCATGCACCTCTACACTTGTCACTACCCTCCCATGCACCTCTACACTTGTCACACACTCTCTCTATACACTCACATGCATGTTTTTTATGTATATATCTATGTATATATCTTATTTTAATTGATTAGTTAGGCTATTTAATTAATCCAATGTCACTTAGATACATGTAATAGGAAAATCAACAAGATAAACTTGTATACATAAGTGTATAGTTTTCGGCTATTACATTATGCCAATGGGTCAAATTTTATTTTCCATGCCAAACATTGATATATGTTATAACATATAGTTTAGATGATAATTAATATCATAGGATAAATTAGCGGCATCAAATTATGCGATAAAACCCTAAAATTCGAAACTATGGTTTTCGAAATTGAGGAATTTGATCAAATAATTCCTTAATGATCTAGCATTGATTTAATGCTAAATAATATTGTAATTACATATAATAATCATAGGAAATTAATTACTATAATTCCTTGATCATTAAACTCACTTTCCATTTCGTCTTTAAACGTTAACGTTTGAAACGTTGCAAAAACGTTAATTATCGACTCATCTCGAAAAGGTCGTAATAAAGTTGCAATCACTTTATTAAATTATTCCATTAATAATGGAATTTAATTCTAAGCAATTGCTTAGAAAATTTCATGAAATTTTAACTATCGATCTGTGATCGACGTTAAAATAATCTGTCGACACGCTTTATAAACTTCTATTTCTAAATTCACAATTCTCGGTGAATGTTAAAATAGGAATTCATTCCTTCGTAAATAATCGAAATCATTATTCGATATCCTACTGATTGAATCATCTCAGCGAATTTCTAATTTACGGGTTTTAAATACCGTAATTAGGCATCTAATTCTGCGGGATATTACAACAAGATCATCCTCAACCCCCAATTCCCCTCCATTTCGGCACCCACACAAGAACACACACTAAAAATTTTAATTTCAATTTTAATCCATAATCAAGGGTGGAATTAAAGAATAATCACTCCTAGTAAGGTAATTACTTCATTTAACCAAAGTTTTTATTGTTTAAATTGATGAATATCATGTTTGGACACCTTAGGGTTTTCGAAAACTATGAAGCATGGATTATGGTTTATTTGTTTAAATTTTGTTATATTTATTGATTTCATTATGTTTATGAAGCTTGATTAACATATACTATGGTTTTAATTTGTTTAAATTCATGAAGATTAAAAATTCAAGAATTTTACCTAAACCCTAATTTTTATATATGGAGCATATGTTATGATTTGGTTGAATTAAGCTTGAATATATGTTTAGGGATGATTATAAACACTATATGAATGAAGAAATTTAAAAATTAAATCATGCTTGCAAATTATGTGAAATTTTCGAAAACATGGTGTGATAGGAACTTAATGATTTTGATTTTATTTGATCCATTTGACATGATATTTATGCTTAGGGATATAAATAATGCATAGAATGAATTTATAGGAATTTAATTCAACTATATGCATAATATCCAAATTTTCGAAAATGAAGGGGACCCCATGAACCTTGATTTATTGATTTTATTTGATGTATTTGAGTTGATATTTGAGATCTATGATAAAAATAATGCTTAAGTTTAATTTATAAGAATTTATGGATATAAGGTATGAAAACTAGAAAATTAAAGTTTAGTATAAGTTATGATTTTATGTGAGAAATTTTAATCAAGACTTGAATGGATGATGGAATTATGATCATTGAAGATAAGTGAATATAATTATAAGATATTTGATGTTAAATGGAATTTAGATAGTAAAACTTCTATATATGTGAATGAAGGACATTAGGCGATTAACTTGTAAATGAATGAGTTTAAGCTTGTTTTAAGTTCCTAAATACATATTTAAGTATATGGTGATGGTATTGAGGAGTTTGGGATGAAATTTGATGTGGTGTATTTGGGCTATACATATTACAGACGTTACTCTGTCGAAATTTCGGTAGAATTCGTTGTTAATAAAACGTTTTGAATTGTTAATTGATAAACTATTGATAAATAATTAAATGAATAAGGAAGGGTTGCTAAATTCAATAATAATTTTATTTTTACAAGGAACAAGCAAAAGCGATCGAGGCGTGAAGAGCGAAGAACGGCGTTGTGGAGTAAGCGTTTGAGGTGGGTAATCTTTTGCAAATTATTATTTTGAATAAAGTTAAAGTTATGTTTGAAATGATTGATATTATGAAAGTATTTTCAATCACCACATTATGAATACTTTGAAAATGAATGTTTTACCACATTGTGGGTATGACGATTTACCCGCCTACGGTAGGAAAATATATTATATTGTGCAAGGTTATGGTACGTGAGCTTACAAATGTGGGCGGCCATGGTATTGGGAGAGGCCTACTTCCACTACCGGATGGCGTAGATAGGGTATGACCGTAGTTGAGATCCCGGGACCAACTCGGTATGTGATCTGGTATGTTCGAAAAGAAATGCGGTGATATGATAATGAAAGATCTTTATGAAACAATTATTCAAATTGATTTCTAAAGTTTTAATTGAAAGGAAATTTCTAAGTTTTGAAAGTTATGTTGTTGATTACCCACTGAGTACTTTCTGGTACTCACACCCATAAAATGTTTAATTGTTGCAGGTTGAGTAAGAATGAGATGTGGCATGGAATTGAGCTGAATTGTCGTTTTTGCTTTCTTCTTTTGATAGTTATGTCTGAATATCATGTCTTCACACATGATATTCATTACACTTCCGCTGCCAAAACTTTGAAGTTGTGAAACCGTACTTTTGATAAACCTTGTAAATATTTCAAAAATTTCCACGTATGTATTTTCGAAGCTGTGATCTCGTTTGGGTTTATTGCTGTTGTTGGAAATTTTCTGAGTGCAGGTTGGCTTACTCCATTTATAAACATTATCTTGCCCGCTTGTTTCAAAAACTTAATTTTTAAAATCACTTATTGTTGGAAGATTTTCGTTATTTAAACCAGTCACGACTTGATTATTTAGTTAAATATGTAATTAAATAGTCGGGTCGTGACACAAGTGATATCTCAATTGAAACTAGGTCATTGAGTTAAACTCAATGACATAACTTGGTTAATGAATAAAATTTGAAACCTCGTATAACTCGTAATGGGTCACCATTTACGATAAGGGTTATCAACATACATACATCTCAAACTCTACTCATACTACTGAAAAACTTAACTATTCAATTAGCATTCAAACTTTCTACCATACAGTGGTCTCTTATTTTGTATAACCCACAATACTAAACTCAACTAATTCTTTGATCACATCCCTATTTCATTTCTAACGAAAACGTTATAGTCAATTTGGAGTTTCATCTCGTGTGAACATCCAAAGGGAAAGACTATACTCATGTCACTATCACATAGTGACATTCACCATCTCAAAATCATCATTCCATTCTTGCCATCTTCATTTCCATCTTTATTTTGTTCTCATCTTTCTACTCGCTTTTGTTCTCATGTCCATCCTTGCTTTTGTTTTCAAGATGGAATAAAATTCTCATAGTTCATCTTTCTATGTTCTTTCGTAAAAGGGATCATGCGTCTTAAACAGTCTACGTTCTTTTTGGGATAACCTACTCATTGACATAACCAACTTGAAATTGCTAAAATTTAAACAGTAATAACATAACCCGTTCATAAAAAAAAATCTTATTGAATTCCACGAATTTCAAACATTTCACTTTTTGACATATCACTGTTGACTCTTTCTCATATCTCTTTTCTTTTCACAACTTAAAACATCATTTCAATCATTTTCACAACTTTCATTTCTTTTCAAAATCATTTCATTTACGTACTTGTTTCTTCAATCCGCATCATTCTTAAAGGCTGAACACCTTAACACACAATCTCGTAAACATCTACAAACTCATGACACTTACTTATTCCTTACTTAACATTGTATACCTTTATTCGTGTATCGTTCTAGATTAATTCGTGTAAGCAATAGTCGATTCAAAATTCCTTCGCAGAGAATTTCAAATGAAGAAACTATGCCCATGTCACTTAATTACGCGAGTGACATTCGTTTATCGAAACTTCCATTTCTCCACGTGGCATTCCAATTCACATTCGTCAAATCGGACTTAAGAGCATTCTAAGTTCTCAAGTTCTTGTGGTCCATCAAACACTACGACATAGATAGTGGAGAAAAATCTTATGATCTCGTTCAATCTAAGTTCTTTGCAAAAGTGATCGTGAAACTTTCGAGCATGTCAACATTTCTTTTGAAAAAACAAACCTCATAGTTCCACTACGTTTCATAAAATAGTAATCATACTCACTGACATATAACTCCATATATGTCCATCATCAATACTCACATACAATCCTATGTATGCGATTTAATCCATTCAAGTCCATCCACAAATAAACCACTCATTGGTTTCATCAATCAGTGAATTATAAAAATTCAAAGCTGTTTCACTTTTTCCATCAACGGCGTGTCCATTTTTCAAAATATTTCAATCACTCGAGTTCCTCTCAAAACTTTAACATAAGCATAAAACTTTCAAAACTTTTAAAACCATACTTTCACTTTCGAAAACATTAGAAACCACTTTTCCTTACCAGTTGAGCGTGATGAACTGGAGCGTTGAGCGGTGATGACTATTTCGTAAAAAGTCTAGTGATTCAAGCCAGACTTGGATAGAAAGAACATTTTTGGTTCAAAGCAAATGAACTGCTCTGATACCACTCTGTCACAGCCCGGTTCGGGTAATCCCGAAGGACTGCCTTATCAGACCGCGACTTGGGATTTGGATTGGGTAAATATAAAATAAGGAGGTTTTCAACTCATTTCACATGTGAGGAAGCATAGATGTTGCGAAGCATAAGCGAGATTAAGGATAGTAAGTATTTTATATAATGGATTGTTTGAAGGTTCGACAAAACGATGGTTTATACAAAGCTTTCCACATGACGATCGAGGACTTAATATAGTTATAGAATTTATAAGAGTTTCAAGAGTTTGCGGTGGAATAAGCGTGTGAGACATGCATATGAAGATGCATTCTCAAGGAGAACTAAAGGCGTTTCATACTAGGTTGACAAAAGGATTCCGCTCAACTCCGCTTAGTTCCATCACCACCAACTCGCACATTTAAAACAAACATGCAAGGTGAGTACAAAGTACCCAATGGACACATGCGAAAACATTTTTCATTTCATTCACGAAATATTGATCGCCACCATCACAAAGAACACAAGGGTTTTATTTGAAAAGGCCTTGTGCTTACTAAACATTTTCATCATTTTCTCAAAGTCGTGCGGCGAACATTTTCTTACAATGTATATTCTAAGTCGGCTATGGAACGCTGGGAGGAGGCCTTCCTTCACCCCAGACTTACGCCCGACCCACGAACGGTTCGTGGTTAAAGTGTACACAATCTAACTAGCATCTCACTCACTAGTAGGATCCGACCAGTAATCTCTGTTGGCCCGCCAACCCGAATGGTCATATACAAAACATAAAACATTTTGGCGAGACAATATCGTATCTCAACATTTGCGATGTCGGACAAGCGATAAAGTAATAACGATAAATATTTTGTAAAATCTCTTTTTCCAACAAAACCCTTTTGTTTAAATAAGAAAGCCCAACTTAAGAACTTATTGTTCTTATGACACTAGTGATCACTTGTCGTCTTCTTTCATATTCGAGCCGAACCTTATCAACGTAAGAAACAAGATTTAGTACATCACTATGCTTTTCCGAAATTATCGATCCGAACCAACAGACTTACTAACATCAACCTTTTTAACGTTAAAGGATTCTTTTATCACACTTAACAACTATATTACGTTGATTATATTCATCACGTCTCGAAGAGAGATAATATTTCATCCTTTCATTCTTTCCTTCAGTTCACATCATTTTGCGTAACGTACGAACCTTAATTTCATAACTAACTTCGTTGCGCACTAACTTCATGTAACAGCCCCTAAATCTTAAGTACGATTTAGCAGGGACTAATACTTGGAATAATAATCAAGGAAGCTTTAACCAATATATATATATATATACAAAAACTCATATGTTCTGGAAGTATTCAACTAATCAACATCATAAGATAAATTAATTCAATTGCAGCGGAAAAACGTGTGAATACACATATGACGATGTGTATTCAAGGTTTCTAAATTTATTGTATTCAAAATGGGTTCCAACTACTCCGACACATCTCCATCCATCATCTGCTCAACCTGCACATTTAAAAACAAACATGCAGGGCTGAGTACAAGATTGCACTCAGTGGCTCATGCCAAAATAATTTATCACATTTGAATTACTCTGCCCCATCACAGTAACACACGAGGTTTTTATTTGAAATACTCGTGCTTACTAAATATTTTCTTTCATTTTCCATAAAGATTCGTCTGCGTAGACATTTTCCTTGTATGTATGATCCATATCCACCACAATAATTCATTCCACAACAATTCCCCATACCGGAGGAGGCCTCTCTCAGACGCGCGTGACCGCCGAGCACCCTTTCAAAGACACTGATCACAAAATAATCAGTGCACAAAATCCAGGCCATCTCAGCCCCGGGATACGAATTCTCCATCATCCTTGGGGTACTTCCAAGAATACGAATTCAAGCATGTCATAAAGTGGGAGCTACCCAACATTATGCATCAACAATCATGAATTGGATACATACATAAAACATAAATATTTTGGGCAGGTAATTAAATAAATCAGTTCATGAATATTTGCTTGCAATAAAGCATCATAAATAAATTATTTGGTAAATTCTACCAGTTTGAGTATAGTAAAGCCCACCTTTACTTTTAAACTTCGATTTTCGATAACGCGTGCTCTCCTTGGGTTGCGTGTGACCTTCACGTCCCACCTTTACGCAAAATTTTACGTTTAGCACGTTGATGCGCTTTCGAGATTTTCAAAGTTCATTCGACTTTGATAAATAATAATAACTCAAGTTTTAATAAATTTTAATACGTCGTTTCAATGCGTATTTCAATAAAATAATTTCGTACTTGAGAGAGCGTAATATGACATCTGATCTCATTTTAACCTTTTAGGTTAAATAATTAACGATATAATAACGTTGTTGATAAAATGATTTCAATTATGAAATCTTTTCTCACAATTGAGATATTCGATAAAAGTAATAAGTTTTTCACGATTAGCATATTTAACGAGCGTATTTAAATGCGTTAATTTGAAAGTCAACCATTTTGACTTTTTATTATAAATCTTCAATAAAACATATTTTTAATGTATAATCAATATAAATCGATTTTCAATCGATTTCTTTTCAATACTCGATTTTCACGCAAATCGATAAACTTGATTAATATTTTCTTTCAATATTAATCTTTTAATACTTTAAGCATTATTTATGCTTTTAACGTTATTTAATATAACGTTTCATCGTAAACATAATATTCTATGTTTATAAAATTCCATAATTCTTAATATGTCTAAAATAATTTCTAGACATATAATGTATTATTTTTCTTGATATTAAGGATTTAAAATCCTTAATCTATTATTTAAAGCTTACGGTTTTTAAGCTTTTAAATTTTCAATCTTCTTCCAAAATTTCTTCTAAATTCATATATTGTACTATATTATCATAGGATCACTAATATGAATTAACATTAACTATAGAAAAATTGGACATCATTATTCCATCACTATAGCTCACGGTTTTCATACTTTAATATAGCAATTATTTTTCTTAAATTCCACTAAAATTCCACAATGCCTAAATATAGCTATATAGCTATAATACATCATAATATTCAACAAGAACAACTCACACATCATCAAACCCATTTCTTAGGCTCTCGGCCCTTTTCCAAAAATTTAACATATATTTTCCAAAAATTTTAATAAATTCATAGGGTGCATAATTAAGGCCCTAGATCAATAATATGCTAAGATATTACTTAAATAAAATTTGTACATCAACATAGTAATTTTATACATTTTCGGCAGTTTTTTTAATTAAATAGCATAGGATGTCTAAAAATTCCCAATAATTCACCAAGTGTTCTAATAACAACACAGATCAATTATCCATCATCAAATTAAACCCTAAAATTTTCGGTAGACATATGGATAAATTAGAATGCTTAGCTTAAATTTTTAAACACTAATATAAAACATATACATCATGCTTAGCAACATTAATGAACAACCTAACATGATTACATAATTATTTCATAAGAACTCATGCTTAGAACATAAAATCGAATCATTAAAATTTAAAATTCTAACGTATAATCGAAGCTCGTTAAATGCCTAACCTTTTAACGGTGTCGATTTAGTGCAAGATTTTATGTATCAAGGTTTGGGATAGTTTATGGAAGAACACTTTTCTTTCTTTCTCTCAAACACTCTCGGCGGTGTTGAGTTTTCTTTGGAGAGAGTGTTGTTTTAATTTCTATCACTTAATACCCTTAAAGGAATAAAACCAATCTCCTACTTAAAACTATACACACTCACGGTTCACACAATATAAGCAAAAAAAAACATTTAACTTGGTGACTCAACACTATTCAAAAATACATCATCCTATGGCCTAGTAACACACATCACTTCTCTTTAATTAAATGAAACCAATTCATTGCTTTGGATCAACAAAGCTGTCGGCCATTTCACTCATCAAGGGAGGAGTTTTATTAATTCTTCTTACTTAAGTCAATAATGTCATGCTCCAATTTAATTTAAAGCAAGACATGTCCTTTAATTTGGTGACTCACTAAAATAATTACCTCACCATAATAAATGAACTCACACAAAAGTTTTTTTTTTTTTAAGGAAACAAAGCAATTAACCTATTGCTACTTGGGCCGTCGGTTCCCTTTGTACAAGGAGAACCAAATTTAATTTTGTCTTATTACCAAGACTAAGTCAAAACACATCCCCAAATATATTTCTTCATCATCACATAAGAGTTTTAGATTTTTATCCTACCTCTAAATGGAGTAAATACACGGCTCTTGCACCATGCAACACACATCACTTGATTTCACTTGTAATTACTGGGGTAATGTGTAAATTATACCACTTGCATCCTTTAATTCATATCATAGCAAAAATCAAGTATAAGGTTGACGTAAATAATGCTACCAACTATAATAGACACGGCACTCTCATTGTGCATTGGCAAATATTTTATTTTCATGCCAAATATGTATATATATCATAATCTATGTCCTAGATTATAAATTATATCATAGAAAAAAAAAATTATTGGAATTAATCCATAAGTAGAAAACCCTGATTCTCGATTTAGGGTTTTCGAGAATCTTAAATAATCACAAATATAAATTCCAAAATTTTCTAGCATTAATTCAATGCTAAAATAATATTCTAATTATATAAAATAATCATAGGAATTTAAATATCATAATTCCTTGATCGTTAGACTTGATTCTCAAGTCGTCTCAAACGTTAATTATCGACTATCTCGAATGGTCGTAATAAAGTCGTAATCACTTTATTAAATTATTCCAATAATAATGGAATTAAATTCTAAGCTTAAACACTTAGAAAATATTACGAAATTTCAATTATCGATCGTGATCGACGTTGAAATAATCTTTGTTGAAATCGTTACATATTCGTATTTCTCGATTCACATTTTGTTGTGAATAAAACATAGGAATTTATTATTCCAACAATAATCGAAATCATTATTCGATATATTGGTAATCAAATTATCATAACAATACTCTAATTTCTGAAATTAATATCGTAATTAGGCGTTTAAATAATCGGGGTATTACACTTCACTTCCCATCTTATATATATACTCAAATTCTAACGTATTAATAATCATATTCCCATAAGTATCAACTTTTCACATTAACAATCAATCATGCTCGACATACACACATGTAAAACTAATTTAAGCATTTCACTTTATATTTCAAAATCTTATGTCACTTAACAAACGTTTCAACATAAAATATTATACTTTATTTTAAAAGTACCATAAATTCATAGCATATCTTAAACATAATTTTGGATCTAAATATGTGATCACATGTAATAAAATATATTTTAAATTTATCTTTTCTTTTATTTTCGCCCTTTTCAATTTATCTTCAAAACTTATCCATAAATTCTTATAAATTCACATAACATACCATATTAACATAGGATCCATAATATCAGTGACATTAGTCATAAATTTGACATCAAAATCCTTATACTATGGTTCTCGAAAAAAATTTGGATAATTAACTAAACAATTTTCAAAATTCTAATTAATTCACACAACATATTATTAGCATCATATATCATTATAATGCCTTACTATTCATCATACACAACTTATATATCAATATTCCATACTTTAGGGCTTTTAAATTATCATGAAATATTATCCAATATTTTTCAAAATTATGATTTAAATCATACATACTTAAACATTACTAACTATTATCAATTCATGCTTAAAACAACAATTAAAATTTATTTTCAATAACATATAAATCTTTCATATTTTCGTTTTTCATGAGGCAAATTATAACATGCTCAACTTTGTACTAAATTCATAATACATGCTTATAAACATCATGTAAACATATTTAATTAACAATCTGAACATTTAACAAAAATTCCTCAATTATCATATGAATTAACAAAAGCATATAACTTAATATTTCATGGATGAATTTCTAATATTTTTGCATATATAAAAAGGTTTTACGATTTCTAACCTTTTAATCGGGATTGATCGGTGAAAACAACGTTTTTCTATCTAGGATTGAAGAGAATTTTTGGAGAACACTTTCTCTATTTTTCGGTTATAATGATGTGTAAGAGGGGTGATCTCTATTTATAGAAGTTTATAAGATATTTTAATCATACTTTAACAAAATATCTTAATCAAAAGTCAACAATTTACACCTCTAATTTATCTCAAAATTTTCGGCCAACAAGTTGTAGTATAAGACAAAATTTTATCTTATCCTATACTTTATCATTTAATTCAAATCATCATATCTTATCCCTAAATTAACTACACATCATTATCACAAAGTTTGAATTTTCTTTCTTTCACACTTGCATACAAAATTTTCGGTCATTATACTATAATAATACTACATCATTTTATTAAAATATCATCTTATCTTATGCAAGAATTAAATACATATCACTTTCAAAGAATTAAACATCACTATCAAAGAGTTTCAAAATTATTTCTTTCTTAATTTAGTCAAAAATTTCAGCCATATTCAAACAAATAACACATCAACTTGTTTAATTAATAATTCACTTTATCTTATTATCATAAGAGATGAAAAATTTCTTCTTTTCACACTATTACTCTAAATTTTCGTCCACTTTATTTAATTATGTTACATAAATTATTTTTTTCCCTTTTAATAGCTATGTGACATAATATAGATCTTAGATGATAGAATAAATTATAGAAAAAATAATTAAGAATAAATTTATATACTAAAGTGAAGTTATCGAATTATAATTAAAAATTAAGGATAAATTATCAAATCTTCATTCTTTTAATAACTAAAATTATTTTATTGAAGGATTATGTATAAATAATGCTCGTGTATCATAAAAAAAAAATTTAGAACAAGTCTAGCCAAATTCCCCTTTTTATTCGAAAATTACAAGCTTTAGAAATTAAATAACAATTTTCCGTGATGATTATTACTTTATTATTGCATAAATATCATTTCTTTGGTCAACATAATTAATTACCATATCTTATCTTCAATAAAAATATCTTAGAAAATCTTATCTTAAAGAAAATGTCATTTTCAAACCTTATCTTATCTTTAAAATGTCATTATCTTACCTTATCACATAAATTAAATATCTTTCATATACAAACAAAATAATATCTCATCACATTAATAAAGTGATCCTACACTTGAACACAATTTCATCACAATTTATCCATGTATATACTATAATTTTCGAAAATTATAGGTCATACAAAAGAAAATGTAATTTTTCTTTATTAGAGTAATACTTATCTAGTTAATATTCCATATATATTTAAAAACATAATTATTTGTTATTATGATCCATTATAAGCGAAAAATTTAATAGAATTTTCTATTCACTCAAAATCGGAAATTATCGACGTTCTTTTTATTTTTGGATTCATCGTAAATAAATTCCTCTAATAATTCAAAAATTGGTTTTAAATATCAGGGTATTACACTTGTTCTTACCATACATTTTATCATTTTCTCAAAGTCGATCGACCAATCATTTTCTTACAACGTATATTCAGTCGGCTATAGAATCTTGTTGGGAGGAGGCCTCACTTCACCCGGACGCATACGACCGACCGCTAACGGTTCGGAGGTTAAGTGTACACAATCCTAACTAGCATCTCACGATGGGATCCGAATTCGTAATAACTTCTATTGGCTGGCCAACCTAAATGGATATATCAAAACATAAAACATTTTGGCGAGACAATATCGTATTTAAACATTTCTGGTATAAGAAGCGATAAGGTAATAACGAAGAAATGTTTACGTAAAATCCATTTTACAAGATAGCCCACATTTTTTAGATAAGAATGCCCACATTTTGTTTAATAAGAATGGCCACATTTTGTTTAGAAGAATGCCCACCTTAAGAACTATCGTTCTTATGGTACTAGTGATCACTTGCCGTCTCCTTTCACCTCCGAGCGGACCTTATCAATGTAAGAAATGAAATTTAGAACTTCACCACGCTTTCGAAAATCATCGATCCGAAATAACGGACTTACTAACATCAACCTTTTAACACCGAAGGTTTTGTTATCATAATTAACAACTATATTCGTTGATTAGATTCGTCGGCGTCTTGAAGAGATATGATACTCCATCCTTACATTCTTTCTTGATCCACATCATTTCGTGTAAATTACGAACCCTAATTTCATAACTAAACTTCATCGTGCACTAACGCGTATTCTTAATTTGAATTTCAAAAACTATAGTTCATTAGTAATATTTCCTCGCTTCATTTCCCACTTTACACGTCTTATTCATCCTATCAGAGAACTCACATTTAGCTAGGCAAGTAACATAACTTTACTCACGCACTAACATGCTTCATGTATTCATACTTTAATCAAGTCATTTCAAACTTCAAACTAATGTATTTCTCATGATACACCTTAAACATATAAAACAATTAACTTGCATAATATACTCTAATTCTAATTTATTGTTTAGCATACTCTAATAAATCTCATAAATTCACTTTAACATTCAATCATGCCCAATAATATATATGAAACTAATTTATTCATAGCACTTTATATTTAAAATTTCTACGTCACTTAGCAAAACATCTCAACGTAGAAAATATTATGTCTCATTCTAAAAAATCATATAAATTCATATAATATTTTATAGATACTCTTGGTATAAATACGTGATCATATGAAATAAAATAAATTTGAAACTCGAAATCCTCCAACTCAAGACTTTCGAAATTTTTGGAAAAATTAACAAAACATTTTCAAAAATTCTAATTAATTCACACCATACATTATCCTCATCATACATCAATAATATACACTAATATTCATCATACACAAATCATACTTCAATAATTCATGCCTAGGATTTTCAAAAAAAAAATATAAATAAATTTCCAACATTTTGCAAAAATTATGAATTAATTCTTACATGCTCAAATAATGTCAAATATTATCAATTCATGCTCAATACAACTATCAAAATCATAATCACTTCCATTAGAAATCTCACATATCTCAACTATAATAAGAATTATTTAACATGCTTAACTTTGTACCAAATTCATAATGCGTACTCACAACCATCATATATTTAATTAACAACCTAAACATCTAACAAAAATCCTCAAATTTCTCATGAAATAACCAAAGCATATAATTACATTTTTCATGGATGAATTTCTAATTTTTTTTGTATATCTAAATAGGTAAGATAATTTCTAACCTTTTAATCGGAGTCGATTGTCGAAGAATTAAATTTTTCTAACTCAAAACTCAAGAAAACATAGAAGAACACTTCCAACTATTTTCTCTCTTTTCGAAAATTTGGAAGATGAAGAAAATAAAATATATATATATATATATATATATATATATATATATTGTGATGTATCCTCTTTTTATAAGCTCTAGAAAAATAAATATCTTACCTTATCTTATCAACAAAATAAATATCTTATCTTATCTTATCAACATAATAAATATCTTATCTTATCTTATCTTATCTTATCTCTAAAATAAATATCTTCCACAAACAAACAAAAATAAATATCTCATATATTTAATAATAAAGTGATCACACACTTGATCACAATTTAACCATATGTACATAGCATTTTTTCATTTCTTTTTCCTTTTGCTTTTTTCAATTTTTGAAATAAATATAGTCAATAAATAGGAGAAGATATTTGTTTTCTCTTTATAAGTGTAATACTTATCTAGTTAATAATCCATATTTATTTAAATAGATAATTATTTGTCATTAATAATCATCATAAAATCCTTTAATGCAACATATATAAAAATATTTTAATTATGTTAAGTTGGAATAAATTCAATCTTTTAAATTATTATTATGATCAATTATATGCGAAAAAAATTAATAGGATTTTCTATTCACTCAAAATTTGAAGTTTTCGACTTTCATTTTATTTTTGGATTCGTCACTAATTAATCCATCTAATAATTTTGAAAATTGGTTTTAAAGATCCGGGTATTACAATTATAAACTATAAAATAACTCATTTTAAGGCTATTTAAGGAATGAGACCTTAAAATCTCGAAAAATCAATCGAAAGCGATAAAACATAAAGAATCGGTATTAACTTAACAAATCGAGAAATGTTTGACTAGTCAACACCTACCAACAACTAAGGACAGCCATAAGGGCTTCCATAACATCCCACCTTCAGCCATTTGCGCCAAAACCCCCTTCATCTCAAAAACAAATCACTCTTTTGTTCTTTCATTTCTAAGCTTCCAATCTTAAATTTCAAACATTCCAACCATCAAATAGTATTATAAGACCATACAAAGATATATTTTATAATTCTCTTCAATCGATGGAGTGGAATATTTTTTTATTTTGTTAAGAGTTAGGGTATGGTTCGATATTTATGAGTTCCATGGCTTTTGAGCCATCAAATTCTCTCAAGCTATGAATGAAATGTGCTTAGAAATATGTGTTAATGTTGTGTTAAAAGTTTGGTGATGTTTGAAGCATGTTTGTTTTTGTTAGTTTTTAAAAATAAAAAGATGAAGCATGATTTTTTGAATGTTAGTTCATATTATTGCTTGTTAATGTGTTAGATGCATATAGAATAAAGATGAAATTTTTTGAAACATCTCTTCTATTTTTTTAAGGGATCGGAAACTTTTAAATATTTTAGGACCATTGTTTGATTTTATTTGTTGAAAAATAGTTGAAATATAGTGTTTAATATATGATATGAATATCATATATCAATTTTGGAATTATTGAAACACTCCTATTTTTCTCAAAAATGGTCAAAAATCATAGAGTATATTAAAGCTTTAGTTTGATTTTATTTGTTGAAAAATAGTTGAGATATAGTGTTTAATATATGATATGAACATCATATATCAATCTTGGAATTATTGAAACACTTCTCATATTTTTCACAAAAAGGGTCGAAACTTTTAAGTATTTTTAGGCCATTGTTTTGATTTTATTTTTTGAAAAATAGTTGAGATATCGTGTTTCATATGTGATATGAATATCATATATTAATCACGGAATTATTGAAACACTCTCTTTTTCTCAAAAGGCCAAAATTATAGAATATTTTAAGATTTTATTTTAATTTTATTTGTTGAAAATAATATGAAATATAATGTTTAGAATATAATATGAATCTATTATGCTTTGTTCGGAATTTATTGAACACATATACAATATATGTGTGAGGACCAAAAATTTCAAGCATTTAGTTCATATTATAAATATTTAGTTTTTGTTTAAAGTTAATATTCCATGTTTAATGTATTTTATAAACACGTTATGAAATGAGTAGAATTTATTGAGCCTATAAATTATGAGAGTACCAAAAATTTTAAGGGTAATTAAGCATGTGTTTTAATTTTAATTTATGATATGAAGTGATATTTCATGTTTAGTATATAATATAAGCATGATAGAATTTTTATGGAATTTATTGAACACAAATGCTCAATTATTCATAAGTGCCAAAAATTATGCCCTATTTTAACTCATGAATTAATTTTTGTTTGATGATATTGAGTTGATAATTAAATTCTATAGCATGATAGGAACATAACATAATTCTATTCGAATTTATTGGACACATATGCTAATTATTGCTAATTACAAAAATTATGCTAAATAATTAAGCATGAATTTTATTTAATTGTTAATGATGATATGATAGTTGATCTATAGGTTTAGAATGAATGGTATGTGATTACAATGATGGAATGGAACAACATGCACATATTCACAATGGTTGAGCATGATGTTAGAAATTAGGGTTTCTAATACTTATGATGATATCGTTGTGTATGATGTCGTATAGTTATATTTGTGTTATCGACAAACAATACCTCAAACGTAAGCAACATAGTACATAATATACGAGAATCAAAAGAAATCGATAAATTTTGATAACTTAAGAAAGATCTAAAGAAAATCGAAGTTAGATACAAATTAGGGTTTCTATTAACAATAGGACACTCAAACGTAAGTTCCTAAGTTAAAGAAACCAAAAGCGACTTACAAATGTTAATACACAACAATGACAACCTAATACGATATTAGATTGAGCGTTAAGACAACTCAATACAGTAGCGATTTTCTAACTTACACAATCTCCAATCTCGATGAGTTACGAGAAACAAACGATGTTGAAAAGCGTAAGTTAAGGATTGAACATGAAATGTCGATCCTTAAGTCTCAAAGGTCGAGTTAGTATTAACAAAGAACTTCATTAATCTCTAAGTGTTAACTTACGTGATAGTATGGGATAACTTGAATCATAAGTCAAGACTTCCTTTATTCGTCATGTGTCTGACGACAAGCCGTGGCGTAACATACTAGGGCGTAACTACAATTGTTAAGTCTAGCAAGTGGCGAGAATATCATAACATACCAATCATAACTTGAGTACCAACGATCTATAACGTAATGACATTTAGAAGAACACAAAGATTAGAGTCGAGATTAGACTCGGATATAGTACTACATCACAATGACTGGAATGATCGGGATAAATTTTGATCTCAAACAAATAAAGAGCGGTATATTTTCAATCCCTAATGAGGTGTATATGATTGATCTATTTAGGAGGATCTAACATGGACACAAAAATCTATGATGATCGAATATATGATGATCACCGACTCAACACGATGGATAGGACTCGACACTATGGATGGTAAAAAACATGAAAGCGAAAGAAAAACAACAACGAAGAAGGCACGAACAGAAAAACGAATAACCAGACACGGAAGACACGACCTCGCTCGAGACAAGGCTCTGATGCCAAATGATAACCACACATCTCCCTCTTTAATCTTAATTTGGTTTTCCAATGACCCACAACGAAGTATATGACTCAAGGATCCCCAAACACCCAAGGAAAACTAACCTAAAAAAATTAACGAAATTCCCCGAAAACTAGCCTCTCTAGGGACCTATGGTAACACAGATATCAAAACTAGAAATAACGAAACTGAAATTTTTTCCAGCGAATTTACTCTCTTTTTTTCCCGCCAATTTTATTCCCGTCAAATTTTTTCTCACAAATTTACTCTTTTTCCATGTCTGATTCTAGGCTACGTACTCGCGTCAATTTACTCTTTTTTTTCCAACTCGAACAGATCACTACTTCACAATGACTTGGAATTTAGGACTTAGAATGATCGGAATAAATTTTGATCTCGAACAAATATAGAAGCGGTAAATTTTCGATCCCTAATGATGTGTATATGATTGATCTATTTGGGAGGATCTAACAAGGACAACAAAATCTATGATGATATATATGAAGATCACCAACTCAACACGAGGGATATGACTCTTACACTATGGATGGTATATAAACACAAAAAACAAAAGAAAAAAAATAACAAAGAAGGCACAGACAGAAAAACGAATAACCAGACATGACGTCGCTCGAGGCAAGGCTCTGATACCAAATGATAACCACGTATCTCCCTCTTTAATCATAATTTGGTTTTCCAATGACCCATAACGAAGTATATGACTCAAGGATCCCAAAACACCCAATGAAAACTAACCCGAAAAAATTGAAGAAGTTCCTCGAAAAATTTTCGACTTATTTCCTAGCCTCTCTAGGGACCTCTGGTAACACGTATATTAAAACTAGAAATAACGAATTTGTAATTTTTTCCCCCGCCAATTTACTCCTTTTTTCCTGCCAATTTACTCTTTTTCCGCGTCTGATTCTGGGCTACGTATTCGCGTTACTTTTTTTCCCCGACTCTAACAGATCACTACTTCACAATGATTGGAAATTAAGGACTTAGAAGTATCAGGATACATTTTAATCTCAAACAAATAAAGAGCAGGTAAATTTTCGATCCCTAATGATATGTATATGATTGATCTATTTGGGAGGATTTAACAAGGACAAAAAAAAAATCTATGATGATCAGAATATATATGATGATCACCGACTCAACATGATGGATAGGACTTAGACACTATGGATGGTATATAAACATGAAAAATGAAAGAGAAAACAACAACGAATAAGGCACGGACAGAAAAACGAATAATCACACACAGAAGACACGACCTCGCTGGTGGCAAGGTTCTGATACCAAATGATAACCACACATCTCACTCGTTAACCCTAATTTTGTTTTCCAATTACCCTAACGAAGTATATGACTCAAGGACCCCAAAACACTCCACGAAAACTAACGAAAAAATTAATGAAATTCCCCGAAAAAATTCGACTTTTTTCCTATCCACTCTAGGGACCTCTGGTAACACGGATATCAACATTAGAAATAACGAAACTGTAATTTTTTTTCCAGCCAATTTACTCTTTTTTCGCGTGTGATTCTGGGCTACGTATCCGCGTCAATTTACTCTTTTTTTTCTGACTCTAATAGATCACTACTTCACAATCACTGGGAATTTAGGTCTTGGAATGATCAGGATAAATTTTGATCTCAAACAAATAAAGAGCATGTAAATTTTTTATCCCTAATGAGGTGTATATGATTGATCTATTTGGGAGGATCTAACAAGGACAAAAAAAATCTATGAGGATCACCGACTCAACACGATGGATAGGACTCAGACACTATGGATGGTAATAAACACGAAAACGAAAGAAAAAAACAACAACGAAGAAGGCACGGACAGAAAAACGAATAACCAGACACGGAAGACACGACCTCGCTTGAGGCAAGGCTCTGATACCAAATGATAACCACACATCTCTCTCTTTAGTCCTAATTTTGTTTTCCAATGAGCCACAACGAAGTATATGACTCAAGGACCCTCAAACACCCAACAGAAACTAACCCAAAAAGATTGACGAAATTCCCGAAAAAATCTGACTTTTTTCCTAGCCTCTCTAGGGCCCTCTAGTAACACGGATATAAAAACTAAAAATTACGAAACTGCAATTTTTTCAACTAATTTACTCTTTTTTTTCCTCAAAATTTATTCCCACAAAATTTTTTCTCACAAATTTACTCTTTTTCCACGTCTGATTCTGGGCTACGTACTCGCGTCAATTTACTCTTTTTTTTCCAAATCTAACCGATCACTACTTCACAATGACTTGGAATTTAGGACTTGGATTTATCAGAATAAATTTTGATCTCGAACAAATATAGAGCAGGTAAATTTCCGATCCCTAATGAGGTGTATATGATTGATCTTTTTGGGAGGATCTAACAAGCAAAACAAAAATCTATGATGATTAGAATATATATGAATATCACCGACTCAACACGATGGATAGGACTCAGACATTATGGATGGTATATAAATACGAAAAACGAAAGAAAAAAAATAACGAAGAAGGCACGGACAGAAAAACGAATAACCAGACACGACGTCACTCGAGGCAAGGCTCTCATACCAAATGATAACGGATATCTCCTCTTTAATCCTAATTATGTTTTCCAATGATCCATAACGAAGTATATGACTCAAGAATCCCAAAACACCCAATAAAAACTAACCCAAAAAAATTGATGAAGTTCCCCGAATTTTTTTTGACTTTTTCCTAGCCTCACTAGGGACCTCGGTAACACGATATTAAAACTAGAGATAACGAAATTGTAATTTTTATCCGCCAATTTACTCCTCTTTTTCCCGCCAATTTAATCTTTTCGCGTCGATTCTAGGCTACGTATTCAGCGTAAATTTTTTTTACCGACTCTAATAGATCACTACTTCACAATGACATTGAATTTAGGACTTGGAAGTACAAGGATAAATTTTGATCTCAAACAAATAAAAGCGTGCAAATTTCCGATCCCTAATGAGATGTATATGATTGATCGATTTGGGAGGATCTAACAAGGATAAAATGTAATATCTGCAGAATTAGATGCTAATTACGGTATTTAAAACCCGTAAATTAGAAATTATTTGAGATGATTCGATCGAGAAGATGTCGAATAATGATTTCGATTATTACGAAGGAATGAATTCTATTTTATATTCACCGAGAATCGTGAATTAAGGAAATGAAGTTTATAAAGCGCATCGACGAAAGATTACTTTAACGTCGATTTCGTATCGATAGTTAAAGCGTCGAAAATTTTCTAAGCAATTAAGCTTAGAATTAAATTCCATTATAAATGGAATAATTTAATAAAGTGATTACGACCTATTACGACCATTTCGAGATGAGTCGATAATTAACGCTTTGAACGTTTTCAAGCGTTAACGTTTAGAGACGAAATGGAAAATGAGTTTATTCAAGGAATTATAGAAATTAATTCCTATGATTATTATATGTAATTACAGTATTATTTAGCATTAAATCAATGCTAGAATATTAAGGATTTATATTGATCAAATTCTCGATTTGAAAACCCCGGTTTCAATTTTGTGGTTTTATCGCATAATTTGATGCCGTTAATTTATCCTATGATATTATTTATTATCTAAACCATATGTTATGACATATATGGTATGAAAAATAAACTTGGACCTATTACATGTGTAATAGCCGAGAACTATATATATATACACACTAAGGATTTAATTGTTGACTTTCCACTATTACATGCATCTATTAGTAACAATTTGATTAATTATATAGACTAACTAAATAATTAAACACATATACATATATATATATATGTAATAACCGTGTGTGTGTGCATGTGTGGGAGAGAGAGTGTGACAAGTGTAGAGGTGCATGGGAGGGTAGTGACAAGTGTGTAGACATGCATGTGTGTAGAGACACTTGTCACCAAACACCACCCCATACCCTCTCTTCCCCTTTGGATCAGCCATTCCTCCTCTCTCCCCAAAAATCAGACGCCCCCGTTTCTCTCTCTCTCTTCTCCTACACCATTTCCACCATGTGAGAGAGCTCAAGCTCCATCTCTCTCATTCATCTTCAAATTTGTGGCTGAGGTATAACTACCTCCGATGACTCTTGGACACGACTAAATCATAGATTGCATGCTTAGATTGATGATCTTGGTGGTGATTTGGGGTGATAGATTCACAATTTTCGTTGTTATATGAAATGCTTACATAAGTTTAAAATGAAAACTGGAAGTTGTTACGAAAACAGTAACGTAATAAAATTATTTGACTAAGTTACAGTGGTCCGATGAATGTGAAATTTAGGTATGTAAAAACTAAACATGTCTAGCACGTCTCTGTAAAATTTCAAGTCAATCCAACTTGATTTACTATTTTAATTTTAATTTTCAAAAACACTGCACAAATTTGTAAAATTGCCATGTTCATCACCCACGGTCCGTGGCTTTCGTTTCAAGTTTGGCTAATGTTAAAACTCTAAAATTTGGTATAAACATAATTTAACATGTATTTTCAGAATTTTCTAAAAATGTGTACCATTTATTCCAGATTTTACAAAAGAACTGCACAAAACTGTCACTGTAGCGATAGCTTGTAGTAAAACATTTTTATCTCCCAATCTATTTTGAATCATTGAGTAAGGATTTTTCTGAATTAAACTAGACTTAAGTGGCTTTTCAATATGATAGGTTGCATTATCATATTCATTTTAATAAGCCCTCAGTGAATTTTTAAAGTTGACATATTTCAATAGGTCTTTTTGGTCAAAATGCCTAAGTCTAATTCCTTTGTTAATGAACCCTACGAGTCCGACTTTTACGTGAGATGTTCAAGCCGTTTGTAGTCCGAATTTGACTTGGGTTTCTTCATAAGAAATGTTCCTTACCATGTCTAGTTTTGTTCTAGAAAGTTTGATCCCAAACCAAGTCTTATAGGTATACCTTTCACTAACCCAAAGTCACCCTTGGAAATTTGTCCATTCCAACTAGTCAACTTTGAACTTGTGTATTTCTCGATGCATCAAGTATCTTCCAGTATGGTCTTCATGAAACATGTAGTTCTTATTACAAGGTTTCTAAAATGGTATCTTGCAGTCATTTTGGTATTGTGAGTCAAATGTTACGAGCGTCGCAAAATCCCTCGTCGTTAAGCTAAATCTGGAAATCCTGAAGATTTTTCTAAGTATAGAAGTCAGTTCGAGTTGCCCACTTTGAGACCCAATATCTCCAGAACCACGACTCTTTTGGGTCGACTTCCTTCTTAGAACTTATAGTACATGTTTAGAGGTTTCCAGAATGTGTCTTTGTGCGGTCATACGTATTTTTAATCGAGAGTTATAAATCGTCAAAGTATGATACTTGGATTGTTTTAAGCTGTTTTGCTGAAAATTTAAACACTTGAAATTTAACTAAGTGTTGAAACTCCCCTATGTGAAATATGCCTTATGTGACTAACATGCTATAATTGATGCATTCATTATGATATGTCGCAAGGTACATTAAAGCATTAATAAGATACACGAATTTAGGATAAAACAACACAATATGATATTTTTACGGAAGCACATCTTAGCGTGAAATATTTGACTAGATGCTACTATATGGTCAATTGATTGTATATCATGCCATGATACACACTCAAGTAGAAATATGGGTTCTAAGACCCGATGGATGTTTCAACCCAAAACCTCAAAGCCGTGAATAGATAGGCTAAGCAGGACTCGCAATCCAAGAAATCGGTTAGACAATCTATCCGGTGGGGCTTCTTTTCCAAAATCAAAATACAAGCTTTCTTATTCCAAATGAATTTATTTATTACGCTTATCTTCAACTGTTGATAAACTGTTTACAAGATTACCTGCAAAAATGTTTCTATTTTGTGTATGGATCCTATCCGCGTGAAGGTTGGAACTATATGATATGAAATGTCTTTTGTTGGGTGGCCAACCTTTTATGAAATCAATATCGGGTTCGGCGGAGGTTGATGCAGCTGGCTGGCGTGAAGGTTGGAACGACATGATATGGTTAACGTCTACACCGAAGCAGGATCTGTGTCTTTGTGGGTCACGGCCGGTCCGGCGTCGTTGAGGGAGGCCTCCTTCACGACGTTTGAACGTTTGATCTTTGATATTATGATGAATTGTGATATTGGGATACGGATCATACACACCAAGAAAAATGCCTGGCCAGGCGACGATTTTGAGAAATGATGAAAATGTTTTAGTAAGCACAAGGCCTTTCGACTAAAACCCTTGTGTCTTACCAAGATGTGGCAGTGTAATCTAAAAATGATAAAATATTTTTGGCATGAGTCCACTGAGTGCATTCTTGTGCTCACCGCATGTTTGTTTTTAAATGTGCAGGTTGAGCAGATGATGGGTGGAGCAGTGTTGAGCAATAGGAATATTGTCGTTGAAAGATTTATACCTTGATAGTACATCGTCATATGTACATATCACATGTTTTCCGCTGCAAGAACTTAAGTTATGTACTAAAGTCCAAGAACATACTTGACACATGTATTACGGCTTTTTTAGGAGAATCTCACGTTTATTTATACATTGCTTAGAGTTACAATCCTACTAAATCGCACTTAGGATTTAGGGGTCGTGAGAGTGGTATCGAGGCGGTTCGCTCTTGAACCCAAAATCTCCATTAAGATTAAGTCTAGATTGAGTCATTAGACTTCTAGAGATCAGCTGACAATGCTCAACACTCCATCACATCAAGCTCAACCGAAATGAGGTAAATGATTCTTTTTTTCCAAAGTTTTGAAAATTTCCCTGGCCAGACGAATGTTTATGAAATGATTTTTTCGAATAAAATGGAAAGTTTGAAGGTGAAAAAGGAAGGAAATGTTTTTCCTTCGCCAAAGTTTTGAAATAAAAGAGATTCCCACAATATGCAGGTATGGGACTGCATATTTAAGTAAACTTAAAGAATTTGATTGTGATAGATAAATGATTTCTCGGTTTTGAAATCAAAAAGTTTGAAGTGAAGGATGATTGAAATGATCTTTCTAAAGAAATGAAAGCTATGAGAAAGGTTGAGAATGAATGTTATGACAAATGATTTGTCAAGAAAGTTATGAAAAGAAGGAAGATATGAGAAAGATGATGACAATGATATGAGAAAGTTTCGGCATGATGTGCCAAAGATGAAATGTTTGAATTCACGAAATTGATAAGGGTTCATTTTATGAACAAAGTTATGTTATTCATTTTTAAAATGATTGAGATTGGACATTGATTTGTCGAAAATGATATGTTGAACTCTTGAAATTGACAAGTACATGCGTCTGATGGATGAGCTACGATCAATATTTGGAGTTTTACTCAAACCTCAAAGTTGATATTGATGATGAGCATGCTAGCTCAAGTAAGCGTAGACTTTTAAGAAGCATGATCACTTTTACGAAAGAACATAAGTAAGAACTTCCTTCCATTACAAGAACAAGAGTAACGATGGATTTGAGAACTTCATTCCATCTTGAGTATCGAAAAGCAAAGGATTTATACGAAATTGTGCGACTCGACTTGACCTCGGCATGTCTGTTGTCGATTTTGACTTGGAATTAGTAACATCGACTTTGATATGTCGACTTTGGTAGCACAGACCTCGACGTCGGCATTACTCTGTACTACCACCAAGATCGTAACGGCATGCACGACCTTGGCGTCGGCATCGCTTATGACCTCGGCGCGCGCGCGTAAATTTTCTGCGGTGTGCGGTGATTTTGTTTGATTAGTTCTCGATCGTGTGAACTCCGATTCACGTATGGTTTTGCCTACATGCCTACATGCCCTAATGCACTGTACTTCATTTCTTATGAAGGACCAAATTCCTGATTCCTACTCCAGAATTCACGAGAATCGGTTGAAGTTAGAATCTATGATCTGTATAGCGTAAGAACGTTATAGTATGATACGAACCTTAGAATGTTACTAAGAAAGTAAGATTGCCAGTAATACCAATGGAGCCCTGATATACATGAGAACCCTTGTTGATGACCTATTACGAGTCTATAAAATTTCAAATTATATCCATTACCCAATTTCTGTCGTTGAGTTTAACTCTATGACCTAGTTCCAATTGAGAATTCATTCGAGTTTCTCACTTTTTCTGAAAATTTTCAACCCGAAAATTCATAAAGTGTTCTTTTGAACCCAAATCCTTGCGTGACTGAGAAAATATTTGTGACGGGTCTGGCCAGCCCATATGACTAAAGAAATCTCAGTAGTCGTCATTCTGGTCTTTGGACCCTAGAGCCCCATTTATTCGGTCTAAAAAGCATATCGATTCAATCCTTGAAAAGATGTTATTTTGATTTGTGAGAAAGTGCCTTTTGTAAGTAGTCGTGATAATTCCTTCTCGACTCTTGAAACCTCAAGTATGACGAATGTTAACTTACCTTGTCACCTAAGTGCGAATTAGTGAAGCGATAAACATCAGGCATGAAATAGGTTGACTTATTTCAGTCACCCAAAAGTTTCAGACCGGTAAAGGGATAGACATCAAGAAATCAGGATGTAAGGAAAATCTCGATGAGACGAGATATTTTTCCTATGATACACATGGATGTGATGACCCTTGATGGGTTTTACAAAGATTGATAACAGTGAAGATATACCTTCATACGACCGTTATGATAATGAAATTATGAATGAGATACTCTTTAGCATTGAATGCAAGAGTAAAAGCAAGGAGAAGTATATAATATCCGTGGGATATGAACTTCCCTTTTTATGTCATAACAAGAGAGATTACAACTTATCTGTAAGATAGTTGGTTGTCCTTGAAACCTCGTTAGTAGGTTGGACATATTTAAAAGAATAAAGATGCATATAAGATATTCTTTTCAAGGAACATATATATATAAGGACATGATAGCGTCTCAGAAAATAGATCTCTCGCTTATACCTCAGTCAATGAGATTATGCCTGAGCATAATCGATTCCAAATAATTGAAACTTGGTTAAACAAATGATAATAAGATTGAGAAACCATAGTCTTAGAGATTGTGTGAACGATGAGGATAGCCCTAGTATGTAAATCCAGTGTGAAGAAAATATCTTCAAAGCCAAGATATGGAAGAAAGATGCTTGGAAATTAAGTTATGGTGTACGAATGTACTACCCTACCAAGCCATACGACAATGCTAACGGTTCTAGTCCTGAAAGTGGGAACCGAAGTATAACGAAAGTAAGATTACTTTCAAATACCGTGCCCAAGAAAAAGGGATAAAAGTCGGAAATAACTGAAGAAACTATGAGCTATACAATTATAAGATAGCCCCCGACATGATATAAGCTCAGAGACATATGACTAGATAAATAAGAATTTCCCTTGAAAAGAGTTAAAGCGAGGATATATGAGGAATATATTCCTAAGATCGATAAAGTGAAAAGGGGAATGGAATCATTCATACTGGATTAGGAATGAATGACAGTGATGGAGACATGACGATCTCTACGATAAGACTTAATTATCGAAATACCAATATCAAAGGATAGGTTGATGTAGACCTAACCACGAATGCTATTGGTAAAAGCATAACGATACAGATACCCGAAAAGTATAAGGTGAATGAGGCAACGGAAGGCCATAGAAAGGGAGCATAATGTCCCAATGGAAAGGACAAAGATATATGAATTAGATGTTTACTTGAATAAACGGGAACACCGTAGACCAGAGCCTATACTTCGCACCGAAAACAGAACAAACAAAACCCAAAAGGCAGGATAGGTATGAGGAAAATTTCCTCAGATTACCTATAAGATTTTGTTCAATTTAGGTGCTTCGCTTTTTGACATCGCACAAGTACGCAAAGAAGCGATAGAACCCAATTTAGGGTAAGCGAACCAAGATTTAGAACCTCCTTACCTATACGAAAATCATGGCCATCGCAAGAGTTGTTCAAGCGTAGAATTGAACCTAGAATCGCCTAAAGTGCTATCCAATGATTTGGATCATTATATCTATGTGGAACGTAGATATAATTCTAGAGGCAAGAAGTTTCGGAAATGGCTGTCATTCACGTGATCAGTGACCTGGGCCTAATACGCTCGTTAAAAAGTTTTACGACAAGATATTAGTACCTACTATTCGCATATGCGAATAAATTTAGAACGATATACGACTGAAGGTGTAAACGTAAAATGAGTATTAGGATAATTGTCGTGAGTCGTGACATAAGTAGTCTACAGGTTATATACGTCTTAAAGTGTATACTTCCTTAAGAGATCCTTCTTGTTTAAAATTTCCCCTCCATTTCTTAAATTAAGTCGGAGTTATCTATAAATATCCGCTACAAATGGCGTGGAAAGGGAGTTTAACGGTGAAGTTAACCCTAGGCCTACAAGTTTATAACTTACACGAGCGATCGGCTCTTTTATTATAAACTAGGCATGGGTTTAAAACAGTTTGGAGTAAGATTTTACACCTCTAGATGGACGCTCGAAGTTATAGAGTGATAAATGAGAATGGTATCCAACGACTTATCTGTCGTTTGCCAACAGATTAAGGTGGTTTTGCCAAAGAAGTATCAAAAGAATATTTTCTCCATGAGAAAATTCCCAGTCCAGGCGAGACTTACCAGATTTGTCAATGTGCCCAAGTATACTCATAATGCGTATGAAACGGCACCTACGAGTACTTGTCCTAGTCCTCGGCGAGTTACACCGCACGGTATAAAGGAATGGTTGTACCCTGATATTCCAAATGCCGTAAGAGACAAAATGGCAAAAGGACATGATCTTATCGCCTCGAGGATTAGGAGAATTAACACTACCAACTCGACCTTACCTTCTGATAAAAGTAACACCAATTTCTGGTAGCAGCTGGACCCCTGGCTCTTTGAAAGAGAAAGATCGTCGGATATATGAGGTAAAAACGTATCGAGAAATAGACAAGTTTCTAAACGAAAGGTACGATTCCGACGAAGGCCACTCAGAGACATAGAACCCTATGATAACACGAGACTTATATGGAGACGCTGGTTTATGATGAAAATGATGTGGTTATAGTATGTTAAATAGACGTACTTGGAATATTTCGTGAATATGTTAAAGAGGTGTCAAAATTTTGGGTGTAAAAGAACTAGACGTCTTGTAATCAGTCGGCTCGATAGACCAACCCTAGTAATTAATTTATAAAAAGTCCTCATTTGAGGCATTTTGGTATAATACTATATGGTCCTTATAGAATGGTATCCGAAATACGAAAGCGAATTGTCCCGAATAAGATATGGCTACTATGAGATAATAATTAAGCCGTTCGGACTAACAAATGCACCAACCCTGATCATGAACCTCAAAAATCGAGTGGTCCACACGTACTTAGATAATTTTTATCTCAATTTTATATGGATGATGTTCTTATCTATTCAAAGGACGAAAGAACATAAAGAACATCGAAAGGTCGTCTTACGACCTTAAGAGCCGGGCGAATTTTGCCAAGTACAGTATTATGAATTTCGGCTTAAAGGAGAAATATTCCTCAGGAACTTAGCATCTTTAGAAGAAATCGGTGTAGATCGGGCAAAGGACAAAGCAATTAAGAATGAAAGTCGTCGATGACCTAAATGAGATCGTGAACTTCTTAGATAAACCGATCGCTATCAAAGAGCCATTGAGAACGCCTAAAGTAGCAAGACCAATAACATAGCTACCCCAAAAGGAATGAAATTTACGAGGAGTAATAAAAGAGGCTATGTATTAATATGAGAAAGATAATAGCTTATGCATCACAACGACTTAGGCCACATGAATGGAATTTCCCAACTCATGACTCGTAATAGTAATAAGAGTATAAGTACCAAAGTCTTGAAGACTTCACTCCCCTGTCAATAAGTTAAGAACCCTTCTCAATTTACAAAAGTTTGAACTTATTCTTCGAGCAAAGAAATGTGGACACAGAATGAGAAAGATGGCTCGAATTAGTAAAAGATTATAAGTGTGATAAATGATCACCTGAGGATGGTTAATGTAGAATCTAATACCTAAGTTATAAAATTCAGCCTAAATCATAGTATGTTCTACAAAAAGGAAAACTCATTGGAAAGTTTAAGAAAATGAGAAATGAAATAGTCGGGCATTTAGTGACTAACGAAGTTGTACTCTCACACCCAAGTGATATACGACTAAAAAGAGAGAATGAAGATGGGAATAGAATACCAATTAAGATAAGGAATGAAAAGCTGAAGAATTTTTAAGGAGCGCTGGACCATGTTATATCGTCTAAGGAAGGATTATATATATATATATATATATATATATATATATCTCCAAGCAATAATAAGCTTAGAAATGAAACCAAGAATGAAGTTCATGATCCTTCTCTTACCGCCCAGCTAGGCAACTTTAAGATATATTATGATTTACGAGAAAAGTTAGATAGTAAGGAATGATTTGAGATGTAACCATGATTGTCGAGCCGCGTCTCGGTTACCAACAAGTGAAGGCATTATATCAAAGGCCTTATAAGAGGTTATAATCTCTAGAGGTACACGAATGAAAATGGAATGATATAGCAATCGATCTTATGACAGGTTCTGCCAAAGTCATAAAGAAGTCACACTACTATATGGGTCGCAGTGGATTGACTCGCCAATTATGTTTTGTCTCTGCCTATTCAGATGACTCGCGGACCCGATAAGTTAGCTCAGACGTACAAAAAGGAAATTTTTTATCTACAGGAAGTACAAAAAATTTTAAAATACAGATAGAGACTGCAAGAGTACCCCTAGATTTTGAACTAACTCATAAAAAGGAGTTAGACACGAGATTGAACCTTAACAAGATGTCCACTCACAGATAGATAGACAATCGAAAGGACAACCCAAACGCTTAAGCATACGATAGAACATTAATGTTAGATCAAAGTGTAAGTGGGAACGATTGCACCACTGGGAAGTTTACGTCCGACCATAGCTACCAAATAACGATCAATATAGCCTTATGAGGCATCAGGTCGAAGAAGTATTGACCACCACTTTAGTGTAACAAAGTGGATGAGCAAAGATATAAAATTTGACGTCAGTAGTTTAAGCGATCGAGATATCGCCCAATAAGGCAAAGAATAAGAAAAGCTCGTGACGTATTAAAAGTCTTACCGACACGCCAGAATTTGAACCGCATTTTTAAATGCGGAATTAAAGTTTCTTAAGATTTCTCCATCTAGAGAAATTCCAAAATCGATACAAGAATGATGAGGCCACGCTTATAGAACTTTACAAATAATGATAGCCTAGTAGTTTATAGCTTAGTACTTCCACCAAATATGGGAAGGTACGAAATATTTTCCTCGTGTCACGCTTAAGGAATACGAAATGACCCAAATCACGAAACCAACATGATGACGTGACCTTTGACTCGGAGGGTTATGAGGAAAATCTACGACTAATTTGATCGCACGATTCAACGATTAAAGAATCAAGTTTGGGTCTTTAATGAAAATCCAAAGAAGGAACCATGGACAAAAAGAAAGACGTGGAAAGTTATGAGGTTATGACGTTAAGATACCCATACTTTATGAGGTGTGCAAATTTCGGATGAAATTTCTTTTAAGGGGTAGGATGTAATATCCGCAATTAGACGCCTAATTACGGTATTTAAAACCCGTAAATTAGAAATTACCGAGATGATTCTATCAAGAAGATGTCGAATAATGATTTCAATTATTTATGAAGGAATGAATTCCTATTTTATATTCACCGAGAATCGTGAATTAAGGAAATGAAGTTTATAAAGCAGATCGACAAGATTACTTTAACGTCGATTTCGTATCGATAGTTAAAACGTCGAAAATTTTATAAGCAATTGCTTAGAATTAAATTCCATTATAAATGGAATAATTTAATAAAGTGATTACGACCTATTACGACCATTTCGAGATGAGTCGATAATTAACGTTTTGAAACGCGTTTTCAAACGTTAACGCTTAGAGACCTAAATGGAAAATGAGTTTATTGATCAAGGAATTATAGAAATTAATTCCTATGATTATTATATGTAATTACAGTATTATTTAGCATTAAATCAATGCTAGAATATTAAGGATTTATATTGATCAAATTCTCAATTTCGAAAACCCGGTTTCAATTTTGTGGTTTTATCGCATAATTTGATGCCGTTAATTTATCCTATGATATTATTTATTATCTAAACCATATGTTATGACATATATGGTATGAAAATAAACTTGGACCTATTACATGTGTAATAGCCGAGAACTATACATATATACACACTAAGGATTTAATTGTCGACTTTCCACTATTACATGCATCTATTAAGTAACAATTTGATTAATTATATAGACTAACTAAATAATTAAACACATACATATATATATGTAATAACCTTGTGTGTGTGCATGTGTAGGGAGAGAGAGTGTGACAAGTGTAGAGGTGCATGGGAGGGTAGTGACAAGTGTAGACATGCATGTATGTAGAGACACTTGTCACCAAACACCACCCCATACCTCTCTTCCCCTTTGGATCAGCCATTCCTCCCTCTCTCCCCAAAAAATCAGACCCCCCTTTCTCCTCTCTCTCTTCTTCTCCTACACCATTTCCACCATGTGAGAGAGCTCAAGCTCCATCTCTCTCATTCATCTTCAAATTCGTGGCTGAGGTATAACTATCTCCTATGACTCTTGGACATGACTAAATCATAGATTGCATGCTTAGATTGATGATCTTGGTGGTGATTTGGGGTGATAGATTCACCATTTTCGTTGTTATATGAAATGCTTACATAAGTTTAAAATGAAAACTGGAAGTTGTAACGAAAACAGTAACTTAATAAAATTATTTGACTAAGTTACAGTGGTCCGATGAATGTGAAATTTAGCTATGTCAAAATTAAACATGTCTATCACGTCTTTGTAAACTTTCAAGTCAATACAACTTGATTTACTATTTTAATTTTATTTTTCAAAAACACTGCACAAATCTGTAAAATTGCCATGTTCATCACCCACGTTCCGTGGCTTTCGTTTCAAGTTTGGCTAATGGTAAAACTATAAAATTTGGCATAAACATAATTTAACATGTGTAGAAGATTTATGTAAATTTTAAGAATTTTCTAAAAATGTTTACCATTTATTCTAGATTTTACAAAAGAACTACACAAAACTGTCACTGTAGCGATAGCTTGTAGTAAAACATTTTTATCTCCCAATCTATTTTGAATCATTGAGTAAGGATTTTTCTGAATTAAACTAGACTTAAGTGGATTTTCAATATTATAGGTTGCATTATCAGATTCGTTTTAATAAGCCCTCAGTGAATTTTTAAAGTTGACATATTTCAGAAGGTCTTTTTGGTCAAAATGCCTAAGTCTAATTCCTTTGTTAATGAACCCTAGGAGTCCGACTTTTGCGTGAGATGTTCAAGCCGTTTGTAGTCCGAATTTGACTTGGGTTTCTTCATAAGAAATGTTCCTTACTATGTCTAGTTTTGATCTGGAAAGTTTGATCCCAAACCAAGTCTTATAGGTATACCTTTCACTAACCCAAAGTCACCTACTGGAAATTTGTCCATTCCAACTAGTCAACTTTGAACTTGTGTATTTCTCGATGCATCAAGTATCTTCCAGTATGGTCTTCATGAAACATGTAGTTCTTATTACAAGGTTTCTAAAATGGTATCTTGCAGTCATTTTGGTATTGTGAGTCAAAAGTTACGAGCCTCACAAAATCCCTCGTCGTTAAGCTAAATCTGGAAATCATGAATATTTTTCTAAGTATAGAAGTCAGTTCGAGTTGCCCACTTTGAGACCCTATATCTCTAGAACCACGACTCTTTTGGGTCGACTTCCTTCTTAGAACTTATAGTACATGTTAAGAGGTTTCCAGAATGTGTCTTTGTGCGGTCATACGTATTTTAATCGAGAGTTATAAATCGTCAAAGTATGACACTTGGATTGTTTTAATTGTTTTTTGAAAATTTAAACACCGAAATTTAACTAAGTGTTGAAACTCCCTATGTGAAATATGCCTTATGTGACTAACATGCTATAATTGATGCATTCATTATGATATGTCGAATGTACATTAAAGCATTAATAAGATACACGAATTTAGGATAAAACAACACAATATGATATTTTTACCAAGACGCCTTAACGTGAAATATTTGACTAGGTGCATACTACATGGTCAATTGATTGTATATCATGCCATGATACACACTCAAGTAGAAATATGGGTTCTAAGACCGATGGATGTTTCAACTCCAAAACCTCAAAGCCGTGAATAGATAAAGCTTTCAGACTCGCAATCCAAGAAATCGGTTAGACAATCTACACCGGTGGGGCTTTTTCCAAAATCAAAATACAAGCTTTCTTATTCCAAATGAATTTATTTATTACTCTTATCTTCAACTGTTGATAAACTGTTTACAAGATTACCTGCCAAAATGTTTCTGTTTTGTGTATGGATCCTATCTGGCGTGAAGGTTGGAACTATATGATATGAAATGTCTTTTGTTGGGTCGCGCCCAACCTTTTTATGAAATCAATATCGGGTTCTGAGCCGGAGGTTGATGCCTGGCTAGGGCTGGCGTGAAGGTTGGAACGACATGATATGGTTAACGGTACACCGAACGGACTGCAGGTCTTTGTGTGGGTCACGGCGGTCTGGCGTCGTTGAGGGAGGCCTCCTTCACGATGTTTGAACGTTTGATCTTTGATATTATGATGAATTGTGATATTGGGATACGGATCATACACACCAAGAAAAATGCCTGGCCAGGCGACGATTTTGAGAAATGATGAAAATGTTTTAGTAAGCATGCGCTTCGACTAAAACCCTTGTGTCTTACCAAGATGTGGCAGTGTAATCTAAAAATGATAAAAATGTTTTTGGCATGAGTCCACTGAGTGCATTCTTGTACTCAGCCCCGCATGTTTGTTTTTAAATGTGCAGGTTGAGCAGATGATGGGTGGAGCAGTGTTGAGCAATAGGAATATTGTCGCTGAAAGATTTATACCTTGATAGTACATCGTCATATGTACATATCACATGTTTTCCGCTGCAAGAACTTAAGTTATGTACTAAAGTCCAAGAACATACTTGACACATGTATTACGGCTTTTGTTTAGGAGAATCTCCCTGTTTATTTATACCTGTTTAGAGTTACAATCCCTACTAAATCGTACTTAGGATTTAGGGGCTGTGACAAAAAAAAATCTATGATATTCAGAATATAGATGATGATCACCGACTCAACATGATGGATAGGACTTAGAAAGTATGGATGGTATATAAACACCTAAAACGAAAGGAAAAAACAACAACGAAGAAGGCACAGATAGAAAAACGAATAAACAAACATGGAAGACACGACCTCGCTTGGTGCAAGGCTCTAATACCAAATGATAACCACACATCTCCCTCTTTAATCCTAATTTTGTTTTCTTTTTTTTTTTGGTCAATTAATACAGAAATTTTAAAGGCTGCGTCACGGTGGACTCGAACCCGAGACCTTTGGCCTCGGGCATTAACCACTCTACCACTAGGCCAACACACACACACCTAATTTTGTTTTCTAATGACCCACAATGTATATGACTCAAGGACCCCAAAACACTCACCCAAAACTAACCCAAAAAAATTGATAAAATTCCCCGAAAAAATGTCGACTTTTTCCCTAGCCTCTCGAGGGGCCTCTGGTAACACGGATATCAAAACTAGAAATAACAAAAATATAATTTTTTTCCAGCCAATTAACACTTTTTTTTGCCCGCCAATTTTTTTATGCCAAATTACTCGTTTTCCGCGTCTGATTCTAGGCTACGTATTAGCGTCAATTTACTCTTTTTTTATGACTCTAAGAGATCACTACTTCACAATGACTGAGAACTTAGTACTTGGAATGATCAGGATAAATTTTGATCTTAAACAAATAATGAGCAGGTAAATTTTCCTACCCTAATGAGATGTATATGATTGATCGATTTGGGGGATCTAACAATGACAAAAAAAAAATCTATGATGATCAAAATATATATGATTATCACCGACTCAACACGATGGATAGGACTTAGACACTATGGATGGTAATAAACACGAAAAAAATAAAAAAAAAAAATAAAAAAAAATCTATGATGATCAAAATATATATGATTATCACCGACTCAACACGATGGATAGGACTTAGACACTATGGATGGTAATAAACACGAAAACGAAAGAAAAAAAAAAAACAACAACGAAGAAGGCACGGACATAAAAATGAATAACCAGAAGCAGATGACACGACCTAGCTCGAGGCAAGGCTCTAATACCAAATGATAACCACACATCTCCCTCTTTAATCAAAATTTTGTTTTCCAATGACCCACAACGAAGTATATAACTCAAGGACCCCAAAACACCCAACGAAAACTAACCCAAAAAAATTGACGAAATTCCTCGAAAAAAATCGACTTTTTTCCTAGTCTCTCTAGGGACCTCTGGTAACACGGATATCAAAATTAGAAATAACGATACTGCAATTTTTTTCCAGCTAATTTACTCTTTCTTATTCCCCGCCAATTTTTTTCTCACAAATTTACTCTTTTCCACGCTTGATTACAGGCTCACGTACTCATGTCAATTTATTCTCTTTTTTTCCAACTCTAACCGATCACTACTTCACAATGACTTGGAATTTAGGACTTGGAATGATCGTAATAAATTTTGATCTCGAACAAATATAGAGCACGTAAATTTTCGATCCCTAATGAGGTGTATACAATTGATGTATTTGGGAGGATCTAACATGGGCAAAAAAGTCTATGACGATCGAATATATATTAAGATAATCGACTCAACATGATGGATAGGACTCAAACACTATGGATGGTATATAAACACGAAAAATGAAAGTAAAAACAACGAAGAAGCACGGACATAAAACGAATAACCGGACATGACCTCGCCGAGGCAAGGCTCGATACCAAATAATAACCAAACATCTCCTCATTAATCCTAATTTTGTTTCTCCATTGACCCATAACTAAGTATATGACTCAAGGATCCAAAACACCAACTAAAACTAACGAAAAAAGGACTAAGTTCCTCGAAATTTTTCGCTTTTTCCTAACCCTCTAGTAACACGTATATCAAAAACTAGAAATAACGAAAGTGTAATTTTTTTGCCCGCCAATTTACTCCCTATTTCCTGCCAATTTACTCTTTTTCTACGTCTGATTCTGGGCTATGTATTCGCGTTAATATTCTTTTTCCGACTCTAACAGATCACTACTTCACAATGACTGGGAATTTAGGACTTAGAATGATCAGGATAAATTTTGATCTCAAACAAATAAAGAGCAGCTAAATTTTCGATTCCTAATGAGGTGTATATGATTGATCTATTTGGGATGATCTAACAAGGAAAAAAAAAATATCTATGATGATCAGAATATATATGATGATCACCGACTCAACATGATGGATAGGAATTAGATACTATGGATGGTATATAAACACGAAAAACGAAAGAAAAAAAACAACGAAGAAGGCACAGACAAAAAAATGAATAACCAGACCCAAAATACACGACCTCGCTCGGGGCAAGGCTCTGATACCAAATGATAACCACAAATCTCCCTCTTTAATCCACAACGTTTATGAATCAAGGGCCCTAAAACACTCAACCAAAACTAACCCAAAAAAAATTGATAAAATTCCCCGAAAAAATGTCGACTCTTTTCCTAGCCTCTCCAGGGACCTCTGGTAACACGGATATCAAAACTAGAAATAACGAAAATGTAATTTTTTTCTAGCAAATTAACTCCTTTTTTTTCCCGCCAATTTTTTTCTCACGGATTTACTCTTTTCCACGCCGATTTTGGGCTACGTAAGGCCAATTTACTCTCTTTTTCCAACTCTAACGGATCACTACTCATAATGACTTGGAATGATCGTAATAAATTTTGATCTCGAACAAATATAGCTAAGTAAATTTTCGATCCCTAATGAGATGCATATGATTGATCTATTTGGGAGGATCTAACAAGGGCAAAAAAGTCTACAATGATCAGAATATATATAAAGATAGCCGACTCAAAACGATGGATAGGACTCAAACACTATGGATGGTATATAAACACGAAAATGAAAGAAAAAACAATGAAAAAGGCACGGACAGAAAAACGAATAACCATACAAATAAAGAGCAGGTAAATTTTCGATCCCTAATGAGGTGTATATGATTGATCTATTGGGAGGATCTAAAAAGGACAAAAAAAATCTATGATGATCACCGACTCAACATGATGGATAGGATTAGACACTAGATGGTATATAAACATGAAAAATGAAAAAAAACAACAACGAAGAAGGCGCGGATAGAAAAACGAATAACCATACACGGAAGACACGATCTCGCTCGGGGCAAGGCTCTAATACCAAATGTTAACAACACATCTCCCTCTTTAATCCTGATTTTTTTTTTCCAATGACCCATAACGAAGTACATGACTCAACAACCCTAAAACACCCAACGAAAACTAACACAAAAAATTGACGAAATTCCCTGAAAAAATTTCGACTTTTTTCCTAGCTTCTCTAGGGACCTCTGGTAATACTGATATCAAAACTAGAAATAACGAAACTGTAATTTTTTTCCAACCAATTTACTATTTTTCCACGTCTGATTCTGGGCTATGTATTTGCGTCAATTTACTCTATTTTTTTCCGACTCTAACAGATCACTACTTCACAATGACTTAAAATTTAGGACTTGGAATGATTAGAATAAATTTTGATCTCGAAAAAAAAAAGAGCATGTAAAGTTTCGATCTCTAATGAGGTGTATATGATTGATCTATTTGGGAGGATCTAACAAGGACAACAAAAATCTATGATGATCAGAATATATATGACACCGACTGAACACGATGGATAGGACTCAGACACTATGGATGGTTTATAAACACGAAAAATGAAAGAATAAAATAACAAAGAAGAAACAGACAGAAAAATGAATAACCAGACACGGAAGACACGACCTCGCTCGAGGCAAGGCTCTGATAGCGAATGATAACCACACATCTCCCTCTTTAATCCTAATTTTTTTTCCTATGACCCAAAATGAAATATATGACTTAAAGATCCCAAAATACCCAACGAAAACTAACCTAAAAAAATTGACAAAATTCCCCGAAAAAATTCGACTTTTTTCCTAGCCTCTCTAGGGACCTCTGGTAAGACGGATATCAAAACTAGAAAAAACGAAACTGCAAAAAATTTTTTAACCAATTTACTCTTTTTTTATCCTGCCAATTTTATTTCCGGTAAAAAAAATTCCCGCCAATTTACTCTTTTTCCGCGTCTGATTCTGGGCTACTTATTCGTGTCAATTTTTATTTTTTTTTACTCTAACAGATCACTACTTCTCAATGACTGGAATATAGGACTTGTAATGATGAGGATAAATTTTTATCTCAAACAAATAACGAGCAGGTAAATTTTCGATCCATAATGAGGTATTTATGATTGAATTATTTGAGAGGATCTAACAAGGACAAAAAAATCTATGATGATCAGAATATATATGATGATCACCAACTCAACACGATGGATAGGACTCAGACACGATGGATGGCATATAAACACGAAAACGAAAGAAAATACAAAACAAAGAAAAAGCACGGATAGAAAAATGGATAACCAATCACAAAAGACATGAGCTCGCTCAAGGCAAGGCTCTGATACCAAATGATAACCACACATCTCCCTCTTTAATCCTAATTTGGTTTTCTTATGACCCATAACGAAGTATATGACTCAAGGATCCCAAAACACCCAAGGAAAACTAACCAAAAAATTGTGAAGTTCACCGAAATTTGTTTGACATTTTTCCTAGCCTCTCTAGGGACCTCTCATAACACGTATGTCAAAACTAAAAATAACGAAATTGTAATTTTTTTCCCGCCAATTTACTCGTTTCTACGTCTGATTCTGGGCTACTTATTCGCGTCAATTTTTTTTCTGACTTTAACAGATCACAACTTCACAATGAATGGGAATTTTTAACTTGGAATGATCAGGATAAATTTTGATCTCAAACAAATAAAGAGACTGTAAATTTTTCTATCCCTAATGAGGTGTATATGATTGATCTATTTGGGAGGATCTAACAATGACAAAAAAAATCTATGATGATCAGAATATATATGATGATCACCGACTCAAAATGATGGATATGACTCAGACAATATGGATGGTATATAAATACGAAAAACGAAAGAAAAAAAACAACGAAGAAGACACGGACAGAAAAATGAATAACCAGGCACGGAAGACACGACCGCGATCGGGCCAAGGCTCTGATACCAAATGGTAACCACACATCTACCTCTTTAATCCTAATTTGGTTTCCAATGATACACAACGAAGTATATGACTCAAGGACCCCAAAACACCGTACGAAAACTAACCCAAAAAAATTAACGAAATTCCTCGAAAAATTTTTGACTTTTTTCCTAGCCACTCTAAGATCTTCTGGTAACACGGATACATAAACTAAAAATAACGAAACTGTAATTTTTTTCCTTCCAATTTAATTTTTTTTCAAGCCAATTTACTCTTTTTCCGCGTCTTATTCTAGGCTATATATTAAAGTCAATTTACTCTTTTTTCCGACTCCAAATGATCACTACTTCATAATGACTAGGAATTTAGGACTTGAATTGATCAGGAAAAATTTTGATATCAAACAAATAAAGAGCATGTAAATTTTCGATCCTTAATGAGGTATATATGATTGATCTATTTGGGAGGATCTAACAAGGACAAAAAAATCTATGATGATCAGAATATATATGATGATCACCGACTCAAGAAGATGTATAGGACTCATACACTATGGATGATATATAAACACGAAAAACGAAAGAAGAAAAAACAACGAAGAATGCATGGACAGAAAAACGAATAACCAGACACGGATGACACGACATCATTCGTGGCAAGGCTCTAATACCAAATGATAACCACACTTCCGCCTCTTTAATACTAATTTTGTTTTTCAATGACCCACAACGAAGTATATGACTCAAGGATCCCAAAACACGCAACAAAAACTAACCTAAAAAAATTGACAAAATTACTCAAAAAAATTTCGACTTTTTTCCTTACCTCTCTAGGGACCTCTGGTAAAACGGATATCAAAACTAGAATTATTGAAACAACAAATTTTTTTCTCGCAAATTTACTCTTTTTTCGTATCAGATTCTAGGCTATGAATTCGCGTCAATTTTTTTTTTTCAGACTCTAACATATCACTACTTCACATTGAATTGGAATGATCAGAATAAATTTTGATCTCAAACAAATAAAGAGCATGTAAATTTTCGATCCCTAATGAGGTGTATATGATTGATCTATTTGGGAGGATCAAACAAGGACAAAAAAAATCTATGATGATCACCGACTCAACAAGATGGATATGAATCAGACACTCTGGATGATATATAAACAAGAAAAACGAAAGAAAAAAACAACAGCGAAGAAGTAACGAATATACAAACGAATAACCAGACACGGAAGACACGACCTCGCTCGAGGCAAGGCTCTTATACCAAATAATAACCACACATCTCCCTCTTTAATCCTAATTTGGCTTTCCAATGACCCATAATGATGTATATGACTCAAGGATCCCAAAACACCCAACGAAAATCTAACCCAATAAAATTGAACAAATTCCCCGAATTTTTTTTTACTTTTTTCCTAGTCTTCTAGGGACCTCTGGTAACACGGATATCAAAACTAGAAATAACGAAACTGCACATTTTTTTCCCGCCAATTTACTCCTTTTTTTTCCGTAATTATTTTTTTCCGCCAATATACTCTTTTTCTGCGTCTGATTCTTGTATACATATTCGCGTCAATTTTTTTTCCGACTCTCACATATCACTACTTCAGAATAACTTGGAATTTAGGACTTAGAATGATCAGAATAAATTTTGATCTCAAACAAATAAAGAGCAGGTAAATTTTCGTTCCCTAATGAGGTGTATATGATTGATCTATTTGGGAGGATCTAACAAGGACAAAAAAAATCTATGATTATCAGAATATTTATGATGATCACCTACTCAACACGATGGATAGGACTCAAACACTCTGGATGGTATATAAACACGAAAAATGAAAGAAAAAAAACAACAACTAAGAAGACACGGAAAGAAAAACGAATAACCTGACATGGAAGACACAACCTCGCTCAGGGAATGGCTCTGATACCAAATGAAGTATACGACTCAAAGACAAAAACACCTAACGGCTACAAAAAAATTGACCTAATTCCCGAATTTTTTTTGCCTTTTTCCCAACTCCTTGGGATCCGTAACAAGGACTTCAAAACTAGAAATAAAGAATCTATAATTTTTTTCCTGCCAATTTACTCTTTTTTTTTCCGCCAATTTACTATTTTTCCGCCTCGATTGTGGATACGTATTCGCCAATTTTTTTCTCGACTCTATGTCACGCCTCCTGGATAGCCGGACTAGAGGGTGACTAATACTAGGAATAGTATTATAGACAAACTGACTAAGATAAAGGTACACATTGATTATAACTAGCATGCTTGACATGACATAAGATAATATCCCAATAATTAAAAAGGTTTAGGCCATCAGACCCAAAGACTTAACGATGGTCGGATGGACCTCAATAGTTCATAACAGTCAACATATGTAAAAGAGTTCAGAGATTGCAGCGGAAAGTGTGTGAATACATATGTGATGATATGTATTCAAGGTGAAAACCAAATTCTAAATATAACGGTTAAGGACACTGGACTCCTCAACACCTCCTCCATCATCACCATCAGAGCTCAACCTGCACATTTAAAAACAAATATGCAGGGCTAAGTACAAATAATGCACTCAGTGGACTTATGCCGAAAACATTTGATAATAATTGAATTCCGCCAATATCAAGGTAGGTCACATGGTTTTAGTTGAAATGCCAGGCTTACTAAAACATTTTCGTTCAGAAGCATCGCTCGCCGAGCATTTTTCTTCGTGTGTATGATCCGTATCCCGATATCATAATTCATCATAATGTCAAAGATCAAATTTTCAAACGCCGTGAGCGAGGCCTCCCTCAACGATGCCGGAACCGGCCGTGGCCCACACAGCACAAAGTCCCATTCAAGTGTACACGTTAACAATCATATCGTTCCAACCTTCACGCCAATCCTAGCCAGGCATTAACCTCCGGCTTAGGACCCGATATTAATTTCATAAGAAGGTCATGCGACCCAACAAAATTCATAACATATAGTTCCAACCTTCACGCCAGATAGGATCCACACAAAATAGAATATTTTTGGCAGGTAATATTGCAAACACTTGATAAACAGTTGGAATAGTGCTGTAAATGAATTCATTTGTAAAGAGTAGTAAAGTCACTGTTGTTTGAAAAGAAAGCCCACCTGGACTATAATTCGTCGTAAACTGAGTCCTATGTTTGTTTGCTTGTCAATGCCCAATCGTCTCGTTCGTGTCCACACCTTTACGCAAAAGCGATATTTTAGTACGTTGTCACGCATATCGAGACTCTCGAAGTCTAAGACAAAATTGATATTCAACATCGATGTAAACTGAATTCCTTAATAAATTCAATACGCTTTCAAATACGTAATTCAATTGAATCGCTCGCGCCTCGAGATACGTTCAACTATTTAGTTTAACCTTTCCGCTTAAACGCTCAACTTATAAGTGCGTTTCTCGATATAACGATTTCATTTGTGAAATCTTTTCTTACTAATGAGGTATTATACTCAATTAGTACATCTTACGATTTTGGCGATTTATCGAACGATGTAATCGCACGCTTGACTTTAAAGGTCAACGGTCATCACGGTCAACAAAGTCAACAATTTTGACTTTTAAATAGTAATTTCTTACCATTTCATTTTATAAATCGAATTTCGTCGATTAAAATCAGAAGTCCTATTTCTCGATTTATCACGTAAATCAAAGGACTTATAAATAATTTTCGTAATTATTAATCCTTTTAATAATTAAAGCGATATTTTCGATTTAAAACGTTACTAAATAAACGCTTGTCTCAAACATAGTAATCTATGTTTATAAAATTTTATAAAATCGAATATGTCTAAAATAATTATTAGACATATAATTTATTATTAAACTTAATTAAAAAGGATTTAAAACCCTTATCATTATCGAAAATTCTCGGTAATTACTTTAAAATTACCAAATGACTTTCGAATTTTTTCTAAATTACGACCCCATTCCGGACCAACCCGGACCTGAGGGCTTACTAGTACTAGGAGTAGTATTTAGGGTTACATGGATAAAATAGAGATGCATAAAATAAACTAACATGCTCGAATGTAATATGAAATGATGTTATATTGTTTTTGAAAAGGTTTAGCCATCGGACCCCAAAACTCGCCCGATCCGATGGGCCTCAATAGTTTATAAACATAAAGCGTAAATAAGGGAGTTCGAGTATAGCAATGAAAGTGTGTGAATACATATATGACGATATGCATTCAAGGTATAAACCACAAATTCAAGTAAATCGGTCAAGGACACCTGACTCCTCAACACATTCCCCATCATCACTATCGAGCTCAACCCGCACATTTAAAACAACATGCGTGGCTAAGTACAAGAAATTGCACTTAGTGGACTCATGCCGAAAACATTTGATAGAATTTGGATTACGCCAATATCGGGTAAGTCACAATGGTTTTAGTTAAAATGCCTCAGGCTTACCAAATCATTTTCGTCAGAAACATAGCTCGCCGAGCATTTTTCGTGTGTATGGTCCGTATCTCATAGTCACAATACATAATAATAATAAATAAACGCCGAGAGTGAGGCCTCCCATCTACGACGCCGTGACCGCCGTAATCCCGCATAAAGACACAATACTCGCAAGCATATGTTAACACAACAGATAGTTCCAACCTTCACGCCAATCCTAGCTGTGCATTTATCATCCCGCACAGACCCGACATTAAAAAGGTCATGCTACCACAACAATTGATATAATAGTTCCAACTATCTCCACAGCCCTCTACCCGGCATAACAGATAGGATCCATACACAAAACGAAATATTTTTGGCAGGTAATGTAGTAAAACATTTGTTAAACAGTTGTAGAATAAGTACTGTAAATAAACTCATTTGGTATGACAGTAAGGTCACATTTTTGAAGATAAGAAGCCCACATTCGTGAGGTAAGAAAAGGAGCCCACCTGGACTATGGTTCGTTGCGAAAGTCCCAGTTCGCTCGCTCGTCAAAATCTCGTCACGCGCTTCAAGGCCCACACCTTTACGAAAAAGCGAGGTTTTAGTACGTCGCTCAAGTCTTTCGAGACTTTCAAAACTAAGATAAACTTCGATATTTCATATCGATGTAGACCGAATTCTCAGTGGATTCAATACGCCTCTAATACGATACGATCGACTTTTCTCGCTCTCGAGATACGCTCAACGATAAGCACGCTTTTCGATATATGGATTTCATTTGTGAAATCTTTTCTTACTAATGAGGTATCATACTCAATTAGTATATCTTACGCTGCATCGACGATTTATAAACGATAATCGCACGCTTGACTTGAAAAGTCAACGAAGTCAACATCGTCAACAAAGTCAACGATTTCGACTTTTAAAAGTAATTTCACAATTTTGTTTAATAAATCGAATTTGATCGATTTGAAAACGTAAAGTCCTATTTCGATTTAACTTGTAAATCAAGGACTTATAAATATTTTCGATTTTAATAACCCTTTTATAATTAAAAGCAGATTTTGGTATTTAAAACGTTATAAAATGAACGTTTGTCTCAAACATAGCAATCTATGTTTATAAAATTTTGTGAAATTTAAAACTGTCCAGAATATTAATAGACATATATTTTATTAATAAACTGAATTAAAAAGGATTTTAAAACCTTTTAAATTATCGAAATTTTCGATAATTAGATTAAAATACTAAATGACCTTTGAAAATTTTTCTAAATTAATATAGTGCATTATTATACACTATGGTCCAGAATATGAATTTATCAAATTCATATGATATTATTTGCTATTTATTTATATATATACATATATATATTTACGGTAATTCCAATAAATAGGGAATAATTATCCAAAAATTCCCAAAATTGATATATACTCAATATAATATCCCAACATCAGTTTATAGCATTAATATAACCCATAGTTCATCATAACCATTTATTTCACAATATATAACAATATTCACGGTAATAACTTGATAATTACCAAATAATTAGCAAACAATTTCTAAAAATTCCAAATAAATTCTAACATGATTAAACATTATATTATAACATTGTAACATCATAACATCAACCAAACCAATTGAAATCATCACCATATGGAGCATACATGCTCTCGGCCTTTTTGATTTAATTTTGGTTTTGGTTTTCAAAATTCCAACAATTATATACTATGTTTATACACTATAGTATAGTAATATAACATCATTTAATCATCAAGAACCAATTAAATCATCACCATATAAGCTTGTAAGCTTCGGTTTTTTGATTTAAATAGGTAAATGATTTCAAAATTTCTAATTAATTCACACAATGCATAAATAATATACTAAAGCATTAAAACACCATTACATGTTCAAAAATAAAATCATACACCAACATATACATATAGTATGCTCTCGGCCTTTTATAATAAATAGCAATTGATTTTCAAAATTTAATTAAAACATATAACATATAAACAAGGTTCTAAAGCATAATATGCTATTACATGCTTGAAATAAAAATTATACACCAAGGTATTTATTTAAATAGCTCACGGTTTATTTTGGAAAATAGGTTTAGGTTTTCTAAAATTCCAATTAATATACCATGGTCTTAAATCATAACATAGAGCAATAATACATCATAAAATGATTAAAAGCATTCTACCATCACCTATGCATTTTTATCATTTTCAAAATTATTTTAAACAAGGTCTATGGTTCAAAATTTCATAAACATGCTAGATCCATTCAAAATTAAATAAGCAACAACATATGATTATCCAAGCATATATCTTCATATATTTGAAAATAAATCATCAAGAACCATATATCTCATGCTCAAGAACATTTAAAACATATATATACATATATATAACATTCGAACATACATATATATATATAAGAGCATGCTCGATTTTTCTCGAATAGTGATGATATAATCGATACTTAAGGTCCATGTTTACCTTGAAATAGCTATGGAATCACAAGAATAATACTAGGTATCAAGTTTATGAAGGGATGGAAGTGAAGAAGAAAATTTTGAAATGGAGGGGAGAGGAGTACACGGCTGTTGCAGGTTTTTGGAGAGAAATGGAGAGTGAAATGAGTTCAAAATTGGAATGGGAGTGTATAATGAGAAGTGGAGTGTTGAAGTGAAGAGTCTCCCTATCATCTCCCTTCTCTCTCTCTCGATTTTGGCCAAGAAAATGGCACAAAATCTGCAGCAAATTGATGGGTTGTAGGGTGATGATTAAGGAGTGTTAAGTGAGCTCTTCATGCATTGGTCCTTTTGAAAAAGGGATAATCATTTGTAATGGGGAAGAGTGAGAGAGAACCGGCGCATGTAGGGGTTTTAGGATGGGATTTAATTTATTTTTGTACCATAATACAATGTATTAATCACACATGATCATAGATATATAATACAAGCCATTAAAATAATTAAATCAAGCATATAGTATTTATTCGAAATTACCGATTGAAATTAGGAAAATAGGTATAAAAATACAAATTACACCTATTATTGATACTCATGCCATTTTCGATCCAAATATACATATATACATCATAATATATGATTTAGATATTAAATAATATCATAGGATAAAATTAGAGCATTTATTTATGCATAAGAAACCCTAATTATAAAATTGGTTTCAAAATTATAAAAATCATATCGATTTTTAATGATCTAAAACTGATTTCATAGCTTAATAACACTCATATATATCATATTATAAAGTTTAGATACCATAGGATAATTTAATGGTGTCATTTCATGTGAAAAACCAAAGTTTATAAACTTAGGGTTTTCGAAAATTCAACACCAAAAATATCGAATTTAATAACTGAAAATTCGATTTTAATAAATATTAATACTGAAATTATATAAATAATAATAGGAAATTAATTATTATAATTTCCGAGCATTAAACTCATTTTACAAAACGCTCTCAGACGCTGACGCTCAAAACGCCTCAAACGCTCAAAATCGACTCATCTCAAAATGGTCGCAGAAGTTCATACTTACTAAATAAATATATTCCTTTAATAAAGGAATTAAGATGGAAATTAATTCTAAGCTTCACCGCCAGAAAATTTCATGAAAAGTCGACGCTCACGCGCGTTCGACGTTAAAATATATCGACTAATCATTTCGTAATATTTCAATCCTTTAATTCACAATCCTTAGTGAATTATGAAAGGAATTCGTTATAACGATATCGATCGAAATCACAAGGTTCGATGTCGTAAAAGATAATATACGGTAAAACCCTAATTACGGGTTTAGAAAACCGTAATCGATATTCGCTTTCTCGAATATTACATTCCACCCTCACGAAAAATTTCGTCCCGAATTTGTATACCTTTAGAAAAATAGATCGGGTATTTTCTCTCATCGCTTCTTCAAGCTCCCACGTGGCTTCTTCTTCGTCTGTGGTGTCTCCACAAGACTTTGACTAACGAATCGACTTGCTCCGTAGTTGTTGGACCTTGTGGTCAAGTATGGCTGCGGGTTCTTCCTTATAGCTCATGTCCGCTCGAGGATCACGCCGCCTCGCGAATCACGTGCTTGGGTCGTGAACGATTTTGTAATTGTGAGACGTGAAAACATTATGGACATTTCCTAGGTTTGGCGGAAGAGCCAACCTATAAGCTATCGGACCTATCCTTTCTAGATCTCATAAGGTCCTATGAAACGGGTCTGCTTTCCTTTCGTGCCAAACCCGACAATCCCTTTCATGGAGAGACCTTAAGAAATACTTTGTCTCCATCCTCAAACCAGTAGTTTCTGATCTACGCAGACGTCAGAAGATTGTCCCGTCCCGAGCCTCTTTATCCTCATCCTAATTTGTCGAACGATTTCGATCATTTCACCACCGCATCGTGCCCTATAACTTTTCTCTCACCGACTTCATCCCAATAAAGTGGTGATCTACACTTCGCCATACAAGGCTTCAGATGGGGCCATGCCGATCGTCGCTGATAACTGTTGTTGTAAGCAAATTCAATCGAGGTAAAATATCTTCCCATTTTGCACCTCGATCCAAAATTACGTTCTAAGCATATCTTCTAGCGCTTGAATCGCTCTCTCCGATCGCCCATCGGTTTGTGGGTGGAATGCGGATCAAGTTTAACTGCACTCAGCTTCTTTGCAAGCTAATCCAAAACTGGATGTGAACTCGAGTCTCGATCGAGGTAATAGATTTTGGCACTCCATGTAGTCGCATAATTTCCTTAACGCATAACCGGGCCAACTTATCGATCCATAAGTGCTTTGAATAGGTAGAAAGTGAGCACTTTGGTAAGTCTATCCACAATTACCCATACGGCCGTGTTTCCTTTTCGATTTGGGTAAGCTTGTAACGAATCCATCGTTATATCGTCCCACTTCCATTCGGGATTTCCAACGGTTGTAACTTCCGTAGGGACGCTGGTGTAGGCCTTCACTTGTCGACAAACAAGACAAATGCTCTACTAAAGAAGCTATGTCTCGCTTCACGCCTTCCCACCAAAATTTTTCCTTCGTGTCCCGGTACATCTTAGTATCGCGGGTGGGCGGTGTAGGCGATCGTGAGCCTCACTCATGATTTCGCTCAAGCTCGCCGTCAGAACGCATATCCTACCTTCAAACAATAAGGCGTTATCCGTGCCTCTTGAAAATTCTCAATCCTTCGCACCTTAGTCTTTCTCGGATCTTTTCCAACTTTTCCTCCATCCTTCGTCTCTCGACAATTCTTTTCTTAGGTCGATGTCGCGCGAGCGTAGCAACACAAACTCACAATTGTCTCTGTGGTTCTACCAGCTCAATCCTCATTCTACCAAACTCTTCAACGAGTTTTTCCTCATGTAAAAGAGACATCCTAACTTGGTATGGCTCTTACGACTCAAGCGCCACCACTACATTCGCCTCGCCCGGTGATAGTTAATACCACAACGTAATCTTTACCGCCAAGCCATCTTCTTTGTCTCATATTCAGATCTCTTTGTTCAAGAAATACTTCAAACTTTTATGATCCGTGAAGATCTCACATCTCACACCGTAGAGATGGTGTTCCATATTTTAGTGCATGAACCACACCGCTAATTCCAAATCGGGTCAGTAGTTCAGTTCGTGGGTCCGAGTTGTCGGATGCATAAGCTATCACCTTCCTTCTTGCATCAAAACACAACCCACCCGCCTTAGATGCGCTCAGATAGACCACATACCCTTGTCCGCTCGACCGCTAGAACCGTGCACCGTCAATTTTTTTCGAGTATTTGAAAACTCGCCTCGCACTCCTCACCCAATTGAACTTGATTCCTTTCCGAGTAGTCGGGTTATCGCCTTGCAATCTTGGAGAATCCTTCATGAATCTCCTATAGTAGCCGCCTAATCCTAGGAAACTTCTAATTTCGTGTCAGGCCTTTGGTGATTTCCATTCTCGCACGGCCTCTACTTGGTCGGATCTACTTTATGCCTTCACAGACACGATGTGTCCAAGGAACATAACTTCCTTCACTAAAACTCACATTTGCTAAACTTAGCAAAGAGTCTTTCATTTCTCAAGGTTTGCAAAACCGTCCGTAGATGTTCCTTATGATCCTCTTCATTCTTCGAGTAGATAAGGATATCATCTATGAAGACCAAAACAAATTTATCCAGAAATGGATGAAATACTCTGTTCATGAGGTCCATGAATACGGCTGGTGCATTGGTTAATCCGAATGGCATAACTATGAATTCATAGTGGCCATATCTCGTTCGAATGCGCCTTAGGTACATCCTCAGTCAGATTTTCACCGATGGTATCCCGACTTAAGATCAATTTTAGAGAATACACCCGCCTCGCAATTGATCAAACAGTCATCAATTCGGTAAAGGGTATTTGTTCTTTAGTGTCATCTTATTTAGCTCCCTATAATCGATGCACATCCTCAAAGAACCATCCTTTTCTTAACAAACAAAACAGCGCCCCCAAGGTGAAACACTGCCTAATGAATCCTAGATCCAAAAGCTCGATTTGGATTTTCACTCTTCTAGCTCCTTTGGGGCCATCCTATAGGCGCCTTCGACACCGGGCTGATCCTGCTCCAAGTCGATGGTAAACTCTAGTTGTCATCGTGAGGTAGTCCTGGTAGATTTTCGGGAAATACGTCCGAAAATTCTCGGACAACTTCAATGTCTTCTACCCGCGCTTCGGGTTTATCCTCATCGTTTAAATAAACAAGGAATGCATGGCATCCCTTCTGGTTCATCATCCTCCTAGCTTGTAGTGCTGATACTATCGGAATCCTCCTTCCCATGCTGATCCCGTGGAAGTGCGTAGTTTCTTGTCCGGGAAAGTGAAACGAAATTTTCCTTTCCTTACAGAGAATCGTGGAATGATTCTTAGCTAACCAGTCCATTCCGAGGATTATGTCTACATCGTCCATGGGTATTATGTTTAGGTCGTTAGCCAGAACCTTAAGTGATCCTAATGTCAACTCTAGGTTCGAGCAAAAGTGGGTAACGGTCATAATCCCTCCTATAGGCGATGAGATTCTCATATCCTGGTTTGATTTTTCGACCTAAGGCTCAAGATTTCACGCATGATTTTGCAATAAAAGAATGCGAAGCACCCGTGATCGAACAATACTATAATGTAGGTTGAGTAGAACTCCCATACCGCCAAGTTTCCTTGGTTCGCTCGCTCGCCTCCTATGCGTAGTTTCAGCCCGAGCCGGCCGAGGCCGACGGGCGCCGGTCCCGCTGATTCGGGCGGTTGTTGCTCGCCTGTTGCCGCCGCTGCGGCGCTGGCGCGCGTGGTTGACGCCCGCTGTTGTTGGGCGGTGGTTGCCGCCACCGTTGCGGGGTTTGTTGCCGCGTTGCCGCCATTGTTGCGGCCGCTGGAGTTGTTGTTGAGGCTGGGTCATGCCACACGGAGTTGTGGGGTTAATAAACCGCGCGCGCGGCCGGGTTGAAGTCAGATAGCCCTCAATGGTCGAAAGCATTGTTCGTTGGTTCGGTCTTACATCCGAACGTGATATTGGGCAATTGTTGGCGAATGCCCGCTTGCCTCCCGCACTTATAACACCACCACATTTGCCGCACACACCCTTGTGTGTCCTATGGCATCGAGGGCATTGAGGTGTCCTCGATCGCTCATGTGGTCCCTTGCCGGTGGAGCATAAGTCGCCTCTTCCAGCCTTGTCCTTGTGGCGCGCTGCCTCTTGCCACGGGCGCCAGGACTTATGCCCCAAAGTTCCCGCGGTTGTTATTCCCATGGTTGGGTTCCCATTTCCTTTCCTCTATCCAACAGATTGTGTGTCCGAGATGCCACCGACTTATTTTCGGTCATGGTCGCCTCTATATCTAAAGCTCGCAAGAGCTTCAGTAGGACAGTCTCCATGGGTGGCAAGAGACATGCGATCTCCATTCTTAGCCCTCGCCTCGAACTTTTCCGACATTTTCAAGTCGGTGTCCACCCGCCTCGTGCATATCTCGACATCTCGCAGAAAGTGCGATCATAGTCGGTCACAGCTATCCTTTCTTGTTTTAGCAGTGAAAAATTTCGCCCTTCTTCCTCTTATAGCTTTTAGGTATGTACTTTTCATCTGCCCCTCTTGAAATCCTCCCACGAGAATTCCTCGAGCTGCTCAAATTAAAAGTCTTCTTTCCGCCTCCCACCGTAAGTCACCGGTCCGATCACCGAAGGTAACACACGACAACCTTTCCTGTGCTGCACCTTAAAAGGTAAAATCCGCTCAATGGCCCTAACCCATTGTTCGGCTTCTTCCGGCTACCTTTCCGTTTAAACATGTGAGGGTTCTGCCTTAGAAACATTTCTTCGATCCCGCGATCGGGTTGCGGTGGAGGTGGTGGTTGGGGAATTTCTTCTGCTCTTGCTCGGGATCCTACCCTTCCTCTCGCCTCCCCGACCTCGACCTCCGGGTTCCCGCCCGGATTCCTTCTGAGGCATGTCGCTATAGAAAACATGTAATCATTAGCACTTATTCTTTTCACAACTCAACATATACCAACGCTATTATGGCCTTATCAGAAACGATTCCAAATGTAATATCACTCTTAACAAACATAACTTGCCGCAAAAGCCCTATTAGGTCATGTATATATATATCCAAAATTTCGCCATAGAAGTGATGTTCAACCAACTAAGCAAAAGAAAAGTAAACATAAGTCCCGCCCACACGGCCTTCCAAAAGCTAAGGTTCTAAGTCCAACACTAAAGATTAAACATAGGAAAAGGAAAACAATGTGCTTAACACAAAAAAAATCTCCTTAAGCTTCATCGTGGTCTACATCATGCGCCCTCCCACCGTCCGCCCTCCTGGATCTTCCTCCTCCTGAGTCGCCCTCGCCGTCGAAATGTCCATGCGGGCGCCCCTCGATGGACCGCCCATCGCTTCCACCATCGGTATGTCTCGCAGGGGTTAAGAGCGTTCGCTGCATTCACCCGATGCTCGTAGTCATGGCGGATCGGGCCGTAGCCACCGCGACATCTGCTACCCTCATCCGTGGCCGTCCGGCGAAAGTGCTCGACCGGTGGTATGGCTGGGACCATAGGTGGTGGAGGTGGTACCGTGGACGACGGGTGTCCGGCTGTAAGGGTGGAAATACCGCCTCCCAAGGCTCGGGCGTGGCCGCCTCTCTAAGCGAAAGCGTGCCTTCCTCACAAAAGGAAAGGAGGCACGATCGGGTCAATCTGCCTCGAACCTCTGTAAAGCCACTCGCGACTCATCCGCCTGTATACCCCGGGAGGAGGTAGGGTCCTCTCTGTGCGCCCAGAATGCCGTACACGTAAGTCGTGACTCACGAACCGGGCGATCTCCCACCAAGTCGTAGCCGCCCATCGCCTGCAGATGTAATCTCCGATATCTCTCGAGCATACCCATCCTGTGTGTGGGAGTATCGCTAGAAGGCGCTGGATGCCATCATAATCGGGCCACGCCAGGCTCGGGCGCCTCCAAAGACGGAGATAATATGCCAAGAACTCACCCAAGTCTTCCCCAGCGCACATCCAGCTGGAGCGATAAATGCTCACCTCCTCTTCTGGGGTGGGGTGTGGTCCAATCCTCCTCCTCGCGAGATATCTCAACCCCTCCATCTGTCACGAATAAAACTAACATAAGTCAACTATCGTCATCTCATAAGCAGGCAAGGATATCTTAAACGTAACGTGAAGCAACTAGATAAGGTCAAGCAAGTCTATAAGGTAGGCAACATCATACTGCACAATGCTCACCACAACTTACCTTCTTAGTCTTACCCAAGCGTATACATAAGCCAACAACATCTTAATATAAGCTATGAGATCCTTATTCTATACCAAACACTCGAACTAGAGTTCAACGGACTCTATCGTATTCTGGAGGCAGAATTAAGGATTCTGTTCTTCATAACAAACGAAGATCAGTGTGTTAGAGTACGCAGGTGAAAACCATGCGTAAATCGGAGTCCCAACGAGAGATCTAGCTAAAACAAATCTACTGCGCAGTGCAGGAAATTTGCGCGATCGTGCCAAATTGTAAACGAGACGTATGTCGACGTAATACGCCTACCATCTTCGGGTTTTAAGTTGAGGCTGAACATTCTGAAGCCGTAAGTGGCGCCCATCTTGTGTTGATGCTCACCATGTCAAGTAGTGATGGAGTGCCGACGCCATTCGCCTTAAAGGTTGAGGTTGTCCTCGCCCATCCTTCTCGCCGCCTTCCGCCGCTCGTGCCCAAGCGGTATCGTTACTTTCATTCTTCCTATCGCTCTTTCGCTCGCATAAGGAAAAGAAGTTCGTATTTATGTTCTTCACGATACGTGATCATGCTCCTTAGAGTCTAAGTTCGCCTTATGATAACATATCGCTCATCATAAATAAAATTTTAAAAGTCGGGAAGGAGGTTTCAATTGAAAATTTTGGAAATACGATTTCAACATAGCAATCATAATCAACTTATATGCATATCAAAATGGATTCATTCATCCCATGTTGATCATTCAACTAGTACCACCATGTACTTTCATATCAATACCGAGTATTGCATTAGTTCAACTAAAGTATTTTGGAAAAATTTTCTTGCTCAACTTTCATTTTCATCATAAAATTTTCATAATAATCAAATCCTTCAAAAGTCCATCCAATTGTTCAATCATGTAAAATTTCCATTTCATGAGTTTGAGAAAAGAATGCGCTACCTTTTTCCTATTGAGCTCGATGTGATGGAGTGTTGAGGAGTCAAGAGGTTTCTAGAAGTCCAAAGGACTCGATCTGACTTAGAATAGAAAGAATTTGGGTTTTAAAGAGCAAAGGTGCTCGATACCACTGTTACACGACCCCATTCCGGACCAACCCGGACCGGAGGGCTTACTAGTACTAGAGTAGTATTTAGGGTTACATGGATAAAATAGAGATGCATAAAAATAAACTAACATGCTCGAATGTAATATGAAATGATGTTATATTGTTTTTGAAGGTTTAGCCATCGGACCCCAAAACTCGCCCGATCCGACGGGCCTCAATAGTTTATAAACATAAAGCGTAAATAAGGAGTTCGAGTATAGCAATGAAAGTGTGTGAATACATATATGACGATATGCATTCAAGGTATAAACCACAAATTCAAGTAAATCGGTCAAGGACACCGACTCCTCAACACATTCCCCATCATCACCATCGAGCTCAACCGCACATTTAAAACAACATGCAGGCTAAGTACAAGAAATTGCACTTAGTGGACTCATGCCGAAAACATTTGATAGAATTTGGATTACGCCAATATCGGGTAAGTCACAAGTGGTTTTAGTTAAAATGCTCTTGGCTTACCAAATCATTTTCGTCAGAACATAGCTCGCCGAGCATTTTCGTGTGTATGGTCCGTATCTCATAGTCACAATACATAATAATAAATAAATAAACGCCGAGAGTGAGGCCTCCCATCTACGACGCCGTGACCGCCGTAATCCCGTGACAAAGACACAATACTCTGCAAGCATATGTTAACACAACAGATAGTTCCAACCTTCACGCCAATCCTAGCTGTGCATTTATCATCCCACAGACCCGACATTAAAAAGGTGGGTGCTACCACAACAATTGATATAATAGTTCCAACTATCTCCACATTTCTACCCGCATAACAGATAGATCCATACACAAAACGAAATATTTTCGCGTGTAATGTAAGAAACATTTGTTAAACAGTTGTAGAATAAGTATCAGAATAAACTCATTTGGTATGACAAGAAGGTCACATTTTGAAGAAGCCCACATTCGTGAGTAAGAAAAGCCCACATTCGTGAGGTAAGAAAAGGAGCCCACCGGACTATGGTTCGCCAGAAAGTCCCAGTTCGCTCGCTCGTCAAAATCCCGTCACGCTTCAAGGCCCACACCTTTACGAAAAAGCGAGGTTTTAGACGTCGCTCAAGTCTTCGAGACTTTCAAAACTAAGATAAACTTCGATATTTCATATCGATGTAGACCGAATTCCTAGTGGATTCAATACGCCTCTAACACGATACGATCGACTTTTCTCGCTCCTCGAGATACGCTCAACGATAAGCACGCTCTTCGATATATGGATTTCATTTGTGAAATCTTTTCTTACTAATGAGGTATCATACTCAATTAGTATATCTTACGCCAGCATCGACGATTTATAAACGATAATCGCACGCTTGACTTGAAAAGTCAACGAAGTCAACATCGGTCAACAAAGTCAACGATTTTGACTTTTAAAAGTAATTTCACAATTTTGTTTAATAAATCGAATTTGATCGATTTGAAAACGTAAAGTCCTATTTCTATTTAACTTGTAAATCAAGGACTTATAAATATTTTCAAGATTTTAATAACCCTTTTATAATTAAAAGCGATTTTGGTATTTAAAACGTTATAAAATGAACGCTTGTCTCAAACATAGCAATCTATGTTTATAAAATTTTGTGAAATTTAAAACTGTCCAGAATATTAATAGACATATATTTTATTAATAAACTGAATTAAAAAGGATTTTAAAACCCTTTTAAATTATCGAAATTTTCGATAATTAGATTAAAAATACTAAATGACCTTTGAAAAATTTTCTAAATTAATATAGTGCATTATTATACACTATGGTCCAGAATATGAATTTATCAAATTCATATGATATTATTTGCTATTTATTTATATATATATACATATATATATTTACGGTAATTCCAATAAATAGGGAATAATTATCCAAAAATTCCCAAAATTGATATATACTCAATATAATATCCCAACATCAGTATATAGCATTAATATAACCCATAGTTCATCATAACCATTTATTTCACAATATATAACAATATTCACGGTAATAACTTGATAATTACCAAATAATTAGCAAATAATTTCTAAAAATTCTAAATAAATTCCAACATGATTAAACATTATATTATAACATTGTAACATCATAATATCAACCAAACCAATTGAAATCATCACCATATGGAGCATACATGCTCTCGGCCTTTTTGATTTAATTTTGGTTTTTGGTTTTCAAAAATTCCAACAATTATATACTATGTTTATACACTATAGTATAGTAATATAACATCATTTAATCATCAAGAACCAATTAAATCATCACCATATAAGCTTGTAAGCTTTCGGTTTTTTTGATTTAAATAGGTAAATGATTTCCAAAATTTCTAATTAATTCACACAATGCATAAATAATATACTAAAGCATTAAAACACCATTACATGTTCAAAAATAAAATCATACACCAACATATACATATAGTATGCTCTCGGCCTTTTTATAATAAATAGCAATTGATTTTCAAAAATTCTAATTAAAACATATAACATATAAACAATACATTAAAGCATTAATATGTCATTACAAGCTTGAAATAAAAATTATACACCAAGGTATTTATTTAAATAGCTCACGGTTTATTTTGGAAAATAGGTTTAGGGTTTTCTAAAAATTCCAATTAATATACCATGGTCTTAAATCATAACATAGAGTAATAATACATCATAAAATGATTAAAAGCATTCGGCCATCACCTATGCATTTTTATCATTTTCAAAAATTATTTTAAACAAGGTCTATGGTTCGAAAATTTCATAAACATGCTAGATCCATTCAAAAATTAAATAAGCAACAACATATGATTATCCAAGCATATATCTTCATATATTTGAAAATAAATCATCAAGAACCATATATCTCATGCTCAAGAACATTTAAAACATATATATACATATATATAACATTCGAACATACATATATATATATAAGAGCATGCTCGATTTTTCTGGAATAGTGATGATATAATCGATACTTAAGGTCCATGTTTACCTTGAAATAGCTATGGAATCACAAGAATAATACTAGGGTATCAAGTTTATGTGAAGGGATGGAGAAGTGAAGAAGAAAATTTTTGAAATGGAGGGGAGAGGAGTACACGGCTGTTGCAGGTTTTTGGAGAGAAATGGAGAGTGAAATGAGTTCAAAATTGGAATGGGAGTGTATAATGAGAAGTGGAGTGTTGAAGTGAAGAGTCTCCCTATCATCTCCCTTCTCTCTCTCTCGATTTTGGCCAAGAAAATGGCACAAAATCTGCAGCAAATTGATGGGTTGTAGGGTGATGATTAAGGAGTGTTAAGTGAGCTCTTCATGCATGGTCCTTTTGAAAAGGGATAATCATTTGTAATGGGAAGAGTGAGAGAGAACCAAGCATGTGGGGTTTTAGGATGGGATTTAATTTATTTTTGTACCATAATACAATGTATTAATCACACATGATCATAGATATATAATACAAGCCATTAAAATAATTAAATCAAGCATATAGTATTTATTCGAAATTACCGATTGAAATTAGGAAAATAGGTATAAAAATACAAATTACACCTATTATTGATACTCATGCCATTTTCGATCCAAATATACATATATACATCATAATATATGATTTAGATATTAAATAATATCATAGGATAAAATTAGAGCATTTATTTATGCATAAGAAACCCTAATTATAAAAATTGGGTTTCGAAAATTATAAAAATCTGTTATCGATTTTTAATGATCTAAAAACTGATTTCATAGCTTAATAACACTCATATATATCATATTATAAAGTTTAGATACCATAGGATAATTTAATGGTGTCATTTCATGTGAAAAACCAAAGTTTATAAACTTAGGGTTTTGAAAATTAACACCAAAATATCGAATTTAATAACTGAAAATTCGATTTTAATAAATATTAATACTGAAATTATATAAATAATAATAGGAAATTAATTATTATAATTTCCGAGCATTAAACTCATTTTACAAAACGCTCTCAGACGCCGACGCTCAAAACGCCTCAAACGCTCAAAATCGACTCATCTCAAAATGGTCGCAGAAGTTCATACTTACTAAATAAATATATTCCTTTAATAAAGGAATTAAGATGGAAATTAATTCTAAGCTTCACCGCCGTAAAATTTCATGAAAAGTCGACGCTCGACGCGCTGCCGACGTTAAAATATATCGACGAATCATTTCGTAATATTTCAATCCTTTAATTCACAATCCTTAGTGAATTATGAAAGGAATTAGTAAAAAGATAATTATAACGATATCGTATATCGAAATCACAAGGTTCGATGTCGTAAAAGATAATATAGGGATAATTGCAAAACCCTAATTACGGGTTTAGAAAACCGTAATCGATATTCGCTTTCTCTCGAATATTACAACAATTATCACTAAAAATACTTTAGAACAATTGGTCATTACAAAATCATTTTATAAGGTTTTGAAAATTTTATTAAACATGCTCAAAGTTTGAAACATCCTATATGTGTTAGATCTATTCCAAAATTTAATATACAACACCATGTGATTATTCTCAATATATATTCACATATTTTGAAAATAAAAATCATCAAGAACAATATTCATCCATAGATCATTCATAAGAACATTTAAAACATACACAAATATATATATATATATATAGCATTCGAAACACATAAGCACATGTATATCCATGTTCGATTATTTTCGAACCAATGAGAGATTAAATCAAAGCTATGGTGTCTTGTTTACCTTGAGAATGATATGGAATCCAAGGATAATATTAGGGTATTAAGGTTGGGTGGATAAATGAAGTAAAAATGGAGGAAAAATTTTGAAAAGGGGAGGGGATGGCTCTCGATTTTTCTGCTGCAAATGGAAGAGAAATGGAGTGTTTGAGAGAGTGTTAAGTGTTGGAATGGTTGGGAATGAGTGAGGATGAGAGAAGTGAAGAGTCCTCTCCCCTATTATCTCTCTCTCTCTCTCGATTTTTTTCCAAAAATTGAATAAAATCTGCAGCCAAATGATGTTTAGTAGGAGGTGATCATTAGCAAGGAAAAGGCTCTTCATGGGTTGGTCAAAAAAAAAAGGTGGGATCATGCTTGTTTTTAAGGCCATAGCTGGCGCATGTGTGTGTTTAAGGGTGGGTTTAATTTCATTTACTCCTCAATACATTATATATATCATACATGATCATAGATATATAATACAAGCCATTAAAAATAATTAAAACATTATATAGCCATTAATTCGAAATTATCGAGAATAATTGGGAAAATAGGATAAAAATTATAAATCACACCTATTATTGATATTTATGTTAAATTCGATCCAATTATACTCATATATATCATAATATATGATTTAGATGATAATTAATAGCATAGGATAAAAATATGGTATCATTTTATGTGAAAAACCTTAGTTTAATGTATTTGGTTTTCGAAAATGCGTATATATACACTATCGAGTTTTATAGCTCCAAGATTGGTTTTAATGCTTAATAATATTCATATATATCATAACATATAGTTTAGATACCATGGGATAATTTAATGGTATCATTTCATGGGAGAAAACCCTAGTTTAGAAGTTAGGGTTTTTCGAAAAATTCATTTCGAAGTTATCGAGTTTTAAAGCTAAAAATTCGATTTTAATAATTAATATTACTGTATTTATATAAAATAATAATAGGAAATTAATTATTGTAATTTCCCGAGCATTAAACTCATTTTCAAAGCGTCTCAGGCGTTGACGTTCAAAACGTCTCAAAACGTTCAAAATCGACTCATCTCAAAATGGTCGTAGTAAGTTCGTACTTACTTAATAAATATATTCCATTTAATATAGGAATTAAGATGGAAATTAATTCCAAGCTTTACTGCTCAGAAATTTCCATAAAATACTGACGTTCGATACGCGTTCGACGTTAAAATATATTGACGAACCATTTCGTAATATTTCAATTCCTTAATTCACAACCCTTAGTGAATATAAAAAGGAATTCGTTATAATAATACTGAATCGAAATCACAATATTCGATGTCATAAAAATAATATACGGTAAAACCCTAATTCACGGGTTTAAAATACCGTAATTATACGTTCGTTTCTTTGGAATATTACATTCCACCCCCCTTAAAAGAAATTCCGTCCCGGAATTTGCATACCTCTAGAAAAACAATTCGGGGTATCGTTCTTTCATCGCCTTCAAGCTCCCGTGGGCTTCTCATTCGTGGTGCCCACAAGACTTTGACTAACTGAATTGATTTGCTCGTAGTTGTTGGACTTTATAGTCGAGGATTGCGGTTGGTTCCTCTTCGTAGCTCATGTGCATTTGGAGAGTCACGTCGTCTTGGTGGATCACGTGCTTTGGATCGTGAGCGTATTTTCGTGATTCGACACGTGAAAAACATTATGCACATTTCCTAGGTTTGGTGGAAGAGCGACCTATAAGCTCTGGACCTATCCGTTCTAGGATCTCGTGAGGTCCTATAAAGCGGGTCTAAGCTTTCCTTTCGGTCAAATCGACAATCCCTTTCGATGAGAGACTTTAAGAAACACCTTGTCTCCATTTTCAAATGTAGCTCGGATCTACGCGTATCGGTCAGAAGATTTACCTATCTTGAGCTTCTTTGATTCTCGACTAATCATCGGACGATTTCGATCATTTCATTCATTGCATCGGCCCTATGACTTTTCTCTCACCGACTTCATCCCAATATAGCGGTGATCTACACTTGCCATCTGAGGCTTCGATGGGGCCATGCCGATCGTCGCTTGGTAGGCGTTGTTGTAGGCAAACTCAATCAGGGGTAAAATATCTTCCCATTTTGTTCCTCGATCCAACATTACTGTTCTAAGCATATCTTCTAGCGTCTGGATCGTTCTTTCCGACTGCCCATCAGTCTGTGGATGAAATGCCGTACTGAAATTCAATTTCGTACCCAATTCTCTATGTAGGCTAATCCAGAATCTGGATGTGAACTTGGAGTCTCTATCAGAGCTAATAGATTTTGGCACTCCATGTAGTCGTATAATTTCTTTAACGTACAGCTGGGCTAGCTTATCAGATCCATAAGTGCTTTGAATTGGTAGAAAATGAGCACTTTTGGTAAGTCTATCAACAATTACCCATATAGCTGTGTTTCCTCTTTTCGATTTGGGTAAGTTTGTAACGAAATCCATCGTTATCTCATCCCATTTCCACTCGGGGATTTCCAATGGTTGCAACTTTCCGTAAGGACGTTGATGCAACGCCTTCACCTGTTGGCAAACAAGACAGCGTTCTACGAAAGAAGCTATGTCTTGTTTCATGCCTTCCCACCGAACTTTTTCTTGGTCTTGGTACGTCTTAATCCGGGTGGGCGGTGTAGGTGTGTCGTGAGCCTCGCTCATAATTTCATTTTGAAGCATCGTCTGGAACGCATATTCTACCTTTGTACAATAGGGCGTTGTCTGACACCTCTTGGAAATTCTTAAATCCTTCAGACCTTACCTTTTGTCTGATCTTTTCTAACTTTTCCTCCATCCTTTGTCTCTCGACAATCCTTTTTCTTAGATCAGATGCCAGTGTGAGTGTAGCGATATAGCTCACAATTGTCTCGGGTGGTTCAACCAGTTCGATCCTCAATCTTTCAAACTCTTCAACGAGTTTTTCTTCCTGCGTAAGGAGACGTCCTAGCTTGGATTGGCTCTTACGACTTAAAGCGTCAGCTACTACATTCGCCTTGCCCGGGTGGTAGTTGATACCACAGTCGTAATCTTTCACTAGTTCGAGCCATCTTCGTTGTCTCATATTCAAATCTCGCTGCTCGAAGAAATACTTTAAACTCTTATGATCCGTGAAGATCTCACATCTCACTCCATAGAGATGGTGTCTCCAAATTTTCAGTGTATGAACTACTGCCGCTAATTCCAAGTCAGGGTTGGGTAGTTCAGTTCATGCGGTCTGAGTTGTCGGGATGCATAATCTATCACTTTCCCGTCTTGTATTAAAACACAACCCAGTCCAGTCTTAGAAGCGTCGGTATAGACTACATACTCTTTGTCAAACACGGAACTACTAGATGGTGCACTTATCAACTTCTCCTTGAGTATTTGGAAACTCGTCTCACATTCATCATCCAGTTAAATTTGATTCCTTTTGAGATAGTTGGGTTATTGGCCTTGCAATCTTGGAGAATCCTTGATGAATCTCCGATAATAACTTGACTAGTCTTGAAACTTCTAACCTCATGTTAAGTCCTTAGCGATTTCCATCCTCGCACCGCTTCTACTTTGTTTGGGTCTACTTTTATGCCTTGGCGAAACGATGTGTCAAGGAACATAACTTCCTTCACCAAAATTCACATTTGCTAAACTTAGCAAACAACCTTTCACCTCTCAAGGTTTGCGATGCCGTTCTCGGTGTTCCTTGTGATCCTCTTCATTCTTGAATAAATGAGGATATCATCTATGAAGACCAAAGCGAATTTATCCAAAATGGATGAAATACCACATTCATAAGATCCATGAATACGGTGGTGCATTGGTTAATCCGAGCGGCATAACTATGAATTCATAGTGACCATATACGGTTGAATGCGATCTTAGGTACATCCTCGGACCGTATCTTCAGCTGATGGTAGCCTGACTTGAGATCAATTTTTGAGAATATTCATGCTCCTCGCAATTGATCAAACAGTCATCGATTCTAGGTAAAGGATATTTGTTCTTTAGTGTCATCTTGTTCAGCTCTCGATAATCGATGCACATCCTCAAGGAACCATCCTTTTTCTTAACGAATAAAACAGGCGCTCCCCAAGGTGAAACACTCGCCTAATGAAACCTAGATCGAGCAATTCTTGAATCTGGATCTTTAGTTCCTCCAACTCCTTTGGGGCCATCCTATAGGCGCGCCGACCTTTGGAGCCGATCCCGGTTCCAAGTCGATGGTGAATTCTAATTGTCTATCGGTGGCATCTCGGTAGATCTTCGGAAATCGTCCAAAATTCTCGAACAACTTCAATGTCTTCAATCCTCGCCGGGTTTATCCTCCTCATTCGAGTAAGCGAGGAATCGTGGCATCCTTCTGGTTAATCATTCTTCCGCCTTTAGTCTTGTCTGATCGGGATTCTCCTTCCCATGCCGATCCGTGAAAATGCCTAACTTCTTGTCCGGAAAGTGAAACGAAATTTTCCTTTCCTTACATAGAATCGTGGAATAATTCTTAGCTAACGAGTCCATTCCTAGGATTATGTCTACATCATCCATGGGTATTATGTTTAGATTGTTAGCCGAACCTTAAGTGATCTGAGTGTCAACTCTAGGTTCGAGCAAAGTGTGTACGATCATAATCCCTCCTATAGGCGATGAGATTCTCATATCACGGCTTGCCTTTTCGGACCTAAGGCCCGGCATTTCACGCATGATTTTGCTATAAAAGAATCGAAACACCCGTGTCGAACAATACTATAACGTGTATGTTGAGAAGAACTCCCATACCGCAAGGTTTCCTATGGCATCTAGGCATGGAGGTGCCCTTATTTGTTCTACGGGCCTCTCGCGGTGGGAAGCGCCCTTTTCCAATTTGCCACAGGCTGCGCCCGTTTCCTTGCCAGGTCGCTTGTGCTTGCGTTCTCATAGCCTCCTCCTATGATTGCCGCGATTGGGTTCCCACTTCCTTTCCTCTCGTCCGTAGTAACCTTTGTGTGTCCGAGCCGACACCGACTTATCTTGGACATTGTCGCCTCAATATCTAAAGCTCGTGCAAGAGCTTCAGTGTAAGTCAGGTCTCCATGGCTGGCAAGAGACATCCGTATCTCCATCCTCAGTCCTGACCTAAACTTTTCCGACATTTTCAAGTCGGTGTCTACTTGCTCTGGTGCATACCTCGACATCTCGCAGAAAGCACGATCATAGTCGATCACAGACAACTTTTCTTGTTTGGCGGGAAAATTCACGCTCCTTTCTCTTCTTATAGCTTTTGGGAATGTATTTTCATCTGACTCCTCTTGAAGTCCTCCATGAGAACTCTTCTAGTTGCTCGGCGATAAAGGTCTTTCACGGCCTCCCACCGAAATCTGGGTCCATTTAATTGGAAAGCTACGGGACGATCGCTCGTGTGCGTGCATCGTGAAAATTAAAGATCCGTTCAATGGTTCGGACCCATTGTTCCGCTTTCTCGGGTTACCCTTCCCATTAAAGGTAGGTGGGTTACGCCTTGGAACAACTCTTCGATCTGCGATCGGGTTGAGATGGAGGTGGTGGTTGGGGAATGTCCTCGAACTTCTTGTTCGGGATTCTACCCTTCCTCTAGGCCTTCCCGACCTCGGCTCTCGATTTCTGCCTCGGATTTCTTCTCGGAGGCATCTTTGCTATAAACAGTGTAATTATCAGGCACTTATTCTTTCCATAACAACATACATAATACTATCATGGCCTTATTGTAAAAGCGACCTCTAAACAAAACATTTCACCCTTAACAAACATAATTTGCATAAAAGCCCTATTCGTGGTCATACATATATATATCAAAATTTTCTGCCATAGGTAGGATGTTCAAAACCAATGAGCCATAAACAAAACATAAATCCCGGCCCACACGGCCTTCCAAAGGTTCTAGTTCCATCAAAAACACATACACAAAAGAAAGAAGGAACAGCATAAGCTTAAACATAATAAAAGTCTATCTAGGCTTCAGCAGGTGCCTGCATCAGGCATCTTCCCACTGATCGTTCTCCTCGGGATCTTCCTCTTCCTCGGAATCGTCCTCTCCGTCGGAATCGTCCTCGCGGTGTCGTACCCTGGATGGTTCTGCTCCGTGGTCTTCCACCATGGGTATGTCACGCATGGGGTTGAAGTCGCCATCGCCATATAGCTCATAGTCGTGGCGGATCGGGCTGTAGGTATAGCGGATCGGGCTATAACCATCTGATGCGTCTATCACTCTCATCCGTGCTGTCTGGCAAAAGTGCTCGACTGGCGGTACGAATGCGGCCATAGGTAGTGGAGGTGCTAGCAGTGGACGTACGGGGTGTCCTGGTGAGGAGGGAACAGGCTCTCCCAGGCTCTAGGCGTCTTGCCTCTCCAAGCGGGCGGGCACGCCCTCGTCGAGGAATGGAGGCACGGTGGGTCGATCTGCCTCGGAACCTCGTGTATAGCCACTCTGGCGACTCATCCCGCAGTGTACTCCCGGGAGGAGGTAAGGTCCTCTCGGTGCTGCCCGTAGAGGCTGTACACGTAAGTCGGTGACTTACTGAATGCGGGCAAATCTCCCACCAAGTCATAGCTACCTTGCCGGTAGATATAATCCCGATACTTCCGGGCATAGTCCTCCCAATCACAAGGGAGTATGGCTAGAGACGCGTCGATGCCATCATAGTCGATAGCACCATGGGCTCAAGGCGTCTATCAAAGGCGGAGGTGTACGCGCGTAAACTCGCCTAAGTCCTCTCAACAAGACATCCGACTTGTGCGGTGGTACTCATCACCTCCTCGGGGTGGGGTGTGGTCAATCCTCCTCCGTGCGATATATCTCATTCCTCCATACATCACGATCAAAACTAACATAAGTCGACTATCGCCATCTCAAAAGCGAACAAGGATAACTTAAGTACAACGAGAAGCAACTAGGTTAAAACTAAGCGATCTATAAGGTAGGCAACATCATAAGGTACAACACATATCACAACTTACCTTCTTAGTTTTACCCAACGTATACATATAACCTAATAATACCTTAATATATAGGCTATGCTATGAGATCCTTGTCTTATACCAAACACTTGAACTAAAGTTCAACGGACTCCAGCGTATACGGAGGCGAATTAGGGATTCATTCTTCATAACAAATGAAGATCAGGCGTTGAGAATGCGGTGAAAACCATGCGTAAATCGAGTCTAACGAAGAAAACTATACAAAACAAATTTCTTTGTGCGGTGCGGGAAATTTGTGTGATCGTCTAAAATCCGAGGCATACGCGACGTGTCTGACTACCTTATCCACGTCCTTATGTTGAGGCTGAACATTACGAAGTCGTAATTGATGTCACGTCATAACCCATGTCGACGGTCACTCATGTCAAAGCGGTGATGAAATGTCGACGTCGTTCATCTTCAATGCTGACGTCGTCCTCGTTCATCCTTCTCGCTTATCTTTCGTCGCTCGAGTTCGAGGCTATCGTCAACTATCATCTTTCCTAACGTTCTTTTGTTCTTGTAAGGAAAAAGAAGTTCATACTTCTATGTTCTTTCACGATACGTGAGCATGCTCCTTAGAGTCTAGGTTCTCCTTGTGATAACATATCGTTCATCAAAAACAAGTTTTGAAGTTTGGAAACAGCGTCTCATTTGAAAATTCAAAAGTAAAGTTTCACAATGACAATCATAGTCAACTCATACATGTATATCAAAAATGAATTCATCCCATCCATGTTGATCATTCAACTAGTACCACCATGTACTTTCATCTCAATACTTGAGTACTTGCATCAATTCAACTCAAAGATTTTGGAAAAATTTTCTTGCTCAACTTTCATTTCATCATTAACCTCATAATATCATATCCTTTCCTCCAAGGATAACCCTTCCAAATTCTTTCAAAAGTTTTTCCAACTCGCTCATCAATCAAAACTTTTACATTTCATGAGTTTGAGAAAGAAATCAGTTACCTTTTTCCCGGTTGAGCTCGATGTGATGGAGTGTTGAGGGGAGCCAGTAGGTTACTAGAAGTCCAGTGACTCGATCTAGACTTAAATTTTAAAAGAATTCGGGTTTTCAAAGAGCAACAGTGCTTTGATACCACTCTGTCACGCCCCCGCCACGGATAGCCCGGACTAGAGGGTGACTAATACTAGGAATAGTATTATAGGACAAACTGACTAAGATAAAGGTACACATTGATTATAACTAGCGTGCTTGACATGACATAAGATAATATCCCAATAATTAAAAAGGTGTAGGCCATCAGACCCAAAGACTTAACGATGGTCGGATGGACCTCAATAGTTCATAACGATCGACATAATGTAAAAGAGTTCGAGAGATTGCGTGGAAAGTGTGTGAATACATATGTGATGATATGTATTCAGTGAAAACCAAATTCTAAATATAGCGGTCGAGGACTTTGGACTCCTCAATACATCCTCCATCATTACCATCGAGCTCAACTGCATTTAAAACAAATATGCGGGGCTAAGTACAAATAATGCACTCGGTGGACTTATCAGGAAAACATTTGATAATAATTGAATTCTGCGCCAATATCAAGGTAAGTCGCGAGGGTTTTAGTAGAAATGCCTTATGCTTACTAAAACATTTTCAGGTTCGTAAGCATCGCTCGGCCGAGCATTTTCTTGGTGTGTATGATCCGTATCCGATATCATAATTCATCATAATGTCGAAGATCACATGTTCAAGCGTCGTGAAGGAGGCCTCCTCAGCGATGCGGAACCGGCCGTGGCCCACACAACCTGAGTCCCGTTCAGTGTACGTTAACAATCATATCGTTCGACCTTGAGCCGATCCTAGCGGGCATTAACCTCGACTCGGGACCCGATATTAATTTCATAAGAAGGTTGGGCGCGACCGACAAAATTCATAACATATAGTTCCAACCTTCACGCTAGAAAGGATCCACAAAATAGAATATTTTTGGCGGTAATATTACGAACACTGATAAGCAGTTGGAATAGTCTTTGTAAATGAATTCATTTGTAAAGAGTAGTAAAGTCATCGTTGTTTAAAAAGAAAGCCCACTGGACTATAATTCGTAAATGGCGAGTCTAGGTTTGTTTGCTTGTCGATGCTTGATCGTCTAGTTAGGTGTCCACAGCTTTACACAAAAGCGATATTTTAATGCGTTGTCACGCATATCGAGACTCTCAAGTCAAGACAAAATCGATATTCTACATCGATGTAAACTGAATTCCTTAATAAATTCAATATGCTTTCAAATAAGTAATTCAATTGAACTGTTCTCGTTGCTCGAGATACGTTCAACTATTTCGGTTTAACCTTTCCGGTTTAAACGTTCAACGTATAAGTACGTTTCTCGATATAAGGATTTCATTTGTGAAATCTTTTCTTACTAATGAGGTATTATACTCAATTAGTACATCTTACGTATTTTGGCGTATTTATCGAACGTGTAATCGTACGTTTGACTTTAAAGGTCAACGAAGTCAACACCGGTCAACAAAGTCAACAATTTTGACTTTTAAATAGTAATTTCTTACCATTTCATTTTATAAATCGAATTTCGGTCGATTAAAATCGTAAAGTCCTATTTCTCGATTTATCACGTAAATCAAAGGACTTATAAATAATTTTCGTAATTATTAATCCTTTTAATAATTAAAACGTATATTTTCGATTTAAAAACGTTATTAAATAAATGTTTGTCTCAAACATAGTAATCTATGTTTATAAAATTTTATAAAATCAGAATATGTCTAAAATAATTATTAGACATATAATTTATTATAAAACTAAATTTAAAAGGATTTAAAAACCCTTATCATTATCGAAAATTCTCGGTAATTACTTTAAAATTACCAAATGACTTTCGAAATTTTTTCTAAATTAATATAGTGTATTATTATACACTATGGTCCAGAATATGAATTAGTAACATCCATATGATATTGTGCAATATCCCGTAATTTTAATACTAAATTACGATAATTAATTCCGTAATTATCATTATTGATTCAATAATTAAAATCTTAATTAGTCAACTCTTGACTTTGACCAAGCATAATTGGATAATTTCTGTATGAGATTCACTGATGCTTAGTGAATTAAGGAATATAATTTTCAATATTCCTTGAGCGTAACTTTCTAACGTCGAATAAATTCGACATTTCGTCTCATGATATTATTAGCGATTGAGCTTAATTTGAAATTCCTATTGTTATAGGAATAAATAAAGTTGTAACAAACTTTATTTTGAACTTTTAGAGATAATTAAATTATGAGAATTTAGAGGCGTTTCAAGCGTCTACGTTTAGAATAATCGATAACTTTAGCATATGATCTCGGAATTATAAAATTCAAATTCCTATGATTATATTATTATATAAGAGCATTATTTATCATTAAATAATGCTAGAAAATTAAATAATGCAATGTACCTTATTTAATGGGTTTGAAAACCTAAGTATTTAAATTAGGGTTTTATGATCTAAATTGTTTTAAATACTTTTCTATGATTAAATATATTATCTAAGACATATAATATGTCACATAATTATGTAGTAGCTATTTTATACAAGAAAATCAAATGTTTGGAATATAAGCTAATTTTGAAAATGTGAGTTCTTAAGTACAATTTAATATTTAATTCTTATCTAATTAATTATATATGATAATTATTATATTATTATGATGTCATTAAGGATAAAATGAGGTGTATTACAAGTTGCACAAGTGGGATTGCACTTGTGCCAAAAGTGGTGAAAATCTTAGGTTTTAAAGTATGATTTTATGTGATATTATTATCTTATAATTAATAAATGAAAATGAGTTGGATCTTATCATATAATAGGTGTAAAGTAGAGATCATTAGCTATTAAAACAAGTAATCTCATGCTCGTTTATTAAAGTGGCGAAATTGTTGAAAAACAAGGTTGAAAAATTTTAATTTCATACTATATGATATAGCGACTTGTATAGTTGAAATAATTGACTTTTCAAACTTAACTTTATACTATAATTATAATATGATAATAATATAGTATATATTATAAAAATAATAGAAATTCATCCTATTTAATTAAGCATAGCGAGAATGATATAATGGTGTACATATGTGATTAATTCATTAATTCTTGATAATTATGTTATAATTTATTAATTAAATTATAATATAACATAATAAAGTATATAATATAGTATAAAATAAAAATCAAACCATAGGCTATTGAGAATAGCCGGCCTTCTACATGTATGAATTGTGGATTTAATTAATTGTGATAAGTAGGGTATAAGATATTAATTAAAGGATAAGAGATATGATGAGTTGTATATGATAAAATTAAAATTTTATCTCATAGCTTATGGAGGTGCGATTTCCTTGACTTTAATTAGCAAGTGTATGAGATATTTATCATGTAATAATTATACTACAAGTTGCATAAACTATAAATATAACCTAAGCTCTCCACTTCTCATTTTGCTCCCTCACTTTCGAAACCATAGAGAGAAATTGGAGAGTGTTCATCAATTTTAATCAACCTTAGATCAATTAAACCTTGGATCAAAATCCGTCGATTAAAGGTTAGAAATCGTACGATCTTCGTATACATGCTTAAATTTTGAATTTAAATCCGTTAAATTTTGTTATGATCTTAGTTTATAATTGCTATATTAGAAAATTTAAGATCTTATGATAATATGTTTAGATATTATGTTTATATGATGTTGTGAAGCATGTATATTAATTATATCATGAAATTAAGCATGGTGTTAAATTATTCATGAGGACCGAAAACTTAGGGTATTATATGTTGTTGATTTTAATTTTAATTGTTGATTTAAGCATGGGATAATAATCTAGAGTATTAATTATCTTATATGAATTTATGTAGAATTTTGGAAAACTATAGCTATAATTTATTGAATCTAGAAAATATATGTATATGTTATAGTGTTGTGATATAATTCATATTTAAGTGATATAATAGCATATTAAGTGTGTAGATTCATAATATATGGTTGTGAGAATTTCATAAAATAGTTGAAAAAGTCAAAATGTTGACTTTTGTGGACCAAAGTCAAAATTGTTGACTTTTGGTTGACTTAGTCAAAATAGTTGACCAAAATCGTTGACCAGGTCAGCAGACACATGATCGATAATCGTGATCAATGTGACGTAATAACGTTTAGTAACAATGCTACTTCGTTACGTAAGTACATTAAAGCGTACATTATATACTAAAATGGTAGAATACCCTTTATATGTTGAGAAATTTCATAATCTACATCAATTGATTAGGAAACGTCATAATAAGTCCGGCGTTAGCCTTATTTGATCGTAGAGCGTTATAGACTATGTTCGTTTCTATCGAGCGTGACCGACGTACTAAAATAATTCTTACGTTAAGGTGATACGTGGACGGGACATTGGCGTAGGAAAGAGACCATAGTTAAAGACTACGTGTACTGAGGTGGGCTTTACTCGAAAACCCTTTTATTTATGATGCTTTCTTGAAAAGTATTTATTTACAAGCTTTCGGTTGAAAATGATTATGAGCTATTATTGATTACATGCCCAAAATATTTATGTTTTATCGTATGTATCCTATCATGTTGTTGGGCGAGCAACTATGAATGTGAATCGATTATTGGGTAGCTCCCAATTTTAAATCGATATCGGATCTTAGTCGGATCACGAATTCACGGCTAAGATTAGCGTGTACACCGGTTTGTGTTGTGAGCCGTTAAGCAACATCATCGGCGGTCATGGATCAGTCGGATCGAGAATCACGACTATGTGATTGTGAGCCGTTAGCAACATCTTCGGCCGATCACGGCGTCGGTAGAAGGAGGCCTACTTCTACGACGTGAGATCAGTTATGGACAGTTATGTAAATGATACGGATCATACGAAACAGAAAATGCCTGGCCAGGCGAATCTTTTGAGAAATGATAAAGTATTTTAGTATTCACGAGTTATTTCAACTAAAATCCTCGTGTTATACTTATGGGCAGTGTAATTAAATGAAATTATTTTGGCATGAGTCCACTAAGTGCAATCTTGTACTTAGCCACGCATGTTGTTTTAAATATGCGAGGTTGGTGCTGATAGGATGGACAAGTGTTGAGCGGATCGGAGTTTTTGTCGCTAATAGTTCACCTTGGATGTATATCGTCATATATGCTTTCACATGCTTTCCATTTGTTCAAAACACTTTATTATATTTTTGGATATTACTTACGTTACCTCGGATCAGTTGAATCCTTTTGTTAATGATACATTGGTCTAGTTTGTATGAAATCGTTGTGTGTTTATCTATTAAAGTTTGAAGTCTTGAAAGGTTGTTGGTCATTATGTTCTTAATCCACCTTGGTTAGTATGATCCGTCTAATCCGTACTTTAGATTGGCGGTACATTTTACGATTAATATCGAGCCGGTCGTCCTTTGAACCCTAAAACCTTCTTTCAAAAGTTAAGTCAGATTGAGTCACTAGACTTCTAGAAATCAGCTGACTGTGCTCAACACTCCATCACATCAAGCTCAACCGAGAAAGAGGTAAATTATTTTCTCAGTTTTCATATTGAAAGTTGAAAGTTGAAACAGTTGAACTTGAAATTTTGAAAATGAGATTGAACTCATATTTTGAAAGCAGTGAAAGTTATGAAAGTTTTGGAAAGTATTCCGAAAAGAATTTTTCAGTGTTATGAGAAAATTGACAATTTTATGTCAAAAAGCTTTATGATAAATGAGTTATCGTGAGAAGAGACCAAGTTCTGAAGAATGAAATAGTTGACATGGTAATGTCAAAAGTGATGTTGAGTTCTTGAAAGCATGAGTCTGAAGTTATCTTACGATTTTTGAAATATTTATTCAAAGTTCTGATTTATTACGAAAATAGGTATGTTATTCCCAAAAGAATATAGATGCTCTAAGAAGCATGCTCACCTTTTGAACATAGAAGTATGAATTCTAGGAGCTTGATCCTTTTGCGAGAACAATAGTGAGATTGATTTACAAGCGAGCGAAAAGTCGATTGAAGCGAACTCGAGTTTTCAGCGAAAAGGCGATAAAGCAAAAGAAAGGATCAAAGGTGCAAGGCATGGGTTCGATAAGGACCAAAGAAAGCTAAACAAATCTTGTAAGGAAACTCGTGCGAGCAGAACATGAGCTCGCATGATCGTCAGGAAGGAAGTAATTCGGCGCACAATCGCGCAGCAAAACTGCACTCTTGATGTTTTTGTTTTGACTCGTTCTTATTGGTTTGAACTCCGTTTTGCGAGCGGTTTTCGCTCACATATTCTTATCTCAACGAAATTCAGTTCATATGAAGGAAAGAAATCCTGAATCCTTCTCCAGAATTCGTGAGGAATAGTTGAAGTTAGACTGAAAATTTTGCTAAGAATAGAGAACTTAAGAAGTTAAAGTAGAGATTCCATAAGTGAAATTATGATGTAGGATGAACATAGGAACTTTAATGTAAACATTTTATCTGCTTATCAGATGTGTTTGCTTTATCCATATGAGATATATTCTATTCTTTTATCGCTTATCGGATATAGATTGACTTACGCTAGTATTATACATGATAGATGGCGATCGTTACTACTCAGGCGAAGGGCGATGCCGAGGGTTACACGGAGAAGTACTTGAAACTATCGCACTTACGATATGAGTTGGGGTGACAGTTTAGGCGAGTTTTGATGAGCTATCTGCGATTGTGGATGGACGCCCACGAGTACGGTGTGACGAGATATGCGGCATCAGCGTTTGCTCGCTCGATTGCCGATTGATTGGGAAGATTATGCAAGAGAGATATCGGGTGACTATATCTATCGTGCGGGCATTGACTATGACCGATTGGAGATTTACGAGGTTTGTCGGCCATCTCATATATGTCTACAGTATATAGGGCTGCACCAAGAGGGCCCTATCTGCCACCGAGGAATACACTTGGCAGGGACGACACACCGGAATGGTTATACGGAGGTTCCTCGGTGGTCAACCTGCGATGCGAGGTTCTTGGGCGGGAGATCGGCAGAGCATGTGGCGAGGGCATCGCGACCAGGTCATTGGGAGTGCAAGTTCTTCCACCTATGACGTTCGGACATCCGGCGCGTCCAGCACCACAGTTCCACCACCAATGGCGGCACCCAATCACGAGAGGACATACATGGAAGCATCTGGCCATCAAGAAGGTTATGTTCCTATGCACGATGTGTATGCCATAGGGGATGAGAGGGCTGGACCGTCACGTGGGCGTGCTCGAGAGGAAAGCTCAGGAAGAATCAAGAGGACCGGAAGAAGAGGAGGACCCAAGAGGATCAGCGAGGACGAAACTGCAGGAGAACCATGGGCGTGAGCGAAACATGGGCAACGGATATTAGTATACGTGTAGTATGTAGTATGTAGTATGTAGAAAGCATAGTATTTTAAGACGCCTTATCACTAGTATATAGTTGACAGTAGTATACATAGTACAGTGTGTACTTAGCTTCCTTTTACGCTTAATGACTTGTACAAGAATAGTCCCTTCGAGGCAAAGTTTTCCATATATATATATGATGATGACCCTAGATGGGCTTTTATGAACATTAAGTTGTGCGATAAAATGATGGTTGTTTAAGTTGTTTTATGGCACGATTTTATAAAGATGTTGGGTATAATCAGCTGCAATGAACATTACTCGAATACTAACTACGTTTATTAACGAATGCCGCCAGACGTGCACCTCGGTGGAAGTGAGGAGGCGGGGAAGAGGAAGAGGGGGGTAGGGAGAATACCCCGGCTGAAAGTGAAGAGATCCGGTGCCACCCCACCTCCACCGACCGTAGAGTGGAAGAACTCTTTTAAGGCCAAAACCGCCTCCTTCAATGGTAAAGGAAGCCACGAGGAAGCCGAGCAGGTGGGTCGGGGCTATCGAATGAATTTTGACTTTCTTCGTTGCACGCAAGAGAGGTTATCTTGCGTGACATTCAACTCACCGGACCGGTGACACGGTGGGAGGCAGGAGAAAGACAACGACCGGAACAATTGGAATACTTTACAGGAGACTTCAAAGCGGAAATGTACGATAAGTACATTCCCAAAAGCTATCGGAATAAAAAGGAAATTGAATTTTCACCGGAGGCGAGGCGAGATGTCGATCATTTGATACGTACACCGATCGTTATGATATGTCTAGATCGCCCGGTTTAGTGAAATCTTGACATGAAAATGTCGAAAAATTCAAGCGGGGCCGAGACACGAGATAAGGATGTCATTTGGCGGTCGTGGCGACTTAACTTATCGGAGGCTCTTAGTCGGGCATTAGACATAGAGGCTGCAATGCCCGAAGAGAAATCTGCACCGACCCAGTCACAAAATGTCGGTGACAAAGGAAAGCGCAAATGGGAAGGAGGTCCCAATAACAACAACTTCAACCGAGGAGGTTTCAACAACAACAACAAGAGGCCATGGCAGAATAACATGGCTCCACAAGGGCAAGGTTGGAGGAGACCCGTATTTACTCCACCTACCCAAGAAATAGTGAGGATTCCGCCATGCCCGAAATGCCACAAAAGGCTGCGGGGGTGTGCATGGGTCGAAATCCCATTTGCTATAAGTGTGGCGTGAGGGGCCACTATGCAAATGAATGCCACAGGATCATTGAGATAACCATGGGAAGGCTAAATCAAGCGGGCCACCCCAACCGTTAAGGCGATTCATTACCAACCCCAGCCACAACAGCCACAATAGCGGCGGCAGCCGCGCAGAGACAGCGAAGAACTGCGGCAACAACAACAAAATCAGCAGAGGCAAGCACCTCGCCGGCGCAACCAGCTCGAGCGAGCCGCATGCCTATGCTCATGGGCGTCGAGCAGCGTAATCAAGGTAACCTAGCGGGTATGGGATTACTTTGCAATATACCTATTATACTTACATTACGGTGCTTCGCATTCTTTCATTTCAAAAGCATGCGTTGATATGTTAGAACTTAACCCCGAGGAAACAAATCAGAAATGAGAATCTCATCACCTATAGGAGGTATTATGGTATTACGGGCTTGCTCGAACTTAGAATTGAACTTAGGCTCAATTAAGGTTCTAGCAAATAACTTGACGTAATACCTATGGGGATGTAGATATAATCCTAGGAATGGATTGGTTGGCGAAAACCATTCCACGATCTTATGCAAGGAGAGAAGAATTTCGATGCAACCACCGGGAAAAAAGTTACAATTTTTATGGGATTAGTATGGAAAGAAAATCCCAATAATATCCGCACTCCAAGCTCGTAGAATGATGAACAAGAAGGAATGTCAAGCATTCCTTGTATATCTAAATGGAGAGGAAAAGACGGAAGTAAGGGTAGAAGACGTGGAAATTGTTCGAGAATTTCGGGCGTCTTTCTGAGACATTCGAGGACTACCCCGGATAGGCGGCTAGAATTCCTGATTGATCCGGGCGGGATCGGCTCCGGTCAAAAGCGCCTAGAATGGCACCAAGGAACTCGAAGAGTTGAAAATCAAATTCAAGAGTTATTGGACTTGGGTTTTATTAGACCAAGTGTTTCACCATGGGGAGCACCTGTCTTATTTGTCAAGAAAAAGGATGGTTCGTTAAGAATGTGCATCGATTACCGAGAATTAAACAAATTAACGCTTAAGAACAAATATCCGCTACCAAGGATGAGCGATTTGTTCGATCGGTTGAGAGGCATAAGCGTATTCTCGAAAATCAACACAAGTCGCTACCATCGGCTAAAGGTACGACCGGAGGATATATCAAAGACGGCATTCGAACAAGGTATGGCCACTACGAGTTTGTAGTAGTGCCGTTCGGATTAACCAACGCTTTCTCTTGTGTTCATGGATCTTATGAGCAGTGTTCCATCCATACTTGGATAAGTTTGTCTTAGTCTTTATAGATGATATTCTCATCTATTCAAAGAACGAGGAGGAACATAGGGAACATTTGAGAACAGTGTTCTGAGACCTACGAGCGAACAACTTTATGCTAAATTGACAAGTGTGAATTTTGGCTTAAAAGTAATATTCATGGACACATTGTATCGTGGAAGGAATAAAAGTTGATCCGCAAAGGTCGAGGCGTGCAAGGATGGAAAGCGCCGACCACTCAAAGCGAAATTGAAGTTTCACGGGATTGGTGGCTACTATAGGAGATTCGTTGAAGGATTCTCCAAGATAGCAAGGCCAATGACACGGCTACTCCGAAAGGGATCAAATTCACATGGGTGATGAGTGTGAAGCAAGTTTCCAAGCGTTAAAGAAAGCCGACTAGTGCACCGGTATTGGCTGTTCCGATTGAACAAGGAATATGTTATCTATACCGATGCTTCCAAAATGGACTTGGTTGTGTCTTGATGCAAGAAGGAAGGTAATAGCCACGATCGAGACAACTTAGCCACACGAGTTGAACTACCCAACTCACGACTTGGGCTGGCGGTGTGGTTCATGCACTAAAGATTTGGAGACATCGTCTTTCACGGAGTAAGATGTGAAATCTTCTTGACCACAAAGTTTAAAATACTTTTCGAGCAAAGGATCGAACATGAGACAAAGGAGATGACTCGAATTAGTAAAGACTACGGTGTGGCATAAACTATCATCGGGAAAAGCTAATGTAGTAGCGGATGCCTTAAGTCGTAAGGGTCAATCAAAGCTTGGATGTCTCTTGACAAAGGAAGTAAAACTCATGAAGAGTTTGAGAAAATGTCGATAGAGATAGTCGAACCACCAAGGACAATCATGGATGATATTGCTACACTTACTATGATGTCGATTTAAGGAATAAAATCATAGAAGAACAAAGAAAGGATGAGGAACTAGAAAATAAGGGCTAAGGTGAGAATGGGAGGACAAAAGGTTTCAAAGAAGCATCGATAACGCTATGTTGTTTGAAGAGACTATGCATTCCAAACAATGACGAGCTTAGAAGCGAAATCATGAATGAAGCTCATGATACTCTTATACCGCCCACCCGGCAAGACAAAATGTACCAAGACCTACGAGGAAAGTTACGGTGGGAAGGAATGAAGAGATATAGCCTCGTTCGTCGAACGTTGTCTTGCTTGTTAACAAGTAAAGCGTTACATCAAAGGCCATATGGAAAGCTGCAACCTTTGGAGATACGAATGGAAATGGGACGACATAGCTATGGATTTTGTAGCAGGTTTACCCAAGTCACAAAAGGTAACAACGCTATATGGATAGTAGTGGATCGCGCTTACAAAATGTGCTCACTTCCTACCAATTGAATCACCTATGGATCCGACAAGCTAGCCCAACTATATGTGAAGGAAATTGTGCGTCTACATGGAATACGAAATCTATCACTACGATAGAGATTGAAGTTTACTTGAGATTTTGGGTAAGCTTACAAAAGGAATTGGGGCGAAGTTGAATTTCAAAGACAACTTTTCATCCACGCATGAATGCCAATCGGAACGAGCGATCAAACGCTAGAGGATATGTTGAGAATGTAGTATTGGATCGAGGCGCAACTTGGGAACAAGTTTTACCGCTTATCGAGTTCGCCTACAATAATAGTTATCACCGACAATCAACATGGCCCCATATGAAGCATTGTATGGAAGAAAATGTCGATCGCCACTTCTTGGGATGAAGTTGGTGAAAGGAAAATTTTAGGGCCGGATACAATGGAGAAATGATTGAAATTATGCGCGAGATAAGACAAAGAATAAAGGAAGCTCGGGATGGCGTAAATCATATGCCGATACCGTGAGATCCGAACTAGAATTTGAATGTGAGACAAGGTTTTCCTTAAAACCTCTCCGTCCAAAGGCATTGTAAGATTTGGGGTAAAGGGAAAGTTGAAACAACGATTTATAGGACCTTACGAGATCCTTGAGAAAATAGGCCCCGTAGAAACATGACTAGCATTACCACCAAGTTTGGGTAATGTTCATAATGTGTTTCACGTGTCTCAAGCGAGGAAATACGTGTATGATCCAAAACACGTAATACATCATGATGACGTGGTCTTAAATCCTGATATGAGCTACGAAGAGGAACCTGTGGCTATTTTGGACCATAAGGTTCAACAGTTGAGAAATAAATCAATCCCGTTAGTAAAAGTTCTATGGAGGCACCACGGACATGAAGAAGCTACGTGGGAACTCGAGGACGCGATGAAAGAGCGATACCCCGAACTCTTTTGAGGTATGCAAATTTCGATGACGAATTTTTTTTTAAGGGGGGTAGAATGTAATATCCCGTAATTTTAATACTAAATTACGATAATTAATTCCGTAATTAGCATTATTGATTCAATAATTAAAATCTTAATTAGTCAACTCTTGACTTTGACCAAGCATAATTGGATAATTTACGTATGAGATTCGCGATGCTTAGTGAATTAAGGAATATAATTTCAATATTCCTTGAGCGTAACTTTCTAACGTCGAATAAATTCGACGATTCGTCTCATGATATTAAGCGATTGAGCTTAATTTCGAAATTCCTATTGTTATAGGAATAAATAAAGTTGTAACAAACTTTATTTTGAACTTTTTAGAGATAATTAAATTATGAGAATTTAGAGACGTTTCAAACGTCTACGTTTAGAGATAATGCGATAACTTTAGCATATGATCTCGGAATTATAAAATTCAAATTCCTATGATTATATTATTATATAAGAGCATTATTTATCATTAAATAATGCTAGAAAATTTAAATAATGCAATGTACCTTATTTAATGGGTTTCGAAAACCATAAGTATTTAAATTAGGGTTTTATGATCTAAATTGTTTTTAAATACTTTTCTATGATTAAATATATTATCTAAGACATATAATATGTCACATAATTATGTAGTAGCTATTTTATACAAGAAAATCAAATGTTTGGAATATAAGCCTAATTTTCGAAAATGTGAGTTCTTAAGTACAATTTAATATTTAATTCTTATCTAATTAATTATATATGATAATTATTATATTATTATGATGTCATTAAGGATAAAATGAGGTGTATTACAAGTTGCACAAGTGGGATTGTACTTGTGCCAAAAGTGGCGAAAATCTTAGGTTTTAAAGTATGATTTTATGTGATATTATTATCTTATAATTAATAAATGAAAATGAGTTGGATCTTATCATATAATAGGTGTAAAGTAGAGATCATTAGCTATTAAAACAAGTAATCTCATGCTCATTTATTAAAGTGGCCGAAATTGTTGAAAAACAAGGTTGAAAATTTTTAATTTCATACTATATGATATGGCCACTTGTATAGTTGAAATAATTGACTTTTCAAACTTAACTTTATACTATAATTATAATATGATAATAATATAGTATATAATATAAAAATAATAGAAATTCATCCTATTTAATTAAGCATAGCCGAGAATGATATAATGGTGTACATATGTGATTAATTCATTAATTCTTGATAATTATGTTATAATTTATTAATTAAATTATAATATAACATAATAAAGTATATAATATAGTATAAAATAAAAATCAAACCATAGGCTATTGAGAATAGCCGACGCACACACACATGTATGAATTGTGGATTTAATTAATTGTGATAAGTAGGGTATAAGATATTAATTAAAGGATAAGAGATATGATGAGTTGTATATGATAAGAATTAAAATTTTTGTCTCATAGCTTATGGAGGTGCCGATTTCCTTGACTTTAATTAGCAAGTGTATGAGATATTTATCATGTAATAATTATACTACAAGTTGCATAAGCTTATAAATATAACCTAAGCTCTCCACTTCTCCATTTTGCTCCCCTCACTTTCGAAACCATAGAGAGAAATTTGGAGAGTGTTCATCAAATTTTAATCCCAACCTTAGATCAATTAAACCTTGCCGATCAAAATCCGTACCGATTAAAAGGTTAGAAATCGTACGATCTTCGTATACATGCTTAAATTTTCGAATTTCGTCCGTTAAATTTTAAGTTATGATCTTAGTTTATAATTGCTATATTCGAAAATTTAAGATCTTATGATAATATGTTTAGATATTATGTTTATATGATGTTGTGAAGCATGTATATTAATTATATCATTAAATTAAGCATGGTGTTAAATTATTCATGAGGACCGAAAACTTAGGGGTATTATATGTTGTTGATTTTAATTTTAATTGTTGATTTAAGCATGGGATAATAATCTAGAGTATTAATTATGCTTATATGAATTTATGTAGAATTTTTGGAAAACTATAGCCTATAATTTATTGAATACCGAAAATATATGTATATGTTATAGTGTTGTGATATAATTCATATTTAAGTGATATAATAGCATATTAAGTGTGTAGATTCATAATATATGGTTGTGAGAATTTATTGAAATTTATAAATATTATTTGGACCTAAGTTGAAATTTTCAAACATGACTTAGGTAAATTAAATCCAATAGTTCATAATAAATAACAATTATGTTATAGTAAGCATAATTGAGGGTGATTAATTGATATATGAATTTATTAGAATTTTTAAAAATCATTTGATGGGTTATTTATGAAAACCGAAAACATTAGTGTATAATACTAAGGTGTATAAATTTTATTTGACTAGGATAATTACATATTATTAATCACATTATAAAATAGTGTGACATGTGAATTTATAAGAATTTTTGCACAAGTCTAAGCCATTTAATTTATGGTGACCGAAAACATTATAATGTGTGTAATAATGTTATAAATTTATTTTATCAAGAATAATTACATAATATGATCTAAAATAATGTTTTAGACATAGTATGATTTTATAGGAATTTTTGGAATAAGAATTGCACATAAAATGATAAGAATTTCATAAATAGTTGAAAAAGTCAAAATGTTGACTTTTTGTGGACCAAAGTCAAAATTGTTGACTTTTGGTTGACTTAGTCAAAATAGTTGACCAAAATCGTTGACCAAGGTCAGCAGGCGCATAATCGATAATCGTGATCAATGTGACGAAGACGTTTAGAACAATGCTACTTACGATACGTAAGTACATTAAAACGCACATTATATACTAAAAAGGTAGAATACCCTTTATATGTTGAGAAATTTCATAATCGACATCAATTGATTGGAAGCGTCGAAATAAGTCCGACGTTAGCCTTATTTGATCGTGAGAACGTTATAGACTATGTTCGTTTCTATCGAGCGTGACCGACGTACTAAAATAATTCTTACGTTAAGGTGACACGTGGGCGGGACATTGGCGTGGGAAAGAGACCATAGTTAAAGACCTACGTACAATGTGGGCTTTACTCGAAAACCCTTTTATTTACGATGCTTTCTTGAAAAGTATTTATTGACAAGCTTTCGGTTGAAAATGATTATGAAGCTGTTATTGATTACATGCCCAAAGTATTTATGTTTTATCGTATGTATCTATCATGTTGTTGGGCGAGCGACTATGAATGTGAATCGGTTATTGGGTAGTTCCCAATTTTAAATCGATATCGGATCTTAGTCGGATGCGAATTCTCGGCTAAGATTAACGTGTACACCGATTTGGATTGTGAGCCGTTAGCAACATCATCGGCGATCGTGGATCTGATCGGATGCGAATCCACGACTATGTGATTGTGAGCCGTTAGCAACATCTTCGGCCGATCACGGCGTCGGTAGAAGGAGGCCTACTTCTACGACGTGAGATCAGTTATGGACAGTTATGTAAATGATACGGATCATACGAAACGGAAAATGCCTGGCCAGGCGAATCTTTTGAGAAATGATAAAGTATTTTAGTATTCACGAGTTATTTCAACTAAAATCCTCGTGTTATACTTATGGGCAGTGTAATTAAATGAAATTATTTTGGCATGAGTCCACTAAGTGCAATCTTGTACTTAGCCCTGCATATTTGTTTTTAAATGTGCAGGTTGAGCTGCTGATGGGATGGACAAGTGTTGAGCAGTCGGAGTTTTTGTCGCTAATAGTTCACCTTGGATGTATATCGTCATATATGCATTCACATGCTTTCCGCTGTTCAAAACACTTTATTATATTTTTGGATATTACTTACGTTACCTCCAGATCAGTTGAATCCTTTTGTTAATGGTCTGTTGGTCTAGTTTGTATGAAATCGTTGTATGTTTATCTATTAAAGTTTGAAGTCTTGAAAGGTTGTTGGTCATTATGTTCTTAATCCTCGCAATTGGTAGTAAATTCCGTCTAATCCGTACTTTAGATTGGCGGTCTGTTACATATGTTTGTCATTTATTAATATATATACATATATATATATATATATATATATATGCTACTTGTAATTTTAAAAATTAGGATAATTGTCAAAAATTTCCAAAATTGATATACACTTAGTATAATGTCCCAATATTAATATATATCACAATTATAACCTATAGTCCATCATAACCATTCATTCATGAATAAGCTAACAATACACACGGCATTTTTGAAATTAATACCAAACAATTATTAAATAATTTCCAAAAATTCTAATTAAATCATAACATGATTAAACATTATATTATAACATTGTAACATCATAAAATTAACCAAACCAATTGAAATCATCACCATATGGAGCTCAATGCTCTCGGTTTATTTGATTTCTATAGGCAATTGGTTTTCAAAAATTCAAACAATTATATACTATGATTATATACTATAGTATAATAATATAACATCATAACATTAATCAAAACCAATTTAATCATCACCTTAATGAGCTTCAAAGCTCACGATTTATTTGATTTAAATTGGTAAATGATTTCCAAAAATTCCAATAAAATTATACATCACATATTTAATATATTATAGCATTAATACACCATTGCATGATCAGAATAAAAATCATACACCAACATACACATTTATAAGCTCACGGTAATATTCAAAAATCAAGTATTTGATTTTCAAAAATTCTAAATAAATCATGGAACATATAATCAAGGTCCTAGAGCATTAATATGTCATTGTATGATTAAAATAAAAATTATACACTAAGGTATGAACCATACATGCTCTCGATATTTTTAATAAATATAGCTAGGGTTTTCCAAAATTTTTAATTAACATACCATAGATTTAAAACATATCATAGATCAATAATCATCACTAAAAATACTTTAGAACAATTGGTCATTACAAAATCATTTTATAAGGTTTTCGAAAATTTTATTAAACATGCTCAAAGTTTCGAAACATCCTATATGTGTTAGATCTATTCCAAAAATTTAATATACAACACCATGTGATTATTCTCAACATATATTCACATATTTTGAAAATAAAAATCATCAAGAACAATATTCATCCATACATCATTCATAAGAACATTTAAAACATACACAAATATATATATATATATATATATATATATAGCATTCGAAACACATAAGCACATGTATATCCATGTTCGATTATTTTCGAACCAATGAGAGATAAAATCGAAGCTATGGTGTCTTGTTTACCTTGAGAATGATATGGAATCCAAGGATAATATTAGGGTATTAAGGTTGGGTGGATAAATGAAGTAAAAATGGAAGAAAAATTTCGAAAAGGGGAGGGGATGGCTCTCGATTTTTCTGCTGCAAATGGAAGAGAAATGGAGTGTTTGAGAGAGTGTTAAGTGTTGGAATGGTTGGGAATGAGTGAGGATGAGAGAAGTGGAGAGTCCTCTCCCCTATTATCTCTCTCTCTCTCTCGATTTTTTTCCAAAAATTGAATAAAATCTGCAGCCAAATGATGTTTAGTAGGAGGTGATCATTAGCTAGGAAAAGGTTCTTCATGGGTTGGTCAAAAAAAAAGGTGGGATCATGCTTGTTTTTAAGGCCATAGCCGGCGCATGTATGTGTGTTTAAGGGTGGGTTTTAATTTTATTTTACTCCTCAATACATTATATATATCATACATGATCATAGATATATAATACAAGCCATTAAAATAAATAAAACATTATATAGCCATTAATTCGAAATTATCGAGAATAATTGGGAAAATAGGATAAAAATTATAAATCACACCTATTATTGATATTCATGTTAAATTCGATCCAATTATACTCATATATATCATAATATATGATTTAGATGATAATTAATAGCATAGGATAAAAATATGGTATCATTTATGTGAAAACATTAGTTTAATGTATATGGTTTTGAAAAATGTATATATACACTATCGAGTTTTATAGCTCCAAGATTGGTTTTAATGCTTAATAATATTCATATATATCATAAAATATAGTTTAGATACCATGGGATAATTTAATGGTATCATTTCATGGGAGAAAACCCTAGTTTAGAAGTTAGGGTTTTTCGAAAAATTCATTCGAAGTTATCGAGTTTTAAAGCTAAAAATTCGATTTTAATAATTAATAATACTGTATTTATATAAAATAATAATAGGAAATTAATTATTATAATTTCTGAGCATTAAACTCATTTTTCAAAACGTCTCAGGCGTTGGCGTTAACGTCTCAAACGTTCAAAATCGACTCATCTCAAAATGGTCGAGTAAGTTCGTACTTACTTAATAAATATATTCCATTTAATATAGGAATTAAGATGGAAATTAATTCCAAGCTTTCTTTGCTAGAAATTTCCATAAAATCTTGACGTTCGATACGCTGTTCGACGTTAAAATATATCGACGAACCATTTCGTAATATTTCAATTCCTTAATTCACAACCCTTAGTGAATATAAAAGGAATTCTTTATAATATCTTGAATCGAAATCACAATATTCGATGTCATAAAAATAATATACGGTAAAACCCTAATTCACGGGTTTAAAATACCGTAATTATACGTTCGTTTCTTTGGAATATTACACTCTAATAGATCACTACGTCCCAATGACTGAGAATTTAGGACTTGGAATGATCCGGATAAATTTTGATCTCAAACAAATAAAGAGCAGGTAAACTTTCGATAACTAATGAGGTGTATATAATTGATCTATTTGGGAGAATCTATCAAGGACAAAAAAAAATATATGTTGATCAGAATATATATGATGATCACCGACTCAACAAGATATATAGGACTCAGACACTATGGATTGTATAGAAACACGAAAAACGAAAGAAAAAAAAGAACAAAGAAAGCATGGATAGAAAAACGAATAACAAGACACGGAAGACACGACCTCGCTCGGAGCAAAGCTTTGATACCAAATGAAAACCACACATCTCCCTCTTTAATCCAAATTTTATTTTCCAATGATGCATGTTTCAATCAAAAGTGTACTCTTAATTGATTCATAATCGAATGAGGTGTTATAGTAGGGAAAGTTAACCTAGTCGTCTCTCGAGGAAAACTTAGCAGTATGTTACTAAGTTACCACACGAAGCAATTAAATTCCTAAACATTCTAATCACCAAGAGGGTTGATTGATTACTAGGCGAGGAATTATTAAAGAAAGAAAGACGAATTAACTGGGTGGAAATTGACAAAGCGGATAAATTATCTAGAAGAATTAAGCCTAAATCGAAGAACACGGAATCAAAAGATGAACCCAGGCATGAATCGAATAGATTAATAGGAAAATACGAATAACTAAATCAATACCAAAGCGTGAAATCAATATCAAAGAAATACGAAGAGCGAAAAGCGATAAAGAACACTTACGGAAAAGAGCGAGCGATGGAATTAAAGTGTCGGAGTAGAAATCGATAACAATCATCCTTACAATCAATGCTTGAATCATAAAGAAGAAAGAAAAATACTAGAAATACTTGGAAGAAAATTGTTTGGAGGGCGCCGATAAGAAAAAGCGAAGAATAAAATAAGGTGCTAGGGTTTCATGCGTGTAATCTATATTTATATACGAAATTTTCGCACCGGACGCCGACGGTTACCGGACGAGCTTGAGCTCACCTGAATGACGGTGAAATCAGACCACGCCGGACACGACGTAAACGCCGACGCGAGACGAGCTGCTAGAATGTGCGAAATGGAAGCCCCGGAGCGAACGAACAGCGCCGGACGGAAGGTGGAAAGTATGAGTCTGCGCACGGACGGGCTGGAATGACGGCGGCGCCACGGTTTGGCTTGAGGAGGGCGGGGGGCTTGAGGAGGCGGGGGGAGGAGACCGCACCCAGCGCGGTTTGCGTGTCTGTTGTTGGATTTGTATCTTGGCAGTTTGGTTGAGCTTGTATACAATGTTTCTGTTACCACTATTACTGATCTCTATCCGAATTGAATACTTGATTGCATATATCGTGTCCCTTATCTCGTATATAAGTTAGATCATACGATTGTGTAGAAGATCACGTAAGTCCGTATGATTGGTCGAGCTTAATGAGATATAAAAGTTTCACTGGTGAGACAACTTAAGGACGAGTTGTCGGTTTAGGCTGCATATAGATAAGAAGTGACTTGACTTAGTTGCTTGTCTATCTTTGATGCGTCTCGACGTATTGAAGGATCACGGTGAGATGTGTTCTTCTTTCGACCGTCGTGAAGAACCAAGATCTCGGTGACTTACGATGATCTAAACCTCGATAAGGTATTAGGTGAGTATGAGTTGTCGACCATCACTTTGACTTGTTATGGGTGAGGGTTATATGTTCTAACCCAAGATTCTCCGCATCTTGGGTGGTGGCGATCTTGTATGTCACGGTAGTTATCTGTCAGTCACCGTATCCGTTTAGGATGATGGCGCCCTTAAGGAGCTCAAAAGGTTTATTGTACTAAACCCTGCAGTTGAGTTAGCTCAAGTACAATAATAAGGTTGAGTGGTACCGCTTATGAATTAAAGATATTAATTATTTTAAGCGATCGATTGCTATAAATAATTAATGGACGTTCGATATCTTAAATACGGGATTCGTAATGTCTAAGTGCAAGCTCGACTCAACTCGGTAATAAAGGGTAAGTCAAGACATTTATTCTCTAGTGGCATGAATAAATGTTTATAAATTAATTTATGTTGCAGGTGAACATAAGATAAATAATTTATTTGAGGCCCGTCTTTATTCCTTGCATTTGATCCACAGGCTGGCCCATCCAGGGCCGTAAGCTCTTGGAAATCGGCGCCCTATTGCTCGATGGCAAGATTTTATTCTCTTTATCCTACAAGGATATATTTATATTTATGGGATATGTATAGATCATTTCCTTATGGGATTATGTTAATGCATTATAAATATAAGGTAAGAGATAAAGTCTAGGTTAATGTTCATTAATCCTCATATTATTTTCGAGAATCACAAGCCTTTGTGAGAAATTTTCGAGAGTCTTGAGTGAGCATTGGGTGATTTTCCGAAGCATTCTCCATAGATCGTCCTCACTCGACGTTGGAGATTAGGTAACCGGGATACAGTCCAGAAGGTCAAAGCACGAGTCCGATCCGTTCGATGCATTCATCTCGTTCCATTGACCTCTTCAGATCCAAAGGTAAACACGAGAAAACCCTACGTGTTGCAATTAATTATATAGACGCATGCTGGGGTTATAATCAATGTATGGTGAATTAAATATCCAAGATAGATCCTCGGGCGAGGCTGTACATATGTCATCCCTACATTGGTATCGAGCACGGGATCGAGAATCTTGGCTCATTGGATTAATTCACGTTTGATTATTACGTGCGTTTAATTAATTATGGATCCATCGTTCATCGTGGCTCGTTTTGTTTTGTTGGGTTTGTTTTCACCACGAGAAAATCCGTAGTTAGATTAGATTTATTTTCTTTAAATCTTATCTGTAAATGAAGAACAAAGACGAAAGCATGAAAAACGAGACGATGGGGAAAAACAGGTCTCGCGGGTGTCTCCTGGACGGTTTCTCGCGACCGAGCCTCACGGTCGCGAGGGCTATCGCGAGGGGCGGGCGACGGGGCGTGCGTTCGCGCACGAGATCCCTGGCGCCACGCGAGCGAGCGAGTGGTCGCGAGGTCGCCGCTGGCAACGCAGCGGCGAGCTAGCGGGCGGCAGGGCGTTCGCGCGCGAAACCCGGCGCCAGCGAGCGGTTCGCGGTCGCGTGTTTCGGCGGCTGGCGACGACATCTCTCGGCGGATGTTCGCGCTCGGCGGAAGCGCGCGCGACGTGCTCGTCGGTCACGGCCGCTTTAGCGACGCGAGGAAGCCCGCGAGGACACGCGGGCAGGCGGCGCGCAGCGCCGGGTGGCGCGGTGGGCTTTGTCCTGCGCTGCCCCAAGACAGATTGGGCCAACCCGCCCGCACCGTTTTCCAGCCCAACCCGTATTTTCGGTCCGTGCCCATGCACGCGAGGCCCATTTGTTGAATCCGGTCCGTGCCGCATAACGCGAGGCCGTTTCGATGTTTAATTGCACTTTGCAAATCTATGTAATAGATTAGACAAGAAAGTGCGAGGTTTCACGAATGGGTCGCGATGAGCGTTTTATTTTATTTTATCGTTCATATGCATGTCGTGGATGTTTAAATTATGCGAGAGCATGCTATGTATGTTTAAATTACGTTGACAAACCTTTAAGTGTTTTACGTAATTGGATGCGCATAGTAAGCATGTTAGGTTTATCGCGTTTATCAAGCATATTTTAGAATTTGCGAGCATGTTTTACATGTTGAGTTCTATAGAAAAGCATGCTAGGATTACGTGATCCGCATGGACAAACCTTTTGAATAAAATGACTAAGCAAGTAACCCGACATATTAATTTTTGAATTAAAATGTCAAGACCTCCACTTTTGATCTCTAAACAAAGTGAGGACGACCGTGAGTAAACGTCCACACGTGGCTTGCTTGCTTTGTTTATCATAAGCTTGTTAGATGAGATTTCTAAATAAAACATTTTAAATCTATTGAGAAGTGGGAGTTTCATATGGCGCCCACACGCGTGGCTTGCATGTGCGATTTTCATAAGTTCTCTAGAGATAGATATAAAATGAGATAACAAAAGAATTTGAATTGGGCGGTATGGTCCGAGTGAGTATGCCAATTCTAAAATTCATTTTCTTTGTTAAAATTGTGGTCATTGCTAGACATCACCTCAGTACAACTTCCCATGAAGTCCCTTCTTGCGATAGTGATGTGGTCTAGTAAGGTCAATTGTTAATTTCATTTATCATAAGGATAAGTTGACATGGATTGAAATTAAGCGACTAAAGGTATATTTTAGTGCAGTCGGGGGTTCATGTGTAAACGTCCACACGCGTGGCTTGCATGTGGGATTCCTTGGGCGATTGGAGGTTTCAATTAATATTGTTTTATCAAAAGGTTACAATATTATTGTTACGAATTATATGCGATCGTATGCTTATGTGTTTACATTATCGTTTCGAGATATGTCTCTTACCGATAATCAATATGCTCGCACAAAATCTGTTATCCGTCCAAATTTTATCGAGTGGAAGCGAAAAATGGAATATGTTCTTATCATTGAAGAACACATGTTTGTTCTCACTACTCCTAAACCCGATGCCCTCTATCGACGATCGACTAATGAGCAGCGAGTCGAGCGAGACTTTGGAATAAGTCAAACAATATGGCTAAATGCTATATGATGACTACTATGTCCAAGGCTTGCACCGCTGACATCGATCGATGGTAGATCGACGATACTTGGTCAAGTCTCGAGAGTAAGTTTGGGCGGTCGGATCGGACGATCGCTTCCACACAATGAGAGAATCTTGGCACGTAAGATGGAAGAAGGAAGTTCGGTCCATGAACATGTCTCCCACATGACTCATCTCATGGATAGTCTTGATCGGTTGGGAGGAGGTATTGACGGCGGCCAAGGTCGATATCATCCTCAATACACCGCCCAAGTCTTTTGAGAACTTTCGGCGTAAATGCGATCATGAGCAAGACCGAGTTTACACTTAGTCGGTTGCTTAATGATCTCGTGGCTGCGGAAGGAGTTATGGGAAAAGGAGCACATGCTCTTGCTAGCACATCTAAGGGCCCAAATTTTCCGTTGCAAAATGGAAAAGAAAAGGGGCACCAAAGGTGGTAGAGCGAGGAAATAGTGGGAGTAATGGGAACAAGAACGTGGTTGCCACCGGAGGCAGAAGAAGCCGAAGGAGAAGGCAAGTGCTTCAAGTGCGTAAGGCGGGCATTGGAAGGCCAGTGCCCTATGCTTAAGGCTCAGTACGCCATTTGCTTTAATGCGGAAACATGTTTAGCGACTTGTTCTACCCATTCTTGGGTAGTAGATCTGGCAATCGATCATGTTTGTTACACCTTGCGAGGGGTTCTGCGGACAAGGGAGCTGTTTGATGGCGAGATAACGATCTCCATGGGCAGCGAAAGTCGGCGGTTGCGGTTGGAGATGTTCTTTATGTTTTGGGACAACAGTTTTAGTTTTGAAAGGCGTTTTATATGTGCGGATTTTGGTGGAACCTTGTTTTCGTTTCAAATTATTTACTCATGGATATTCGTTATTTTGATAGTGGTGTTTCTATCATAAGAAATGGCGAAGTTATACGTGTTGGCACTTTATATAATTCGCTTTATACTATTTACGCAAAACATAATACATATAACTATGTTGCATCTTCATCAAACCCTAAAAGAGAAAGTTTTCTTAGAAGATGACACCACTTTTCTACGGCATCTTAGATTAGGTCACATCAATCTAAATAGGATCCAAAGGCGGCTAAGAATGGGCGTTGGGTAATCTAGCAGATTACTCCATTCCCGATCTGCGAATCTATATAGAAGGTAAGATGTCGACCGGACCCTTCAAAGCGAAGGTTATAGAGCCAAAGAAATATTGGAGTTAGTCCATTCGGCTGTGTGGACCGATGTCCACACAAGCTCGTGGAGGTGCAGTATTTTGTCACTTTCATTGACGATTACTCGAGGTGCGGATCGTATACCGCTTCACCGCAAGTGCGAATGCTTTGAGAAATTCAAAGAGTTTAAGGCGAAAGTGGAGGCGAAGCTAGGTAAAAGTATCAAGTCACTGCGTTCTGATCGCGGTGGCGAATACCTCAGATGTGAGTTTATGGACTATCTAGTGAAGTGTGGGATTACCTCCCAGCGCACTTCACCGGGCACACCACAGCAAAATGGTGTGTCAGAGCGAAGAAATAGGACTCTTTTAGAAATGGTTAGATCAATGATGAGCTATGCAACATTGCCTATTTCGTTCTGGGGGTATGCCTTAGAGACGGCGGCATACTTGCTAAATCTAGTACCGTCCAAGTCAGTCGAAAAGACCCCTTTCGAGTTGTGGTTTGGGCGCAAGCCTAGTTTAAGCCACATAAGGATATGGGGCAGTCCAGCACACGTGCTGAACAAGAAGGCTGACAAGTTGGAGGCTAGATCCGACGCAAGGCTGTTTATTGGCTATCCTAGAGGAACGAAAGGTGGTTTATTCTATAGTCTAAGGATCGGAAGGTCATTATTAGCACTAATGCCCGATTCTTAGAAGAGGATTATATGAAAATCATAAGTCCAAAGTTGAAATCATTCTTCAAGAATTAGAAGATGATCGTATTCCACCACCGATTAGGCGAAAGTGCGAGATGTCGAGTCTAGTGGGAGGATCGACACGAGATACTTCAAGAAATTGAAGTGGGTCGAGTTCCACTAGAGATACCGATCGTCTAAGTGGTACCTACCAACAAGTTGTGCAAAATAGAGAACCACAAGTTTACGCACCCGTTGCCATTGTGCTGTAGAACCTCGTCGTAGTGGGAGGTTGTTACGTCGACCCGAGCGATTTATGTTCGTGGGTGAATCTTGGATTTAGTCGTGAAGCAGGCGGCAATAATCGACCCATGGACATACAAGGAGGCGATCTGAGATATTGATGCAAGATCATGGCACACCGCTATGGACTTAGAAATGGAGTCCATAACGGCTATGGATGTATATGAAAGACACCTCTACCGGATGGCAAGGAAGCCATAGGTAGTAAGTGGATATCTGAGGAAGAGATTCCGATGGAGAGGTTTGACTTTCAAAGCCGGGCTTGTGGCGAAGGGTACACTCGCAGTTGAGGGCATCGATTTCGATGAGACCTTTTCACCTGTAGCAATGCTCAAGTCCATTAGAATTCTTCTAGCCATAGCAGCCCACTTGAACCTAGAGGTTTGGCAAATGGATGTTAAAACCGCTTTTCTAAACGGTTACCTTGAGGAAGGTAGAGACATCTATATGCAGCAACCCGAAGGTTATGTGGTAAAGGGTGAAGAGCATCTAGTATGGAAGCTTAAGAAGTCCATTTATGGACTTAAGCGAACCTCCGATCATGGAACTTACGCTTTGATGAGGTAGTAAAGTCCTATGGATTTACCCAGTTGCCTAGCGAGAGTTGTGTGTATCGGTTAGATGTCAACGATGATGTGGTATTTCTTGCACTTTATGTAGATGATATTCTTCTAGTTGGCAACAACGTGAATCATTATCAGACGTAAAGAGTTGGTTATCCGATCGGTTTCAAATGAAAGACCTAGGAGATGCGCGTACATTCTTGGGATCAAGGTTTACCGAGATCGCAAGAAGAAAATGTTGAGCTTATCTCAGGCGTCTTACATTGATACTGTGATTACTCGTTTTAGTATGCAGACCGCCAAGAAAGGATTGCTACCTTTCAGACATGGCGTTCCTTTATCTAAGACGCATGATCACCTATAAGCGCAAAGGAGATAGAGGAAATGAGACAAGTTCTTACGCTTCCGCGTAGGAAGTCTCATGTACGCAATCTTATGCACGAGGGCCGATATCGCTATCACGGTAGGCATAGTAGCTAGATATCGATCTAACCTGGACAAGCTCATTGGATGTAGTAAAGCATATACTCAAGTACACGAAAGGACTCGAGATTATAGGCTAGTTTACCATGCGAGATAGTCTAATGCCTTTGGGTTATCTACAGACTCGATTTCCAAGTCGACCGTGATGAGAAAAAGTCGACCTCGGGCTATGTGTTTACCTTTGGAGGTGGAGCCGTATCTGGCGGTGCAAAGCGGCGATGCATTGCGGACTCTACCATGGAAGCCGAATATGTAGCCGCCGGAGGCTTCTAAGGAGGTTGTATGGTTCAAGAACTACCTCATGGATCTAGGTGTGGTACTGGTTTGCCTAAGAGTATCATAGTTTCTTGTGATAACTCGGTGCGATGCAAACTCGAAGGAACCACGGACCCTAAGGCGACCAAACACATAGAGAGAAAGTACCATGTCATACGAGAAATCGTTAGGCGGTGGCGTCTGATTGAAAAGATTGATCTGACGGAAAACTAGCGGATCCATTCACGAAGAGCACGCCAAAAAGTCTACGATGGACACGTTAGAGGACTTGGATTGCGCTTGATGGCACCCAATTAGAAAGGAAACTTTTGTATAAGTGGGAGAAGCAAAGTGATGGTTGTTTGTAATAGCTAGTAGAGACACATTGTGTACTAAAAGTTTGCTTTAGTATAAGTGGGAGATTGTTGGATTTGTATCTTGAAAGCGGTTTGGTTGAGCTTGTATACAATGTTTCTGTTACCACTATTACAATCTCCTATCTGAATTGAATACTTGATTGCATATATCTCGTGTCCCCTTATCTCATATAAATAAGTTAGATCATACAAATTGTGTAGAAGATCACGTAAGTGCGTATGATTGGTCAAGCAATGAGATATAAAAGTTTCACGGTGAGACATCTTAAGGACGAGTTGTCGGTTTAGGCTGCGATAGATAAGAAGTGACTTGACTTAGTTGCTTGTCTATCCGGTACGTCTCGACGTATTGAAGGATCACGATGAGATGTGTTCTTCTTCGACCGTCGTGAAGAACCAAGATCTCGGTGACTTACGATGATCTAAACCTCGATAAGGTATTAGGTGAGTATGAGTTCTTGACCATCACTTTGACTTGTTATGGGTGAGGTTATATGTTCTAACCCAAGATTCTCCGCATCTTGGGTGGTGGCGATCTTGTATGTCACGCTAGTTATCATGTCAGTCACCGTATCCGTTTAGGATGATGGCGTCCCTTAAGGAGCTCAAAGGTTTATTGTACTAAACCCCGCGGGTTGAGTTAGCTCAAGTACAATAATAAGGTTGAGTGGTACCGCTTAGGAATTAAAGATATTAATTATTTTAAGCAATGAGTTGCTATAAATAATTAATGGACGTTCGATATCTTAAATACGGGATTCGTAATGTCTAAGTGCAAGCCCGACTCAACCCGGTAATAAAGGGTAAGTCGGACATTTATTCTCTAATGGTATGAATAAATGTTTATAAATTAATTTATGTTACAATTTGAACATAAGATAATTAATTTTTGAGGCCCATCTTTATTCCTTGCATTTGATCCACTGGTTGGCCCATCCAGGCCCGTAAGCTCTTGAAATCGGCGCCCTATTGCTCCTATGGCAAGATTTTATTCTCTTTATCCTACAAGGATATATTTATATTTATGGGATATGTATAGATCCTTTCCTTATGGGATTATGGTAATGCATTATAAATATAAGGTAAGAGATAAAGTCTAGGTTAATGTTCATTAATCCTCATATTATTTTCGAGAATCACAAGCCTTTGTGAGAAATTTTCGAGAGTCTTGAGTGAGCATTGGGTGATTTTCCGGAGCATTCTCCATAGATCGTCCTCACTCGGCGTTGGAGATTGGGTAACCGGATCTGATCCGGAAGGTCAAAGCACGAGTCCGATCCGTTCGATCCATTCATCTCGTTCCATCGACCTCTTCAGATCCAAAGGTAAACACGAGAAAACCCCTACGTGTTGCAATTAATTATATAGACGCATGCTAGGGTTATAATCAATGTATGGTGAATTAAATATCCAAGATAGATCCTCGGGGCGAGGACTAGACATATGTCATCCCTACACAAGCTGGGCTGGGCGAAGCGAACGCCGGACGGCCAGCTGCTGGAGCGCGCCGCTGTCGGCAAGGCGTGACTTCGGTGTTTCACTCCGTTCTCTCTCGTCTGAACTTTGAATTGCAATCCGTTTGCGCCTATGAACTCCTATCGAGAAGCTCTTCAATTATGATGAAGGAAAAAATCGTTGATTCCTTCTCCATTATTCATGAGAATCATTAAAAGTGTCGACTCTCTGCACCAAGTTCCACGCCGTAGAGTTTCTTGTCCGAATAATGCCCAAATAATGAGCTATTTCCTACATCAAATTAAGAATTAGAATTCAATCTTTATAATATAATAACATAATAAATTATGTTAAAAGTAAAACTAAAGATCGACATTTTAAATCCAAAAGCATAGGAAAATACGACCAGATTCGGACTAAACAACTCCCCCACACTTATCCATTTGCATGTCCTCAAGCAAAGTCTATACTAATAAGAGTAGAAAAATAACTCATGCAACATAAATCTTAGTCCAATCAATCAAACCTCTTCTCGCAATTCCCCAAACATGATGAATACATAACCAAAGTTAACGTGAAACAAATATAAGATTTTGGAAATATCAAACAAACAAGTAAGTTATTTTGCAAAGACCCGACTCTCGCTAGGGTGAATTAACTAAAGCGGCCACCTTTAGCAACAAGTTTCGTTTAGAACACAAGGAAAATATTAATAGATTTTGGGACAATGTTGAAGGTGAACTCTCGATGAACTCGAGTCTCCTATCGTGGTCTCCCATATCCATTTCTCAATTTACGATAAAGAGGGATAGAATCCCATCCTCCATTTCAACAATCTCAATCTTTTTTTTTATTGCATTTTTTATTTTTTATTTTTTTTATTATTATAAAATGAAACAAGTATATAGGTAACCACAATGTTAACACTACCCCTGGCATTAGCCGGAAAAATCACGTCAATAACCCCCAATTTAAGATCAATCCACACAATCTCTTCAATTCACATTGCACTTTAATCACATATCAACAAGAGCGGAATCACATCGTGGTCCGATCAATACCACGTAGTTCGTTGCACAAATCAAAATCCTAACTTACTCGATATACTGATACTTGATTCAAGAGATCAAAATAAGCGAGAAGGCACATTACCAAACATACAAATAGATAAGATAAGCACACAAAGCGAGTAATCATCCCCTCATTATTTAATTCGAGTCCCGCCCCTGCTCAAAACATTAATAACACAAATGGGCCATAGAGGATGATACTTCACGATAATAAGCGAGTGTGCGCTACGGAGTTGGAGTGTATCACGGCTTCACCACACGGCTTACAAAGTTGGAGTGTATCACGGCTTCACCACACGGCTTACAATGCCCAAAACTCAAGAATAATTAACACCGAAACCTGCACCACACAAAACCAAAACAAAAACGAAAACACAAACACAAGCAAAACCAAAACCAAAACCAAAAGAAAACAAGACCCAAACAGAAAAGAAAACAAAGGAACAACGAAACAAACAAAAGAAAAAGAAAGAAAAAGAACAGAAAAAAACCATGGGTAAACTCCCACGTAGTACTCAGTTTAACGTCGTGAGCACGACGTATCCGGTTAACAATGGATTATCCATAGTCCTTCACCTGCAGGAATACCATCTGGGCCAAAGCATCAGTATTAACCATATAAGCACAAAGGACAGTAAAGAGAGTAGAAAATAAATCAGTTAAGCTCAAATCGAACATCCTATTCACCAAAGAAATAGATAACTTTAACTCCCAAAGCACAATACTTTGGTGAATTGGGATGTTGATATATTATAGATATTACCTCAACTTTTGTCCTTAATTTTTCCTCCTCCGAGAACACGTACTTCAATTGTTGAGTCAGTTCTTTCACTTCCAAAGTGGGCTTTATCATGCTTGTAACCTCACATGCCCACTCTTCCTCGTCATCCGTCCTTGTAACAACATCCTCAGGGCTCTGATTCTGCTTCTCATCCTCACGTGCCCACTCTTTCTCATTTTTCACCCCCTCTGGCTGCAGCTGCTCGTCTGGTGTCGTTTCCACCCCATTTTCAACTATTCGGTCACTTTCAAGAGAAATGATCGTCTGAGCCTGATCTGGTTGATGTGGGAAAGGTATGACTTCATTTTCTTCTTCATTCTCTACCTCCTATGGTTGTAACGGCTCGTCTGATGCCTCTCCCACCCCATTCTCAACAATTTGGTCACTTTCCAGAGTAATGACTGTCTGAGCTTAACCGGGTTGGTGTGAGAAAGGTATGACTTCATTTTCTTCCTCGTTTTCCACCTCATGGTGCTGCAGCGGCTCGTCTGATGTCTCTCCTATCCCATTCTCAAGAATTGGAAGTTCATTCTCTGCACGTTCCTGCAACAGCTCCTTAAGCATGATATTAAGCTTTTCCATTTTCATCTCTACACGCTAAAGTGTGGAGTTATAAGCATCCATTTTTTGAATGGATAGCTTCCATTTTTGAGCGAACTCATCCTCCTAAGCTGGCCTCGGAGGTGGAGGCGGCTGCTGTGGGTACTGTTGCGGCGGAGGCGGAGGCGCTCTCGTGGATATGGATCTTGAGGCGGAGGCGGTTGCTCGATGAGGGATTGTAAGCTTAATCCTCATCTGCGGTGGAGGTGGTTGGTCCCAGATGGGGTTGTAGGCTTGCTCATGAGGAGGTGGTTGGTCCAGATGGGTATTGTAGGCTTGATGTTCATGGCGGGGATCATGGGCTTGCCGCCCATACCGACCGATATCCTCAGAATAGCTTAACTGGGCTCCTTCTTCATAAGAAGGAGTTGCCCAATTCGACGACCTTTCCTCCCCCCAGCCTGTTTGCCCATATTCGCATTGCTGGTAACCCTACATTAACACACACCAACTACAAAAACAGGATCACACGCACCGGGGGGAAGAAAAACAAAAGCGATATAAAATAAGAAAGGCAATGAGAAGAATAAAAACAAAAAAACAGGTAACATAAGAAAACGCCTAAAGTTTTCCCCGGCAACGGCGCAAAAATTTGTTTCAATCAAAAGTGTACTCTTAATTGACTCATAATCGAATGAGGTGTTATAGTAGAGAAAGTTAACCCTAGTCGTCTCTCAAGGAAAACTTAACATGGCGTTACTAAGTTACCACACGAAAGCAATAAATTCCTAAACACTCTAATCACAAAGAGGGTGATTGATTACCTAGGCGATGAATTATTAAAGAAAGAAAGACGAATTAACTAGGCGGAAATTGACAAAGCAGATAAATTATCTAGACAAGAATTAAACCCTAAATCGAAGAACACGGAATCAAAAAGATGAACCCTAGGCATGAATCGAATAGATTAACAGGAAAATACGAATAACTAAATCAATACCAAAGAGTAGAAATCAATATCAAAGAAATACGAAAGAGCGAAAGAAAGCGATAAAAAACACTTACGGAAAAGAACGAACGATGGAATTAAAGTGTCGGAGTAGAAATCCGATAACAATCATCCTTACAATCATTGCTTGAATCATAAAGAAGAAAGAAAAATACTAGAAATACTTGGAAGAAAATTGTTTGGAGGGCCGATTAGAAAAACTGAAGAATAAAATAAGGTGCTAGGGTTTCATGCGTGTAATCTATATTTATAGCGCATAAATTTTTAGACACAATGGCGAGACGACGAACGGTTACGGACGCAGAACTCACTGTGCCTATGAACTCCTATCGAGATGCTCTTCAATTCTTATGAAGGACAAAATCCTTGATTCCTTCTCTATTATTCATGAGAATCATTGAAAGTGTCGGCTCTCTGCACCAAGTTCCACGCCGTAGAGTTTCTTGTCCGAATAATACCCAAATAATGAGCTATTTTCTACATCAAATCAAGAATTAGAATTCAATCTTTATAATATAATAACATAATAAATTATGTTAAAAGTATAACTAAAGATCGACATTTTAAATCCAAAAGCATAGGAAAATACGACCAGATTCGGACTAAACAATGCATAACGAATTATATGACTCAAGGACCCCAAAACACCCAACGAAAACTAAACAAAAAAAATTGACGAAATTCCCCAAAAAGATTTCAACTTTTTTCCTTGCCTCTCTAGGGACATCTGGTAACCCGGATATCAAAACTAGAAATAACGAACTGTAATTTTTTCACCTTATTTACTGCTTTTTTTCCGTCAATTTTTTCGTGCCAAATTTTTCCCTTAATTTACTCTTTTTCGCGTCGATTACGTACTACGTATTCGCGTCAATTTACTCTTTTTCCTGATTCTAACGGATCATTACTTCACAATGATTGGGAATTTAGGACTTGGAATAATCAGGATAAATTTTGATCTCAAACAAATAAAGAGCAGGTAAATTTTCGATCCCTAATTGAGGTGTATATGATTGATCTATTTAGGAGGATCTAAAAAGGACCAAAAAATCTATGATGATCAAAATATAAATGATGAACACTGATTCAACACGATGGATATGACTCAGACACTATGGATGGTATATAAACATAAAAAACGAAAGAAAAAAAATAACGAAGAAGGCACGAACAGAAAAATGAATAACAGACATGGAAGACATGAACTCGCTCAAGGCATGGCTCTGATAACAAATTATAACCAAACATCTCCCTCTTTAATCCTAATTTGGTTTTCCAATGACCCACAACGAAGTATATGACTCAAGGATCCCGAAACTACAAACTAAATCTAACCTAAAAAAATTGATAAAATTCCCCGAAAATTTTTTGACTTTTTTCCAAGCCTCCTAGGGACCTCTGGTAATGCGGATATCAAAACTAGAAATAATGAAATTGCAAATTTTTTTCCCGTCAAATTTACCTTTTTTCCGCGTCTGATTCTGGACCACGTATTTGCGTCAATTTTTTTTTCCGACTCTAATAGATCACTACTTCACAATGACTGAGAATTTAGGACTTGGAATGATTAGAATAAATTTAGATCTCGAACAAATAAAGAGCAGGAAAATTTTCGATCCCTAATGAGGTGTATATGATTGATCTATTTGGGAGGATCAAGGACAACAAAAATCTATGATGATCAGAATATATATGATTATCACCGACTGAACACGATGGATAGGACTCAGACACTATGGATTGTTTATAAACACGAAAAATGAAAGAAAAAAACAACGAAGAAGACACGGACATAAAAATGAATAACCAGACAAGGAAGACACGACCTCGCTCGAGGCAAGGCTCTTATACCAAATGATAACCACACATCTCCCTCTTTAATCCTAATTTTGTTTTCCAATGACCCAAAATGAAGTATATGACTCAAAGATCCCAAAATACCTAACCTAAACTAACCCAAAAAAATTGACAAAATTCCCGAAAATAATTCGACTTTTTTCCTAACCTCTCTAGGCACCTCTGGTAAGACGGATATCAAAAGCGAATTTTTTACCAATTTACTCTTTTTATCCATGATTTTATTTCCGTAAAAAAATTCCATCAATTTACTCTTTTCCGCATCGATTACGGGCTACTTATTCGCATCAATTTACTCTTTTTACTCTAATGAGATCACTACTTCTCAATGATTTGGGAATATAGGACTTGTAATGACCAGGATAATTTTTTATCTCAAATAAATAAAGCGTGTAAATTTTCGATCCCCAATGAGGTGTACAAAAATCTATTTGAGAGGATCTAACAAGGACTAAAAATATATATGATGATCAGAATATATATATGATGATCACTGACTCAACACGATGGATAGGACTCAGACACTATGGATGGCATATAAACACGAAACGAAAGAAAAAACAACAAAGAAATGGCACAGATAGAAAAATGAATAATCAGTCACGGAAGACACGATCTCACTCAAGGCAAGGCTCTGATACCAAATGATAACCACACATCTCCCTCTTTAATCCTAATTTGGTTTTCCAATGACCCACAACGAAGTATATGACTCAAGGATCCCAAAACACCCAAGGAAAACCAACCAAAAAAATTGACGAAGTTCCCCGAAAATTTTTCGTCTTTTTTCTTAGTCTCTCTAGGGACCTCTGATAACACGTATATCAAAACTAAAAATAATGAAATTGTAATTTTTTTCCCGCCAATTTACTCTTTTCTCAAGGCGTCGATTAAGGCTACTTATTCGCATCAATTTTTTTTTCCGACTTTAACAGATCACAACTTCACAATGACTGGGATTTTTTGACTTGGAATGATTAGGATAAATTTTGATCTCAAACAAATAAAGAGAATGTAAATTTTCTATCCCTAATGAGGTGTATATGATTGATCTATTTGGGAGAATCTAACAATGACAAAAAATCTATGATGATCAGAATATATATGATGATCACCGACTCAAAATGATGGATAGGACTCAGACACTATGGATGGTATATAAATACGGAAAACGCAAGAAGAAAAACAACGATGAAGACACGGACAGAAAAATGAATAACCAGGCACGGAAGACACGATCGCGCTCGGGCGAGGCTCGATACCAAATGATAACCACATCTACCTCTTTAATCCTAATTTGGTTTCCAATGATAAACAACGAAGTATATGACTCAAGGACCCCAAAACACCCTACGAAAACTAACCCAAAAAAATTGACGAAATTCCTCAAAACAAATTTGACTTTTTTCCTAGCCTCTCTAAGAACTTCTGGTAACACGGATATATAAACTAAAAATAACGAAACTGTAATTTTTTTTCCTGCCAATTTAATTTTTCAGTCAATTTACTCGTTTTCCGCTTCTGATGTTGGGCTACATATTAAAGTCAATTTACTCTTTTTTTTCGACTCTAACTGCTCACTACTTCATAATGACTGGGAATTTAGGACTTGTAATGATCAAGATAAATTTTGATCTCAAACAAATATAGAGCATGTAAATTTTCGATCCCTAATAAGATATATATGATTGATCTATTTGGGAGGATTTAACAAGGACAAAAAAAATCTATGATGATCAGAATATATATGATGATCACCGACTCAACAAGATGTATAGGACTCGGACACTATGGATGATATATAAACACGAAAAATGAAAAAAAAACAACGAAGAATGCACAGACAGAAAAACGAATAACCAGACACGGATGACACGACCTCGTTCGTGGCAAGGCTCTGATACCAAATGATAACCACACATCCCCCTCTTTAATCCTAATTTTCTTTTCCAATGACCCACAATGAAGTATATGACTCAAGGATCCCAAAACACACAACGAAAACAAACCCAAAAAAATTGACAAAATTACTAGAATTTTTTTTGACTTTTTTCCTTGCCTCTCTAGGGACCTCTGGTACAACAGATATCAAAACTAGAAATATCGAAACAACAAATTTTTTTCTCGCTAATTTACTCTTTTCTCGTGATTCGATTACGGGCTACAATTCACGTCGATTTTTTCCGACTCTAACATATCACTACTTCATAATGACTTGGAATTTAGACTTGGAATGATCAGAATAAATTTTTATCTCAAACAAAATAAAGAGCAGGTAAATTTTCAATCCCTAATGATGTGTATATGATTGATCTATTTGGGAGGATCTAATAAGGACAAAAAAATCTATGATGATCAGAATAATATATGATGATCACTGACTCAACATGATGGATAGGACTCAGATACTCTGGATGGTATATAAACAAGAAAAACGAAAGAAAAAGACAACAACGAAGAAGTCACGAATATAAAAACCAATAACCGACACGGAAGACACGACCTCACTCGAGGTAAGGCTCTGATACCAAATAAAAACCACACATCTCCCTCTTTAATCCTAATTTGGCTTTCCAATGACCCATAATGAAGTATATGACTCAAAGACTAAAAAAACACCCAACGAAAATTTACCAAAAAAAATTGACCTAATTCCCCGAAAAAATTTGGACTTTTTTCCTAGCCCCCTAGGGACCTCTGGTAACACGGACATCAAAACTAGAAATAAAGAATCTACAATTTTTTTCCCGTCAATTTTCGATCCCTAATGAGATCAAAATTATATACACCTCATTAGGTCTTGAAAGTTTATGTCACAGCCCGGTTTGGCAAATCCTTACCGGACCGTGACTTGGGGTTTGGATTAAGTATTTATAAAAGAATAAGGTTTCCAACTCTTTTCCTCTACGAAGAAATATAGATGTTTCTAAACATGAACGAGAATCATGATGGATCAAAATAGCTTATATATATATAAGATGGTTTCAGTTCTACCAAAGCATTAGTTTTACAAGGCTTAACATAGTAACAAACTATAAAAGAGTTCAAGAGATTGGCAGCGGAATAAAACGTGTGAGATATGCATATGGAGATGCATTCTCAAGGTGAACCAAAAATACTTCATACTTCTTGACAAAAGATTCCACTCAACTCCCGCTCTGTTCCATCACCCGCTCAACCTGCACATTTAAAAACAAATATGTAAGGCTGAGTACAAAGATGCACTCAGTGGACACCTACCGAAAACATTTTACTTTATGAAATATTGTACTGCCTTCATCACAGTAAGACACACGGGTTTTATTTGAAAAGGCCTTGTGCTTACTAAAATACATTTTTCATTACTTTCTCAAAATCATCGCTTGCGCAAGCATTTTCTCATAACAACGTATATTCCAAGTCGGCTATGGATAACGCGCCGGGAGGGAGGCCTTGTTTGGTATGATTTTGTGATGATTCTTGGTTTTGTTTTACATGTCATTTTCTATGGTTTGTCCTATTTATGCCTTTGGTTCGATTAATATTTCTCGATTCGGACTTACCCGTTCGTCTCGATGTTTTGTAGGAAAACGGCATAAAATAGGATGAATTGATCTGCCAAGAATCATATATTATTGAAGAGCATTTCGACAGGAGTTCGTAGGCACAAGCGGTTTGTAAATCGGAGTTCGGACGCGAGAAGCGAGCCAACGTCGAAGTCGCGCCGTGCGTGCACGAGCACCAGCGCTCGCCCGCCGCCCGCCGCCCGCCGCGCGCACGCCCAGCAGCGCCGCATCACTCGACCACCCGGCCGGCTGGGTCTGGCCTGAGCGCCCAATTTACCTCCGGCGCTCAAGGCCAGCCGGCGCTCGCCCAACGCGCAGCAGCGCCGCCATACGCGCGCGCCCGGCCTCCGTCATTATCGGCGCCTCACGCCCGTCCGGCTGGAAGCAGCGCGCCGCCTAGCGCCGAAGCTCCATCCGCGCTGGATCAGCGCCCGCCGCACTCACGCGCTCGCATGCCCCAACGCCCGCCGTGACTCGCGCGCGCTGCCGCGTCGCCGCCGCCCAATGCCACGCATCCGGCGCCCATCCGCAGCGCGTCGTGCGCCCTCCGGCGCTGCACTACGCAGCGCCCGCTCGCGTTGTCTCGCCCGTAGCGCCCGAGAAGCATCCGCGTGGCTTGACCAGCGCCCTTCTCCCGCGTTGCTGTTTTCCTCGCGCTGCTCCTCCAGCGCTAGTTCACCGGCGCTCGATCCGCGTGCTAACTCCACTTGCATGCCCGCGTCGTTCACTTCCAAGCACGTGTTCAGCCTATTCTCCTCGCAAGCTCACTCCCAGCCGGCGTTCATATTCAAGGCAGAATGTATTTTGATCCAGCGCTCACTTGCAACCGGCGCTCATATTCAAGTCAGAATGTATTCTCGAGCGCTCGCCTCATGACGCCGGCTCACTTTCAGTTAATATATATTGGCGCGTTTTAGGTCAGAAAGGGTCTGCAGTTTTTTTTCTCAAGCGCTGCCACGGCGCCTCGCCGATTCCATTCTCCGGTATTCTTCTTGATTTCCTCCGCGATTCCTCGAGCAACATGATGATACAATTCTTAGTTTAATTCATTTTCGTTTCATCGAATAATTTAGTTTATGCTTTGGATTATCAGTTCTATTGGAATTAATTTCATAGTGTTTAATGTTTGATGAATCTTGTCAATTCAATTCATAGTGACAGTGGATTGGATTTTCATGTTCCGTTGGTTTAATTTGCTTAATGATTTACTGCTTTCGTTTATTTGCAATTAGATTTAGATTAGGGATTGACAAACCCTATGAATAATATGATTGCTATGCTTTTGTTTATCGCTTTTGATTTATCGCTTTCGTAGCTCAACTAGGGATTAACAACCCCTGGTTTAGATTTATCGCTTTATTAGTATAGCTCGGGATTGACAACCCCCAGCTTAGGATCGCTGTTTATTTTCTCGTATTTAAATTCCTGCATGTTCAACCCCCCTTTTGAGATTAGAATGTTTAGGTTTTAATCGCTTTACGTATGACATGAACAATCTCCTGTTAAGTTTTCCTTGAGAGACGACTCGTGTTAACTTACCACGCCACGATTACCTCAAATGCGATTGCGAGTGAATTTGAGTGTGTTTTAGCTCGATCAATTTTGGCGCCGTTCGGGAAAACTTTAAGCGTATTGTTTGTGTTGTTTATTTTCTGTTTTCTTTTCGTTTTATTTTGTTATACTCGATTCGCGTGATCCATTTGTGTGAGTGTTGTGAATGCTAGGTTGCCGCCGTTTGATGGAAGATGTATGCTTTTGGACGGCAACGCCGGCCTATGACGCACATGGATTCCAACCCGGCGAATTTGAGCCTTACCGGCAACAATATGGTTGAGGGTGGAATAATCAACCCAACCCGGAATATTGGGATCCACAACCTGATTTGGGATGGTGGGATCCACAGACAACGACCTCCTCGATCCGATTCGAATGGTGGGAACCACATCCCGATTCGAGATGTTGGGACCCACAACTCGCTATGGATATTATGATCCACAATGACTACAACCTCCACAAAGAAGCGGTGGTATCACCCGCAACAGAGTATTTTTCTCCACCACCTCCACCACCACCTCGGAGGTATCCGTTGGATAATATGGAGACCGAATTGATTCGGATCGCCACCGGCGATTGGATGCCGACAACACCAAAATCGACGCTTGCAAGCAAAATTAGAAATGATGACCGAGAAATTTGGATGAGTTGTCGCAACAAGATGCGATAGGGAGCCTCAAGCTCACCCTATGAGGCTCAAAGCGACCACCGACCATCGAGTTCGCCATTGGATGATAGAGCGCAACTCTTGGCGTTTAGAAGCACATGTGGGACTGATGGTTGTGAAGTTGGTTGAGTATCAACAACAACTGCGGTGAGAGAACTTACGAGCCACCCCCGTGAGGCTCAGCGGTCATTGTCCTTCAAGGTGATCGGCAGATGATCGTGTTGTGGAAGAGCCATCCAAGATATTACGCCACCACAAGAAAAGGAGGAAGAGGTGGTAGTCTCCGAGTTAGACTCGACAAGTATGAGCCGACCCGAGAACACGGTTGAGGTAGTTCATGCGGTTTCGGTTGATGAAGAGGATTGGGAAAGGGAATTTGTTAGCATGTCGGACCCACAATGGTATTGAAGGAACTACCCATGAAGTATGTGTTCGTGGAGGATGAGCAAGGAAGCGGTGATCTTTTCGATCGAGCTTCTAATTTTGGAGAAAGCGGAGTTGACCTCGGTGTTTATAGATGTCACGACCCCATTCCGGACCAACCCGGACTGGAGGGCGACTAATACTAGGAGTAATATTTTAGGGGATTATACGGGTAAAATAAAAATACACAGAATAAATTAACATGCTTGAGTAGGATATGAAGTGACGTTATAATGTTTTTGAAACAGTTTAGCCATGGACCCCAAAACTTGGCCTGATCCGATGGACCTCGATAGTTCATAACATAAAGCATAAATAAAGGAGTTCAGAGTATAGCAGCGGAAAGTGTGTGAATACATATATGACGATATGTATTCAAGGTATAACCCAAAAATTTAAGTAAATCGGTTGGGACCTTTGGACTCCTCAACACATCCCCATCATCACCATCGAGCTCAACTGCACATTTAAAACAAACATGCGGGGCTAAGTACAAGAAATTGCACTTAGTGGACTTATGCCGAAAACATTTGATGATATTTGGATTCTACGCCAATATCGAGTAAGTCGCGAGTGGTTTTAGTTAAAATGCCTTGTCTTACCAAATCATTCGGTTGTAAACATAGCCGCGAGGCATTTTCTTGGTGTGTATGGTCCGTATCTCATAGTCACAATACATAATAATAAATAAATAAATAAGCGTCGAGAGGAGGCCTCCCATCTACGACGCCGTGACCGCCGTAATCCGTCTGCACTAAAGACTCTCTGCAAGCATATGTTAAACACAGTATAGTTCCAACCTTCACGCCAATCTAGCTGGGCATTTATCATCCGCACAGGACCCGACATTAAAGGTTGGGTGCTACCACAACAATTGATATAATAGTTCAACCATCTCCACGGCCTACCGGGCATAACAGATAGGATCCATACACAAAGCGAAATATTTTGGCGGGTAATGCGGTAAAACATTTGATAACGGTTGTAGAATAAATCTTGTAAATAAACTCATTTGGAATAACAAGAAGTTACGTTTTAGTGGGGTGAAAAGGCCCACATTTTTGAAGATAAGAAGCCCTTTGGACTACGGTTCGTTGTAAAAGTACTAGGTTCGATCGTTCGTCAAAATCCCGTCATTGCGTTTGCGTCACCTTTTACTGGCGAGGCTTTAGTCGTCGCTCAAGTCTATCGAGACTTTCGAAAACTTAAGATAGCTTTGATATTTCATATCGATGTGAGACTGAATTCCTTAGTGAATTGATACGTCTCTAATACGTATCGATTGACTTTTCTCGATTCCCGAGATCGTTCGGCGATAAATCGTTTTCGATATATGGATTCAATTGTGAAATCCTTTCTTACTAATGAGGTATCATACTCAATTAGTATATCTTACGCGTACTGACGTATTTATAAACGTATAATCGTACGTTTGACTTTGAAAAGTCAACGAAGTCAACACTGGTCAACAAAGTCAATGATTTTGACTTTTAAATAGTAATTTCTTACTATTTTGTTTTATAAATCGAATTTGATCGATTTGAAAATGTAAAGTCCTATTTCTCGATTTATCTTGTAAATCAAGGACTTATAATTATTTTCGCATTTTTAATAATTCTTTTTATAATTAAAAAGCGTATTTTGGTTTTTAAAACGTTACAAAATGAGCGTTAAGTCTCAAACATAGCAATCTATGTTTATAAAATTTTGTAACATTTGAAAACTGTCCAGAATATTATTTTACCAAAAATTTATAATTAAACAGTTTTAAAAAGGATTTATAAACCTTATTAATTATCGAAATTTTCGATAATTGTCCTAAAAATAGCAAACGACCCTTGAAAATTTTTCTAAATTAATATAGTGTATTATTATACACTATGGTCCAGAATATGAATTTATTAAATTCATATTGTACTGTTTGCCATTTATTTATATATATACATATATATATTCACGGTAATTCCAATAAATAGGGAATAATCATCCAAAAATTCCCAAAATTGATATATACCTATTATAATATCCCAACATCAGTATATATTATTTTCATAACCCATAGATCATCATAACTATTTATTTCAATATATAACAATATTTCACGGTAATTATAAGATAATTACCAAATAAATAGCAAACAATTTCTAAAAATTCTAAATAAATTCCAACAATTATATACTATGTTTATACACTATAGTATAGTAATGTAACATCATAATTTTTATCAAAACTAATTAAATCATCACCTTTAAGAGCATATCACTCACGGTTTATTTGATTTAATTTAGTATTTGATTTCTAAAAATTCTAATAATTATACACCATGTATAAACAATATACTAAAGCATTAATACACCATTGCATGTTCAAAAATAAAATCATACACCAACCTATGAAATTTAAATGCTCACGGTAATTTTGTAAAATAAAGTATATGATTTTCAAAAATTCTAATTAAATCATAGAACATATAATCAAGGTTCTAAAGCACTAATATGTCATTGCATGCTTGAAATAAAAATTATACATCAAGATACACATATATATATCTCACGGCATTTTTCAAAATTTGAGCTATGGTTTTTCAAAAATTTCTAAATCAATACTATAGTCTTAAATCATATCATAGATCAATAATACATGCTTAAATCATACTAGGAAGCATTCGGTCATCAACATTCTATTTTTATACTATTTTCGAAAATTATTACAAATATACACTATGGTTCGAAATCATATATATATAGGGAAGATGCATTCATACATTTCATATACTATGTCCTATGTTCATCTAAACATACTTCTCATATATTTTCAAAATAAAATCCTCAAGAACAAGTATATAACCAAAGGCTCATGCTCAAGAACACTTAAACAAATATGTATACATATATAAAAACTTTCGAACCTATACATATATATACTAAAACAGTTTCGAAATTTTCAGTTTAAAAGAGAGGATAAAAATCAAAGCTAAGGGTCTCATTTACCTTGAGAATGGTCTAGTATCCAAGAACAAAGTATGTAGCAAGCTTTGGTGAAGGGATGAAGAAGAATGGAAGAAAGAATTTTCGAAAATGGAGAGGGGTTTGGCTCTCGGTTTTCAGGCAGAATTTTGGGAGAGAAATGAGTTGTGTTGTGTTCAAAAATTGTTTGGAGAGATGAATAATGGGTAAAATGAAAAGCCTCTCTCCCCCTAATCTCTCTCTCATTACACGGCTACACACACACTCACATAGGGGAAATTATGGCTGAACTTTGGGAAGGGGAGATGATGATTAAAGAGTGCAAAAGGAGCCTTCCATGTATTGGGTGGTTTTAAAAGTAGAAATCATTTGCATGGGGAAGAGGTGGGAATCGGCGCATGGGGGGGTTCAAGGGCTGATTTTAATTTCTAATTACACATAATATATGTATTAATCATAGTATAGTTCATAGATATATAATACAAGCCAACAAAATAATTAAAACATCACTTATGTATAAATTCGAAATTACCGATCCAAAATTGGAAAAATAGGATTAAAAATATAATTTACACCTATTATTGATACTCATGTAATTTTCGTCCCAAATATACACATATATATCACAATATATGATTTAGATATTAAATAATAGCATAGGATAAAATCATTACACATTTCATGAATTAAAACCCTAATTTCGAAAGTTTGGGTTTCAATTTTATAAAAACTGAATCCTTCGATTTTTATGGCTGAAAATCTGATTTAATGCTTAATATTATTCATATATATCATATTATAAGGTTTAGATACCATAGGATAATTTAATGGTATCATTTCATGTGATAAAACCCTTATTTATAAGATTAGGGTTTTCGAAACTTTATTTCGAAATTATCGAGTTTAAGAATTCAAATATTGATTTTATTAATCATTAATACTGTAATTATATAAAATAATAATAGGAAATTAATTATTATAATTTCCCGAGCATTAAACCCATTTTTCAAAACGTCTCTAGACGTTAACGTTCAAAATGTCTCAAAACGTTCAAAATCGACTCATCTCAAAATGGTCGCAGTAAGTTCATACTTACTAAATAAATATATTCCATTTAATAAAGGAATTAAGATGAAATTAATTCCAAGCTACTTGCTCGAGAAAATTTCATGAAAAGCTGACGTTCGATACGCGTTTGACGTTTAAAAATATTGACGAATCATTTCGTAATATTTCAATCCTTTAATTCACAATCCTTAGTGAATCATGAAAGGGAATTCTTTATAACGATATCGCATCGAAAACACAAGATTCGATGTCGTAAAAAGATAATATACGGCAAAACCCTAATTACGGGTTCAGAATACCGTAATCGTATATTCGTTTCTTTGGAATATTACAATAGAGGTGGTGAAAGCAGCTTTTCTGAAGCTGCTGATAAAAGGGTGTCTATGCCCTATCTGGAGCAACACTTGGTATAGTCCTCTGGGGCATCGATGGAGCTCATGGCATCATGATTATGGCGGACCGCTACATTGACCACCACCGTTGCTCTAATAAACACGTCGAGCTAATGACGTTAAACAAGCGCTCCGTGGGAGGCAACCCACGTTTTGGCTTTGTTTTCTTTTCTTTCTTTTTCGTTTGGTTTTCGTTGTTTTTTTGATCTGTTTGTTGTTGAGTTTGTTTTGCTCAGATCTGAAAAGTTATCAGCAACGAGATGAAGCCGTGACACTCCAACTCTATCGTGCACGCTCACATTCCAACCCTGCCACTGCCATATTTTATCAGGGAAGTCTTCTCCTCTATCGGCTATTTTTATGTTATTAATGTTTTGAGCACCGGGACGATTTCGATTTAAAATGGGGAGTTGATAGTATTTGATTTGGTTTTGTGGGCGTGATATATAGTTTTCGTATGTAATAGCGTTCCTTGTGCTTATTTTGATTGTTTGGACGTAAGCTTTCTATGCGAATAAGTTAGGATCTTGATTTGTCTGTCGAACTCTGTGGTATTGATCAAATTGAATTTGAATTTCCAAACTTTTGGTGATATATGATTTGAGTATAATGTGAATTGACGAGGCGTAATTGATAGAAATTGAATAGGGAAATTGATGTGATTTGTCCGGCTAATGTTAGGGAGTGTTAACATTGTGGTTGCCTATATACTTGTTTCATTTATATATAAAAAAAATGTGAAAAGAAGAAGAAAATGAGGAATGAAAGCTCCAAGATCTTGTTGAGATTGTTGAAATGGAGGATGGGATTATGTCCCTCTTTCTCGTAATTTGAGATATGGACATGGGAAACCATGTTAGGAGACTCGAGTTCATCGAGTGCACCTTCGAATATTATTCCAAAATCTGTTAAAACATTCTTTGTGCTTTATAAAAGAAACTTGTTGCTAAAGGTGACCACATTAGTTAGTTCACCCTAACGGAGAGTTAGTGCGAAAGTAGATTACCTTTTATTTATTGGAAGTCAATTGTCGTTCTTGAAAACAACATAAAATAGGATGAATTGGATCTGCCAAGGATCATATATTATTGAAGAATTTCGACAGAGTTCGTAGGCACAAGCGGTTCGTAAATCGGAGTTCGGACGCGAGAGAAGCGGAGCAACGTCGAAGTCGCGCGCGACGCGTGCACGACCGCCCAGCGCTCGCCGCCGCTGCCGCCCGCACCGCACGCGTCGCGCGCGTCACTCGACCACCCAGCCGGCTGGGTCTGCGGCGTAGCCCAATTTACCTCCGCGCTCAAGGCCGGCCGGCGCTCACCTAACGCGCAGCGCCACATGCCCGCGCCAAAGACTCCGCCATCGCTCGGCGCCTCACGCCCGTCCGGCGGAAGGCGGGCGCCTACGCCAGCTGAAGCTCCGTCCGTGCGCTGGATCCCGCCGCCCGCCTCACGCAGCGCTCGCATGCCCCACAGCCCGCCGCGACTCCGTGCCCGCCGCGTCGCCGCCGCCCAATGCCACGCATCCGGCGCCCGTCCGCGGTCGCGCGTCGTGCGCCCTCCAGCGTTGCACTACGCAGCGCCCGCTCGCGTTGTCTCGCCAGCGCGCCGGCGAAGCATCCGGCACGGCTTGACCGCCGCCCTTCTCCCGCGCGTTGCCTTCCTCCGCGCTGCTCCTCCGGCGCTAGTTCACCGGCGCTCGATCGCCGCCAACTCCACTTGCACGCCCGCGTGCGTTCACTTCCAAGCGCACGTTCAGCCTATTCTCCTCGCAAGCTCACTCCCAGCCGGCGTTCATATTCAAGGCAGAATGTATTTTGATCCGGCGCTCACTTGCAACCGGCGCTCATATTCAAGTCAGAATGTATTACGGCGTCGCGCGCCTTGAGCGCCTGGCTCACTTTCGATTAATATATATTTGCGCGTTTTAGGTCAGAAAGGGTGTGTAGTTTTTCTTCTCAATGCTTGCCGCCTCTCGCCGATTATATGACCGGTTTGGCTACCACCTAACCGGACTGCTACTGGGGTTTAGGGTTAAATATTAAGTAAAGAATAGGGTTTCAACTTATTTCTCAAGTGAAGGAACATAGATGCTAATAATGAAATAACTCGAAGGATAGAAAAAGCGACTTATATAAATGATTTGTACAAAATCTTGCAAAACGATAGCTAATACAAGGCTTTTAGCAAGGCATTCGAGATCTTAACATAATATCAAAATATAAGGGAACTCAAGAGTTTGGCGGTGGAATAACGTCACGAGACATGCATGTGAAGATGCATTCTCAAGGTGAACAAAATGCTCCATACTATTTATCAAAAGGATTCCGCTCAACTCCTCTCGGTTCCATCACCGCTCAACCTCGCACATTTAAAACAAACATGCGAGTGAGTACAAATGTACCCAATGGACACATGCGAAAACATTTTATTTTACGAAATATTGTCTTGCTTTCACCACAAGATGAGACCTGAGGGTTTTATTGAAAAGGCCTTGTTCTTACTAAAACATTTCTCATTTCTCAAAGTAGGCGGCGGTCATTTTATCATCACAACAACAACGTATATTCCAAGTCGGCTATGGATAGCGGCAGGAGGAGGCCTCCACACCGGACGCAACTAACCGCCCAATGGTTGAGCATGACCGCCGTGTTCGAGAGGCCCAACACGTGTACACAACCCTAGCTGGAATTTCTACTTACACCTCCGGCTGGGATCCGACCAGTAACTTCCTGTTGCCCTGTGCAACCCGAATGGACATATACAAAACTCAAAACATTTTCGTGAGACAATATCGTATCTCAACATTTTCATAAGAAAGCGATAAAGCAATATGATAAATACTTTCGAGAAAGCTTGTAAAAATCTTTTGAAAAGAGTGCCCTTTCGAGGACTTAAGGTTTCTTAAGTCACTAGTTTCTATTCTCGGTTTCCGTTCTCCTTCGAGTCGGACCTTATCAACGTAAGAAATGAGTTTTTTAGCATATCGTTATGCTTTGCAAGAATCATCGATTCGAACCAACGAATGTACTAATATCAACTTTATCACTAACGTTATTACGAACTATCGTATCGATATACTCTGTACGTTCATACCTTTCTCAACTTATTCTTATCGTCATTTCATGTATTTCTTATATAACTATTATCTTACACGTATATGTTCCTTTTTCTATCGATTTCCAACTATACCCTTGTAATTCTCGATTTTTCACATATATGGATCAAATTTCCACATATTACTTAACGTAGAACCCATGTATCACATAACATATAAAAATTTATCATCATGATTTTTCTTAGTATAATTTTCGAAAATTTCAAATAATTATCCAAACTTTTCAAAAAATTTAATTAATTCATATAGCATATTATTATCATCATAAAATAATAATATGACATAATTTCCATAAATCATGAATTATTCCTCAATATGTCCTAAGTACGTATTTTTTGAAAATAGACTTAGTACAATTAATTTTAGAAATTTCAATAAATTCATATAACACTATATTATTAATCTACATCATTAATATGTTATTCTAACATTTAAACATGAATTATATCTCATCATATAATTACTTTATAATTTTTGAAATTAATAGGATATATACTTAGGTTTTCCAAAAATTCCACATAAAATCATACAATCTTGTTTATTAATATCTATCATTATTTCATGCTCAAAACAACAACTAAAATTCATATACATCAACATATGATTTCTCCTTATTTTCGGTCATATCATCATGTATTCAATACATGCTTAACTTTGTATTAATTTGATCATTCATACTTATAAACATCATATAAACAATCTAACACATACTTTGAAACATATAGCACATATTGACATAATTTTTGAAAATAAGCATCCTAATATATTATATATGAATTTCTAACATTTTAACATGTATAACAAGAAGTGGTACGATTTCTAACCTTGTGATCGAATTCGATCGGCGTCGCGACGTTTTTCTTTCTACGATCGAAGAACACTATGAAGAACACTCTCTATTTTTTCTCTATTTTCTCTCCTATTTCTTCTTATTTTCGGTCATGGTATGGTGTAATGGGGTGGTCTCCTATTTATAGAGTTTATAAAGTATATTTAATCATTACTTTATAAAATATCTTATTCTAAAGTCAAAATTGCAACTCCTTTATCTTTTAATTTTGAGCCTTGCAAGTTGTATAAGAAACAAATTTGACCTTATCTTATACATTAATGATTTTATCTTCTTGAAATTATAAAATACTTAGGTGTAAAAATTAATTTACAACTCATACTTTATTTTCTAGAATTTTCGCCACCTCTTATAGCTCATGAAACAATTATTTTTATTTTATGCTATAGTTTATTATGTTATTTTAATTATTTAATTAATGTATCTTATAATTATTATAGAATAAAATTTAATACTTTGTGTAGTGTGTGTGTGTGTTTCAGCCACCTTCTTCAACCATTAGGGTTGATTTTTATTTTCTATACCTTATACTATAATATTATCCTATAATAATATCATATTATAAAAGTCAACAATTTCAACTATAGGATAAGGTATTATATTCAAGAGTTTAAAAATTATTTCCAACCTTATACTAAGTCAAATTTTCGCTACATTAAATAAAAGCATAGGTTACTTGTTTTAATTGCTAACTATCTCTACTTTACAACTCATAACATGATAAGATCATAATAATTATCTCCCATTAATTATAGCATGATATTTATACATTCACACCATAAAGTCAAAATTTAGCCCCTATATATAATATATGTTAAGTATTTTATTTTTCTCCAATTAATAGATATATGACATAATATTCATCTTAGATAATAATTTAGATCATAGGAAAATTAATTAAGATCAATTTCATATACTTTAGTAAAGTTATCGGCAAATAATCCAAAATTAAGGATAAATTATTAAACTTTCATTCTTTTCATAACCAATATTATTTTCATGATGAATTACATAAATATAATGATATTATGTCATAAAATAAATTTTAGAACATTTCTTATAAATTTTCCAATATTTTGAAAACTAGGGTTTTCTTAGGATTAAATTTTCAAAATTTCATCCTTACCTTAATCCTTAAATTTCGAAATTTATATAGCTTCTAGATGATAAGATTGATCTAGATTCCATGATATTTATCCAATACTAAAGCTTAAATAATTAATTAAATTATTTGCTAAACTTATTACACAAAATCATCATTTTCGAAAATGATGTATTTCTAGAAATAAATTTTATCCTTCATGATGCTTATCACTTTGCTACACATTTTAATGAGATAAACATTATCCTAAGCTTAGTCATAATCTAGTCACAACCTTATCTTATCATATTATAAAATATCATAGCATATCTTATCCTAAAAATGTCATAATCAACCCTTATCTCTTGCACATCATTTTCGAAAATATGCTAAGGTATACAAGATATTTATCTTATCATATAATACAAGATAAATATGACAACTCATATTATAAAATCATGTGATCACAAATTAATTCACAAATAAATTCTATTTTGTGCAAATTTTCGAGAATTATTAATAAAATAAGGAAATAAATTCTTTTTCCTTCTTAGTGTAATACTTGGCTAAATAATATTTTATATGTAAAATAAAATAGCATTTGTTCTCATAATATAAGGTGATCTCATGCCAAGTTCATAAATTAATCACATAAGCACATAAGTTTTGAAAATAAGGAAACAATTGGGAGAAAATATTTCCTTAATTTTCTAAGTGTAATAATATCCTAAACATTTTTATTTATTATTTTATTCGAAATTTTAAAGAAAATTTCGATCTTATTCCAATTTGTCAATTACCGACGTTCACTTTCATTCTTATTTTCTTCGTAAACTACTTCTTTATTTTCGAAATTTTTAAGTTCAGAAATTCGGGATATTACACCAGTTCCATTCTCCAGCGCTGTTCTTCAGATTTCCTCCGGCGATTCCTCAGGCAACATGACAGATACAATTCTTAGTTTAATTCCTGTTTTCTGTTTCATCGAATAATTTAGTTTATGCTTTGGATTATCAGTTCTATTGGAATTAATTTCATAGTGTTTAATGTTTGATGATTCTTGTCAATTCAATTCATAGTGACAGTGGATTGGATTTTCATGTTCCGTTGGTTTAATTTGCTTAATGATTTACTGCTTTCGTTTATTTGCAATTAGATTTAGATTAGGGATTGACAAACCCTATGAATAATATGATTGCTATGCTTTTGTTTATCGCTTTTGATTTATCGCTTTCGTAGCTCAACTAGGGATTGACAACCCCTGGTTTAGATTTATCGCTTTATTAGTATAGCTCGGGATTGACAACCTGACTTAGGATCATTGTTTATTTTCGTATTTAAATTCACGCATGTTCAACCCCTTTTGAGATTAGAATGTTTAGGTTTTAATCGCTTTACGTGTATGACATGAACAATGCATACATTAAGTTTTCCTTGAGAGCGACTCGTGTTAACTTACCACGCTTCGATTACCTAAATGCGATTGCGAGTGAATTTGAGTGTGTTTTAGCTCGATCAGGCCTCCTTCACCCGGACGCACGATGATCGCAACCGGTGATTCGAGAACCGATCGCAACGGTGATTCGGACAATGATGGCAACCGCGATTGAAGCTAATGTGTACACAACCCTAGGTAGAATTTCTACCATACACCTCCAGCCTAGGATCCGAATTCGTAATCTGATCCTGTTGCCCCAGGCAACCCGAATGGACATATACAAAACATAAAACATTTTGGCGAGAAAATATCGTATCTCATCATTTGCGAAAAGCATAAAGTAATAACGATAAATGATTTTCGAAAGCTCGTAAATGGTTTTGATAAGAAAGCCCTTTCGAGAACTTATAGTTCTTACGTCACTAGTTTACTTTTCGTTTCCTTTCTCCTTCGAGCGAGAATCCTTTCAGCGTGAGAAGCGAGATTTAGTACATCACTACGCTTTTCCCAAAACCATCGATCCGAAACAACGGACTTACTAACATCAACTCTACTAGCATCAGCGGATTCTTTTATCGCACTTAACAACTATATCATTTCGCGTGAGTTCTGAATCTCAATCTCATAACTATCTTCATGTCACGCCCCACTCCGGATAGCCGGACTGAGGGTGACTAATACTAGGAATAGTATTATAGGACAAGCAGACTAAGATAGAGTGCGTATCGATTATAAACTAGCATGCTTGCGGGTTTGATAATCTGATATCGATGATTAAAAAGTTTAGGCCGTCGACCCAAAGACTTACCATGGTGCGATGGACCTCAATAGTTCAAAATAGAGACATAATGTAAGAGTTCGAGTTTAGCAATGGAAAGTGTGTGAATACATATGTGATGATATGTATTGGTGAAAGCTAAATCTAAATAAAGCAGTCGAGGACACGGGACTCTCAACACATCCTCCATCATCACCATCGAGCTCAACCTGCACATTTAAAACAAACATGCGGGGCTAAGTACAAGAAATTGCACTCGGTGGACTCATGCGAAAACATTTGATAATATTTGAATTCTGTTGCCAATATCGAGGTAAGTCGCGAGGGTTTTAGATGAAATGCCTTGGCTTACTAAAACATTTTCGGTTAGTAAACATCGCCCGACCGAACATTTTCTTGTGTGTGTGATCCATATCCGATATCATAATTCATCATAATGTCAAAGATCAATGTTCAAATGTCGTGAAGGAGGCCTCCCTCAACGACGCCGAGAACCGACCATGGCCCGCACAAGACACGGTCCCATTCAGTGTACACGTTAACAATCATATCGTTCAACCTTCACGCCGATCCTAGCGGGCATTAACCTCCGGCTCGGGACCCGACATTAATAAAGGTTGGTAGCGACCCAACAAAATTCATAACATATAGTTCCAACCTTCACGCCAGATAGGATTCACACAAAACAGAATATTTTTGGCAGGTAATATTGTAAAGAGTTGATAAACAGTTGGAATAGTGTTGTAAATGAATTCCTTTGTAAAGAGTAGCAAAGTCACAGTTGTTTGAAAAGAAAGCCCACCTGGACTATAATTCGTCGTAAACTGAATCCTAGGTTTGTTTGCTTTGTCAATGCCCAATCGTCTCGTTCGCGTCCACACCTTTACGCAAAAGCGATATTTTAGTACGTTGTCACGCTTATCGAGACTCGCAAAGTCTAAGACAAATTCGATATTCTATATCGATATAAACTGAATTCCTCAATGAATTCAATATGCTTTCACATACGTAATTAATTGAACTGTTCTCGTTCTTCGAGATACGTTCGACTATTTCGATTTTAACCTTTCGGTTTAAGCGTTCGGCGTATAAGCACGTTTCTCGATATAAAGTTTCATTTGTGAAATCTTTTCTTACTAATGAGGTATCATACTCAATTAGTACATCTTACGCGTATTGGCGTATTTATCGAGCGTATAATCGTCGTTTGACTTTAAAAGTCAGCGAAGTCAACGCCGTCGACAAAGTCGACCATTTTGACTTTTAAATAGTAATTCCTTACCATTTCATTTTATAAATCGAATTTCGATCGATTAAAATCTTAAAGTCCCATTTCTTGATTTTTCACGTAAATCAAAGGACTTATGAATAATTTTCGTATTTATTAATCCTTTTAATAATTAAAATACGTATTTTCGATTTAAAACGTTATTAAATAAGCGTTTGTCTCAAACATAGTAATCTATGTTTATGAAATTTTATAAAATTCAAATATGTCTAAAATAATTATTAGACATATATTTTATTAATGAACTGAATTAAAAGGATTTAAAACCACTTATAATTATCGAAAATTCTCGGTAATTAGTTGAAAATTACCAAATGATTTTCTAAATTTTTTCTAAATTACTATAGTGCATTATTATACACTATGGTCCAGAATAAATTAATAAAATCCATATGATATTGTTTGTCATTTATTAACATATATATATATATAGCTACGGTAATTCCATAAATTATGGAATAATTATCCAAAAATTCCCAAAATTTATATATAAGTAGTATAATGTCCCAATATCAATATATGTCACAATTATAACCTATAGTCCATTATAACCATTCATTCACCAATATAATTCTCAAAGCAATCGGTAATTATAAGTTAATTACCAATTAATTATCAAACAATTTCTAAAAATTTCAAATAATTTATGACATGATTAAAAATTATATTATAACATTGTAACATCACAACATCAACCAAAAACATTTGAATCATCACCATGTGGAGCTTAATAGCTCTCGGCTTTTTTGATTAAATGTAGTAATTGGTTTTCAACAATTCCAACAATTATATACTATGCTTATACACTATAGTATAACAATATAACATCATTTAATCATCAAAAACCAATTAAATCATCACCTAAAAGAGTATGGTAGCTCACGACTTCTTTGATTTAAATATGGTATTTGATTTCCGAAAATTCTAATAATTATACACTATGTTTATATACTATAGTATAACAATAATACATCATAACATGAATCAAAACCAATTAAATCATCACCTTAATGAGTATGGTAGCTCACGGCTTCTTTGATTTAAATATGGTATTTGATTTCCAAAAATTTTAATTAACATACCATAGGTTTAAAACATATCATAGATCAATAATCCATTACTAAAATACATAAGCAATAATCGGTCATTACCAAATCATTTTATAATGTTTTCGAAAATTATAATAAACAAATCCTATGGTTCGAAAATCATGAATATATGCTAGATCCATTTCAACAATTTAATATATAAACATCTATGCTCATCTAACATATACTCACATATATTTTCGAAATAAAATCATCAAGAACAACATTCATCCATAGTTCATTCATAGAACATTTAAAACATACACAAATATATATATAGCATTCGAAATACCTATACTCATATATATATATATATCACGATTTTTGCTTGAACAAATGATGATAAAATCGAAGCTATGGTGCCTTGTTTTACCTTGAAATGGTATAGAATCAAAAGAATGGAGTAGGTATCAACTTGGTGGAGAAGAAATGAGAAGAAGAAGAAGCAAAGCTTTGAAAATGGGAGGGCTCTCGGTTTCGTGACAAAATGGAGAGGAGAGAGTGAGAATGTGAGGAGAGGATGGAAGAGTGTTTGATATGTGAGAGTGTATAATGAGGAAGGAAGTGAAGAGTCCTCCTATAGCCTCTCCTCCTATTTTTTACAGCACACACACATGGATAGCTCACAGTGGCAGCATTTTCTTGTGAGTGGGCTAGGTGATCATGAGCTAGAGTGGAAAGCCTTGCCATGCATTGGGCAAGAGAAAAAGTAGAAATCATTGTGTATGGGGGTGTGTTGGTCGACGGTTATTAAGGTCCCAAGGGGTGGGATTTAATTTATTTCACTCCTTAATACATTATATATATCATACATGATCATAGATATATAATACAAGCCATTAAAAATAATTAAAACATTATATAGGCATTAATTCGAAATATCGAGTAAAAATAGGTATAAGATTATAAATCACACCATTAAATACTACACAAGGCATTTTCGTCCCATATATACACATACATATCATAATGTATGATTTAGATAATAAATAATAGCATAGGATAAAATAATAGTGTCATTTCATACATACGAAACCCTAATTTTAAAATTAGGGTTTCGAAACCCATATATATAATATCGAGTTTTCATTGTTCAAAAATGATTTTAATGCTTAATAATACTCATATATATCATAACATATATGTTAGATACCATAGGATAATTTAATGGTATCATTTCATGTGAAAAACCATAGTTTAAGCACATAGGGTTTTCGAAAAACCCATTTCCAAAATATCAATTTTAATAGCTAAAATTCGATTTTAATAATTAATAATACTTTAATTATATAAAATAATAATAGGAAATTAAATATAATAATTTCACGAGCATTAAACTCATTTTCAAAGCGTCTCTAGGCGTTGGCGTTAACGTCTCAAAGCGTTCAAAATCGACTCATCTCAAAATGGTGGTAGTAAGTTCGTACTTACTCGATAAATATATTCCATTTAATATGGAAATTAATATGGAAATTAATTCCAAGCTTACGACTACGAAATTCCCATAAAATACAAACGTTCGATACGCGTTCGACGTTAAAAATAAGCTGTCGAATTACTTCGCGATATTCGATTCTGAATTCACAATCCTTAGTGAATATAAAAAAAAAATCGTTATTAAGGTACTTGTAATATTCCAAAGAAACGAACGTATGATTACGGTAATTTTTAACCCGTGAATTAGGGTTTTGCCATATATTTTTTTTTTTTACAACATCGAATAGTGTGATTTCGATTCAGTATTATTATAACGAATTCCTTTTTATATTCACTAAGGATTGTAAATTAAGGAATTAAATTATTACAAAATGATTCGTCGATATATTTTAACGTCGAACGCGTGTCGAGCGTCGATTTTATGGAAATTCACGGCGGTAAAGCTTGGAATTAATTTCCATCTTAATTCCTATATTAAATGGAATACATTTATTAAGTAAGTGCGAACTTACTCGACCATTGTGAGATGAGTCGATTTTGAACGTTTGAGACGTTTTAACGTCAACGTCTGAGACGTTTTGAAAATGAGTTTAATGCTCGAAATTATTATTATTTAATTTCCTATTATTATTTTATATAATTACAGTATTAATAAATATTAAAATCGAATTTTGAGCGTTAAAATCGATAATTTCGAAATGGTTTTGAAAACCCTAATTTTATAAACTATGGTTTAACATATGAAATGATACCATTAAATTATCTATGGTATCTAAACTATATGTTATGATATATATGGATATTATTAAGCATTAAAATTTAATTTTGAGCATTAAAACTTCGGTATTGTGTTAATAATTTCGAAACCCTAATTTTGAAATTGGGGTTTTGTGTGCATGAAATGTGCTATTATTTTATCCTATGCTATTATTTATTATCTAAATCATATATTATGATATATATGAGTATGTTTTGATTGAGATTGACATGAGTATCAATAATAGGTGTGAATTATAATTTTTATCCTATTTTCCTATTATTCTCGAAATTTGAATATATGCTAATAGGTGATTTAATTATTTTATGAATTGTATTTTATACACATGATCATGTATGATATATATATTGTATTAATGTATAAAAATAAAATAAATCCTACCTATTTGGACCCCTAAACCTTAAGCCATCATGGATTGACAAGGCATGCTTGTCACCTCCTTAAACACCCAATGCATGAAGAACTCCTTTTACACTCCTCAATCATCATCTCCTACTCCCCAAAAATTTGCTGCAATCTCATCATTGTGTGTGGGTAACCGTGTACAAGAGAGAGAGAAATAGGGGGACTCTTCCCCTTTCAATACACTTTACTCATTATACTCTCTCCAAACATTTTTGAACACACACAACATACTTCACTCTCTCATTTTTCTGCCAAATATCGAGTGCAACACTCTCTCATTTTCAAAAATTTCATTCTTCTCTTCTTCTTCTCCTACACCATTCCCACCATGGAAGAGAAAGTTCAAGCTCCATCTCTCTCATTCATCTTCAAATTCGTGGCTAAGGTATAACTACCTCCTATGACTCTTAGACATGACTTAATCATACTTGCATGCTTAGATTGATGATCTTGGTGGTGATTTGGGGTGATAGATTCACCATTTTCGTGATTATATGAAATGCATACAAGAAGAGTAAGCTTAAAATTGAAAACTGGAAGTATGTTACGAAAACAGTAACTTAATAAAATTATTTGACTAAGTTACAGTGGTCAGATGAATGTGAAATTTTACTATGTTGAAATTAAACATGTCTATTACGCCTCTGTAAAATTTCAAGTCAATACAACTTGATTTGCTATTTTAATTCTATTTTTAAATAACACTGCACAAATCTGAAATATTTCGATTTTCAACACCCACGGTCCGTGGCTTTCGTTTCGAGTTTGGCTAATGGTAAAACTCTAAAAATTGGCATAAACATAATTTAGCATGTCTAGAAGATTTATGTAAAATTTCAAAATTTTCTAAATTTTTTTACTATTTATCCCAGATTTTACAAGCTAACTGCACAAAACTGTCACGGGAGTGATAGCTTGTGGTAAAATATTTTTATCTCCCAACATATTTTGAATCATTGAGTTAGACTTTTTCTGGATTAAACTAGACTTAAGTGGCTTTTCAATATGATTGGTTGCATTCCCAGATTCCTTATAATAAACACACGGTGAAATTTTAAAGTTGACGCATTGCAGTAAGATTTTCTGGACAAACTGCCTTAGTCTAATTCCCTTGTTAATCAACTGTTCGTGTACGACTTTTACGTGTGATGTTCAAGCCGTTTGTAGCCCGACTTTGACTTTGGTTTCTTCATAAGAAATGTTCCTTACCATTTCTAGTTGTGATCTGGAAAGTTTGATCTCAAACCAAGTTTTATAGGTATATCTTTCACTGACCCAAATTCACCTACTTGAATGTTGTCCTTTCCAACTAGTCAACTTTGAACTTACGTATTTCTCGATGCATCAAGTATCTTCCAGTATGGTCTTCATGAAACATGTAGTTCTTATTACAAGGTTTCTAAAATGGTATCTTTCAGTCATTTTGGTATTATGAGTCAAAGTTACGAGCCTCGCAAAATCCCTCGTCGTTAAGCTAAATCTGGAAATCCTGAAAATTTTTCTAAGTATAGAAGTCAGTTTGAGTTGCCCACTTTGAGACCGTATATCTCCAGAACCACGACTCTTTTGGATCGACTTCCTTCTTAGAACTTATAGTACATGTTTAGAGGTTTTCAGAATGTATCCTTCTACGGTCATACGTATTTTGAGTCGAGAGTTATAAATCGTCAAAGTATGACACTTGGATTGTTTTAAGCTGTTTTGCCAAAAATTAAATACTTGAAATTTTACTAAGTGTTGGAACTCCCCTTGGTGAAATATGCCTTATGTGAATATGGTGATGATCGATTGATACATGGATGATATTAATACATATTAATGACCATAAGTGTATAATAATACACTATATGATTTAGAAAAATTCTTGGAAATCATTGGTAATTTTAAGAATTTCCGAAAGCGTTAAAGGAACTATAAGGATTTTAAATCCTTTTTAATTAGGAGTGATAATATATTATATGTCTAAATCTTATTTTAGACATATTGGGAATTTATAAAATTTTATAAACATGGATCACTATGTTATAACGAAACGTTTTATTTAATAAACATTATAAGTGAATAATAAGGATTATGGATAAATGGATTAATGTTTAAGAAAAATATTAATAAAGTTCATCGATTTACGTTACAAATCGAGAAATAGGACTTTACGAAAAGAAATCGATTGGAAATCGATTTATAACATGAATTAGTAAGAAATTACTATTAAAATCCGTATGTCGAGAAGCGTATAAATCGTTGAGCGTTTAAACGGAAAGGTTAAGCGATATAATTGAGCGTGTCTCGAAGAGCGAGCGGTTCAATTGAAATACGTAATTGAAAAGCGTATTGAATTTGTTAAGGAATTCAGTTTATATCGATGTAGAATATCAAGTTTATTCTAGACTTTGAGAGTCTCGAGAAGCGAGCGATGTACTAAAACATCGCTTTTACGTAAAAGTGTGGGACGCCGACGCGACGACCGGCGTTGACGAGAAATCAAACTTAAGAACTCAAGTTAGGACGAACCATAGTCCGGTGGGCTTCTTATCTTCAAAATGTGGGCTTACTTTTCAAACAAGATGTGACTTTCTTTGTTATAAAATGAGTTTATTTACAATGCTTATTCTACAATGATGACAAATGTTTCTTGCATTACACCGCCAAAATATTACATTTTGTGTATGGATCCTATCTGTTATGCCGGGTAGACATGGCGATGGTTGGAACTATATTATGACGGTTATGTCATTTGGGTCGCCCAACCTTTTAAATGTCGGGTCTGTGCGGATGATAAATGCACAGCTAGGATTGGCGTGAAGGTTGGAACTATTGCTATGTTAACATATGCTTGTGAGAGATTGTGTCTTTGACGGGATTACGGCGGTCACGGCTTCGTAGATGGGAGGCCTCCTCTCGGCGTTTGATTTTTAATCTTGTTATGAAATGTGACTATGAGATCGAGACCATACACGCAAGAAAATGCACGGCAGGCGATGTTTCTAACCGAAAATGTTTAGTAAGCACTGAGGCCTTTCACTAAAACCCTCGTGTCTTACCCCGATATTGGCGATGTAATTAAATTATCAACGTTTTGGCATGAGTCCACCGAGTGCATTCTTGTACTCACCGCATGTTTGCTTTTAAATGTGCGAGTTGAGCGGATGATGGATGGGCGGTGTTGAGCAATAGGAATATTGTCATTGAAAGTTTTATACCTTGATAGTACATCGTCATATGTACATATCACATGTTTTCATTGCAAGAACTTAAGTTATGTACTAAAGTCCAAGAAAATGCTTGTCATATGAATTACGGCTTTTGTTAAGGAGAATTCCCATTCAATTATACTTGTTTAGAATTACAATCCTTCTAAATCATACTTAGGTTTGAGGGATGTGGCGGAGTGGTATCGAGGCGGTTCGCTCTTGAACCCAAAATCCCTTTAAGATTAAGTCTAGATTGGTCAATAGACTTCTAGAGATCGGTGACAATGCTCAACACTCCATCACATCAAGCTCAACGAAATGAGGTAAATGATTCTTTTCAAGTTTTGAAAATTACCTGGCGGATGAATGTTTATGAAATGATTTTATTCAAATAAAATGAAAAGATTGAAAGTGAAAAGGATGGAAAAGATTTTTTCAAAAGAGATTTCCACAATATGCGGTATGGGGCGCATATTTAAGGAAAGCTCAAAGATTACCACAATATGCGGTATGGAATTGCATATTTAAGGAAACTTAAAAGTTTGATTTATGATAGATAAATGATTTTCTCGGTTTTGAAATCGAAAAGTTTTAAGTGAAGGATGATTGAAATGATCTTTCAAAAGAAATGAAAGCTATGAGAAAGGTTGAGAATGTATGTTATGACAAATGAGTTGTCGAGAAAGTTATGAAAAAAGGGAAGATATAAGGGAGATGATGACAATGATGTGAGAAAGTTTCGACATGATATGCCAAAGATGAAATATTTGAAATCACGAAATTGATAAGGGTTCATTATTATGAATAAAGTTATGTTATTCATGCTTTAAAGTGATTGAGATTGGAGGCGATTTGTCAAAAATGATATGTTGAATTCGTGAAATTCGACGAAGTACATGCGCATAAATGAGCTACGTATGAATATTTGAAGTTTTACTTCAAACTTCAAAGTTGTTATGATGATGAGCATGCTAGCTCAACGAGCGTAGACTTTTAAGAAGCATGATCCCTTTTACGAAAGAACATAGAAGTAAGAACTTCCTCCCATTACAAGAACAAAGTAACGATGGATTTGAGAACTTCATTCCATTTGAGTATCGAAGGCAAAGGATTTATCTGAAATTGTGCGACCTCGACTCGACCTCGGCATGTCCGATCGTCGACTTTGATTTCGAAATTTATAACGTCGACTTTGACATATCGACATGGGTAGCTTATGCGACCTCGACGTCGGCATTTCTCTGTACTACCGCGGCATCGGTAACGGCATGCACGACCTTGGTGTCGGCATCGCTTATGACCTCGGCGCGAGCGCGCGTAAATTTTTCATGCACTGCGCAGTGATTTTGTTTTGATTATTTCTCGATCGTGTGAACTCCGTTTTACGTACGGTTTTCGCCTATGTGCCCCTAATGTACTGTACTTCATTTCTTATGAAGGACCAAATTACTGATTCCTACTCCAGGATTTACGAGGATCAGTTGAAGCTAGCTCTATGATTTATAGAAAGTAAGAACGTTATAGTATGACACAAATCTTAGAATGTTACTAAGAAAGTAAGATTGCCGAGAATACAAGTAGAGCCACGATGTACATAAGAACCTTGGTTGATGACCTATTATGGGTATATAAGCTTTCAAAATTATATTCATCACCCAATTTACGTCGTTGAGTTTAACTCTATGACCTAGTTCAATTGAGAATTCATTCGAGTTTCTCACTTCTTCCGATGAAAATTTTCAACCCAAAATTCATAAAGTGTCATTTGAACCCAAATCCTAGCGTGGTGAGAAAATATTTGTGACGGTCCGCCAACCCATATGACCAAAGAAATCTCGGTGAGTCGTCATTCGGTCTTGGACTCTAGAGCCCCATTTATTCGGTCTAAAAGCATATCGATTCAATCTTTGAGAAGATGTTATTTCGATTTGTGAGACAACGCCTTTGCAAGAAGTCGTGATAATTCTTTCTCGACTCTTGAAACCATCAAGTATGAATGACGTTGACTTACCTTGTCACCTAAGTGCGAATTAGTGAAGCGATAAACATCGGACATGAAATAGGTTGACTTATTCCGGTCACCCAAAGATTTCGCACCAAGAAGGCGATAGACATCAAGAAATCGGGATGTAAGGAAAATCTCGATGAGGCGAGATTTTTTCCCATGATACACATGGATGTGATGACCTTGATGGGTTTTACCAAGATTGGTAACGATGAAGTTATACCTTCATACGATTGTTACGATAATCAAGTTATGAATAAGATACTCTTTAGCATTGAATGCAAGAGTAAAAGCGAAAAGTATATGATATCAAGTGAGATATGAACTCACTTTTTATGTCATAACAAGAGAGATTACAACTTACCTTTAAGATAGTTGGTTGTCCTTAAAACCTTGTTAGTAGGTTGGACATGTTTAAAGAGTAAAGATGCATACAAGATATTCTTTTCAAATGATATATATATATATATAAGGAAATGATAGCGTCTCGGAAAATTGATCTCTCACCTTATACCTCGGTCAATGAGATTATGCTTGAGCATAATCGATTCAATAATTGAAACTTGGTTAAACAAATGATAATGAGATTAAGGAATCATAATCTTTGAGATTGTGTGAGCAGCGAGGATAGCCCTAGTATGTAAATCAGTGTGAAGAAAATATCTTCAAAACAAGGCATGGAAGATAGATGCTTGGAATTTAAGTTATGGTGTGCGAATATACGACCTACCAAGACATACGATAATGATAACGGTTCTAGTCCGGAGTGGGAACCAAGTATAACGAATGTAAGATTACTTTCAAATACCGTGCCCAAAAAAGGGACAAAAGTGGGAAATAAGCGAAGAAACTATGAGCTATACATTTATAAGATAGTCTACGACATGATATAAGCTTCAGAGACATATGACTTGATAAATAAGAATTTCCCCTTAAAAGAGTTAAAGTAAGGATATATGAGAAATATATTCCTAAGATCGATGAAGTGAAAAAGGGAATGGAGTCATTCATACTAGATTAGGAATGAATGGCGATGATAGAGACATGACGATCTCGATAAGATTTAATTATAAAAATATCAATATCAAAGGATGGTTAGATGTAGACCTAATCACAAATGCTATTGGTAAAAGCATAACGATCTGAGATGCGAGAAGTATGAGGTGAATGAGGCAATGAAGGCCATAGTGAGGAACATAATGTCCCAATGGAAAGGACAATGACATATGAAATAGATGTTTACTTGAATAAGCGGAACACCGTAGACCAAAGCCTATACTTCATGACCGAAAACAAAACAAACAAAACCCAAAGGCGGGATAGGTATGAGGAATTTTCTCGAATACCTATAAGATTTTGTTCAATTAGGTGCTTCTTTTTGACAATGCGCAAGTACGTGAAGAAGCGATGTAACCCAATTTAGGGTAGCGCATCAAGATTTAGAACCTCCATCGTCACGAAAATCATGGCCATCGCAAGAGTTGCTCAAGCGTAGAATCGAGCCTAGAATCGCCTAAAATTCTATCCAATGATTTGAATCATTATATCTATGAGGAGCGTAGATATAATTTTAGAGACAAGTTTAAGTAAATGGTTGTCATTCACGTGATCGGTGGCTGGGCCAAATCTTTTCGTTAAAAGGTTTTTAAGCGACGGGATATTAGTACCACTATTCGCACATGCGAATAAATTTAAGCGATATCGACTAAGGGTGTAGGCGTAAAATGAGTATTAAGATGAGTGTCATGAGTTGTGTCATAAGTAGTCTCAGGTTATATCGTCTTAAAGTGTATACTTCAAGAGATCCTTCTTGTTTAAAATTCCTCCATTGCTTAAATTAAGTCGGACTTATCTAGAAATATCCGTTTACAAATGGCGTAAAACGGAAGTTTAACGGGTAAGAGATTAACCACAGTGGCCTACAAGCATGGAACTCACACGAGCAATCGGCTCTTTTATTATGAGCTAGGCATGGATTTAGAACAGATTTGGAGAAAATTTTACACCTCTAGATGGACGCTCAAAGTTATAGAGTGACAAATGAGGACGGTATCCAACGACTTACATCGTTTGCCAACAGATTAGCGGGGTTTTGCAAAAGAAGTTTCAAAGAATATTTTCTCCATAATAAAAATTCGAAGGTTGGGCAAACTTACCAGATTTGCCAGCGAGCTCAAGTATATCCATAATCGTATGGAACGGCACCTACAAGTACTTGTCCTAGTCCTCGGCAAGTTACACCGCACGGCATGATAGAATGTTCGTACCTTAATGTTCCAAATGCCACCCCACGTCTGTCTCGTCAATGGTACCGATAAGAGAGGAGAAGGGCAAAGGACGGGATCTTATCGCCTCGCGGATTAGGAGAATTACCGCTACCAACCCAGCCATACATTTTCGATAAAAGTAACAACAACTGGTATTGAAGAAGAAGCGGGAGCACTGGACCCCGGCTCTGGAGGAGAATAATCCTCGGGAGTATGAAACAAAACGCTTAGAGAAAGGCAAGTTTTCAAGGGAGATGCGACTCGACGAAGGTCACTCGAGACATAGAATCCTAGGATCCTATAAGACTTATATGTAGATATTTGATCATGATGAAAGCATTGTGATTATAATATGTAAAATAAGCGTAGTTGGAATATTTCGTGAATATGTTAAATGTGGTGTCGAAATTTTGGGTGTAAAAGAACTAGATGCCTTGTAATCATCGGCTCGATAAACCGACCCTAGTAATTAATGTATAAAAGTCCTCATTTGAGGCATTTTGGTGTAATATTATGTGGCCTTTATAGAATGGTATCCGAAATCGAAAACGAATCGTTCGAATAAGATATAGCTACTATGAGATAATAATTAAGCCATTCGGACTGACAAATGCACCAGCCTTGATCATGAACCTCAAAAAGTTGAGTGTTCCACACGTACTTAGATAATTTTTATCTTAATCTTTGTGGATAAAGTCTATTCAAAGGACGAAGAAGAACATAAAGAACATTGAAGGACTGTCTTACGACTTTTAAGAGCCGGACAGATTTTGCCAAGTACAGTATTGTGTATTTCGGGGTAAAGGAGAAATATTCCTCGGGCATATAGTGTCCTTAGAAGAAGTCAATGTGGACCGACAAAGGCAAAGCAATTAAGAACGAAGGTCGTCGATGACCTAAAATGAGACCAGAATTTCTTAGATAAATGGACTACTATCAAAAGAGCCATTGAGAACTCTCTAAAGTAGCAAGACCAATAACATAGAAAAGGGATGAAATTACGTGGAGTAATAAAAGAGGCTATGTATTAATATGAGAAAGATAATAGCTTATGATCACAATGACTTAGGCCACATGAATGGAATTTTTCCAAACTCGACTTGAAATAGTGTGATGAGTATAAATACCAAAGTCTTGAAGACATCACTCCTATGATGATAAGTTAAGAACCCTTCTCAACTTGAAAGTTTGAATTTATTCTTGAGCAAGGAAATGTGGATCTGAGGATGAGAAAGATGGCTCGAATTAGTAAAAGATTATAAGTGTGATAAATGATCACCGAGGATGGTAAATGTAGAATCTAATACGAGTTATAAAATTCAAACCTAAATCATAGTATGTCCCAGCGTAAAAGGAAAACTCATTGGAAAGTTTAAGAAAATGAGAACAGAAATAGTCGGGCATTCAGTGACTAACGTAAGTTGTACTCTCACACCCAAGGTGATATATGACTAAAAAAGAGATAATGGAGATGGGAATAGAATGCAAATTAAGATAAGGAATGAAAGGCTGAAGAATTTTAAGGAGCGCTGGATAATGTTATATCGTCTAAGGAAGGATTATATATATATATCTCCAAGCAATGATAAGCTTAGAGATGAAACCAAGAATGAAGTTCATGACCCTTCTCCTACCGCCCACCTAGGCAACTTTAAGATATGTTATGATTTACGAGAAAGGTTAGATAGTAAGGAATGAATTGAGATGTAACCATGATTGTCGAGCCGTGTCTCGGTTACCAACAAAGTGAAGGCATTGTATCAAAGGCCTTATAAGAGGTTTTAATCTCTAGAGCTACTACGAATGAAAATGGAATGATATAGCAATGAATCTTATGACGAGTTACGCCAAAGTCATAAAGAAGTCGCACTACTATATTGGTAGTAATGGATTGACCGCCAATCGTGTTTTGTCTCTCGCTATTCGGATAACTCGTAGACCAAAAAGTTAGCTCGACGTCACAAAAGGAAATTGTATATTTTCGTGGGAGTACCAAAACCTATCGCTTCAAATAGAAACTTGAGAGTACCCTAGATTTTGAACTAACTCACCAAAGGAGTTTGACATGAGATTGAGCCTTAACATAGATGTCCACTCACAGACGGATAGGCGAGCAAGTCGATTAGTTAGTCAAAGTGTTGTGGAGACACCACTGAGACGAAGAAGCTACGTAGGAGCTTGAAGAAGCGATGAGAGAAAAATACCCGATTTATTTTTCTAGAGGTATACAAATTCGGGACGAAATTTTTCTTAAGGGTGGAATGTAATATTTGAAAGCGAGCGATGATTACTGTAATTTAAACCCGTGAATTAGGGTTTTGCATATATTTTTTTTTACAACATCGAATAGTGTGATTTCGATTCAGTATTATTATAACGAATTCCTTTTATATTCACGAGTTGTGAATTAAGGAATTAATTATTCTGAAATGATTCGTCGATATATTTTAACGTCGAACAGCGTATCGAGCGTCGGTATTTTATGGAAATTCTGAGCAAGTAAAGCTTGGAATTAATTTCCATCTTAATTCCTATATTAAATGGAATATATTTATTAAGTAAGTCACGAACTTACTATGACCATTTTGAGATGAGTCGATTTTGAGCGTTTTGAGGCGTTTTGAGCGTCAACGTCTGAGGCGTTTTGAAAAATGAGTTTAATGCTCAGAAATTATTATTATTTAATTTCTTATTATTATTTTATATAATTACAGTATTAATAAATATTAAAATCGAATTTTGGCGTTTAAAATTCGATAATTTTGAAATGGATTTTGAAAACCCTAATTTTATAAACTATGGTTTTAACACATGAAATGATACCATTAATTTATCCTATGGAATCTAAACTATATTTATGATATATATGGATATTATTAAGCATTAAAATTTAATTTTGAGCATTAAAACTCGGTATTGTGTATTTAATAATTTGAAACCTAATTTTGAAATTAGGGTTTTAATATGCATGAAATGTGCTATTATTTTATCCTATGCTATTATTTATTATCTAAATCATATATTATGATATATATGAGTATGTTTTGATCGAGATTGACATGAGTATCAATAATAGGTGTGAATTATAATTTTATCCTATTTTCCTATTATTCTCGAAAATTTGAATATATACAAGAGGTGATTTAATTATTTTATGACTTGTATTTTATACCTATGATCATGTATGATATATATATTGTATTAATGTACAAAATAAAATAAATCCTACCTATTTGGACCCCTAAACCTTAAGTCGTCATGGATTGACAAGGCGTGCTTTCACCTCCTTAAACACCCAATCGTGAAGAGCTCGCTTTACACCCTCAATCATCATCTCCTACTCCCCAAAAATTTGCTGCAATCTCATCATTGTGTGTGGGTAACCGTGTATACACTACTACAAAAACAATTATAGACTACGCTTTATGTGTAGTGTATGCATCTCGTAGTGTAGAGAAAGTGGTGTAGAGAAAGGCGGCAGCACACTCTGCTTTTTAGCGTAGTCTATACCCACCATAGACCACGCTTTTCGACATAGACTACGCCACGCCGTAGTCTATACCCACGAACTACTACGAAAAGGCGGCGCATACACCACGCTTTTGGCGTGGTCTATACCCACTTATAGACCACGCTCGACATAGACTACGCCACGCCGTAGTCTATACCACGATCACCGAAAAGGCGGCGCATACACCACGCTTTTGTGCGTAGTCTATACCCACCATAGACTACGCCGCACATAGACACGTTTTCTGGCGTAGTCTATACACATGACACACAACAGTTCGCTCGTACACCACGCTTTTGTCGTAGTCTATACCCACTATAGACTCGCGCCGCACATAGACTACGCCACGCCGTAGTCTATAAACATGAACTACACAAAAAATTCGCACATACACTACGCTTTTATCGTAGTCTATATGTACTAACTACGGTTTTGAGTTTATTTACTACGGTTTTAATGCCAAATTTACTACGCTTTTTCTATTACAACCCGTAGTCAATTTAATAACAACTACGGTTTTTCAATTTCAACCGTAGTTAATTTCTTTATTTAAACATGTACAATTAATAAAGCACAAGCAAATGAGATTAAAATATACTTGCGACTACGTTCGAAATCACTATTCAAAATATACAATATGTTTTCATTACTGACTACAAAATCACTATACAAAATATACAATCTGTTTTCATTACTGCCTACAAAATCACTATACAAAATACTATGCACATCACATAACAAAACAATAAGACAGTATCCCCATATCACAAGACAAAATAATTCAAAATATCGATAACTTACAACTAAAACATCACAAGACTATATGAAGAAGCATGAAATTTGCCCATTCAACGCGAACTTCATCAATGTCCTCTTGAGAGTAAGACCGATTTTGAAACTATTAACAATTCAAAATAGAATATTAGCACTCTTGTATGAAAAAATGATTATATTAAAGAATTGAAATGGAATTATCTTACATGTGAGCGTAAAGAAATGGAACCACTCTTCATAACTTCTTCAATTATATCTTTCATGAAGCGTAGTACAAAGAACCCGCATTGCTTGGAATCGGGTTGTCTTCGACACTTTTAAAATATCAAATATTAGCAACATGTAAATGTATATGAAATCCAACATAAAACAAATGTGATTTGATAAATGAAAATACCTTTACAATTTCCCAAGTTGGTTCTTCTTCCTCTTTTCTCCAATTTTGCATTAAACATAAAATTACCCTTCAAGCAATTAATAGTAATTAGATACTACCACAAATACAAACATTTCAAAGTACTGATACGATGTCAAGAATGCTCAAACATTATGTTCATGGCAATGCGAGAATAACATCACAATTCAAGTATAGTTTATACATAGAATTTGCAACAGAACATACTGTATCTTTTTGGAATTTAGTATTTGCAATTAGCCATCACTGAACTGAGTACAGACCTCATGCAAAAATCTATGTGTTTATGTATGAAGTGATATGATAGAGAACAGAGCCTGACTTGATATTATTGGAAACTGAAGAAGGCATTATCTAATTCTTGGTTGCAAAGTGCTTTTTTCATCCAACTAATTTTGGTACATGCATAATTCAAAGTAACATGTACAATTAATGGTTAGGGGAAATACGTATAAGTCGAATTAAAGTTTGCGATGTCTCTCACCTATCTTTGGAAGATGTGTGCCACAAAGGCAAGATTAAGATTTGGAGAACCATCCACAATATCTTTAGCTGTTAAGTATCTCTTGCAACCCATCTTATCAGCATGTTCAAGAACCAACTTTGCTCTTTCCAGGTGATCTTTAACTTTCAGTGTGGATGGATTACTGTGTTCTGGAGCCAGAACATGCAAAAGATGAGCATAAGCCTATGCATCCTACATGAATCATGACAGAATTCGTGCCTTAAATGTACCATTCACAATAATATCATACTCAAGATAGAACAAGAAAACACCAGAGCTGTACATATACCAAACTTCCTTTCAGAGTCTTTCAAGATAGAGAAGTTTTAAACATCAGTAAAATAATTCTAAGCAGTCATGGCCCCTCCACATTTACAAAATAACTGTTATTCGATTAAAAGAAAATGCATTGAATAGTTCAATTTAAAGACACCATGGATGTCTCCCAATTAGGATAAAAAAGAGAACTAAGTAATAAAATAAATGTGTAATATATACGAGAGGTTATGATATTAGCATTAAAATAACCATATAAACTAAAACAACCCGAGCGACTATTGGAGCGTTGATGATAAGGAAAATATTGCAATATAGAAGAACAAAAAAGTGGAAATCCAGTGTGTTTACACAACTCCATTTACCTTCACATCGGATGAGAAATTTATGCTTTTTTGTGTATCCTCCATTTTTAACTCGAAAATTCATCCACCGAGCGGGATCTTTTACGGTGGTAAGCTCATCGACTCCTCCACATCCTACGTTATCAAGTCATATCATAGAAGTTCAGATATGTGAAAAGCCGTATTGTTTAGTTGAAAGCACAAGTAAACGAGTACCTTGCTATCACCAACAAGCTCCACTAATTGTGGTGTCTTCTTTAAGTTGAGGTGCGCCAACGGTTGTATCTAGAACAACACATGAACTTGGATGTCAAGTTCCAGCATATGACAAATGGTGGAAAGATTATACAAACTTTTCTTTAGATCTAACTGCGTCCACTTCAAGTTCTAGCATCTAAATGATCATTTCTTATATTGTCATTAAGCATGCCAGTATCCTCACCTTGATAATCTGAGATATGACCCCAAGAACAAGGTGCCTCTGCAAATCAGCCACAAAGCAAGGCAACTATAAGGCTATGATTCTAGATATAAAGAAATTAATTATTGATAACCATGACTGTAATCTTTGAATGAAAGAAGAATTATCTAAGGCAGAACTTAAGAACTCAATGCCTACATAGATGTCTTAAACTCTGAGCCTCTCAGGCAGAGAGAGAGTTAGAGTCTACCACGAACAACTTTAACAGTTTACTAACCTTAAGAAATATAACAATCTATAGAAAAAGAATAAGCAAAAGCATCTTTAATATCAAGTTAGAAAATTGGTAAAGAAGCAAAGATATGCATAAAGCAGCAGAGGTATCAATATGATGAACTGCCTTAAACCAAAAGGATATACAAAAGAAAGAGAACAGAATTATGCAGAATTCTTAATCATCATCATTGCTTTGATAATTGAATAAAAAATACCAAAAAAGATGGAGAAATCAAGCATCGACTCGATTTTGAGAATTCTATTTTCCACATTCAAACCCAATATCCATAAATCATACCATCGACATAGGAACAGTCCAAGATGGTTAAAAGACACCTCTAATTTGGGCGGCAAATTTCAAATTGAAAGCGGTAGTTTCCATTATCATCAAAGATTCTCGAAACTTTTCACTTCATTATAAAGAAGACACGATAAGAAATAACCCCATCAAAATACTCTTGAAAAGGATAGAGGAACTAGGATAATATATCACACCATAAAGGGAAAAACAAAGAAAACCCAACTGGGCTTTATAGTAAGTAATGCACCGCGCATGTGCTCGACTTCTTTGGCGCTAATGTTCTATTAGGGCGAATCGCTTCTTCCCGCCCATTCCCGATTTGCTCATCCATTTCTTCATCATTGTTTTCTCTTCTTCTTCATCTTGTTCGAGTTGTTGAACTGTTTCTTATGGCTCGGTTTGGGCTTCTTCGGAAGGGATGCCGCTCATACTCCCGATTCAAAAGCGATTATGAATCTTGTTTGGTTTACATTTTAGTGTATCTGGATTATCAAACAAATTGAGTAAGTGGGAGAATACGGTTTGAAATCTAAGTTTGGAGGATTTGTAGGGTTTTAGATTTAGAAGAGAGGGAAAATGTGAGCAGCGGTGAATTTTTGAGGATTGATTTTTTTTTTTTAATTTATACACATAGACTACGCTTTTTTTTAAAAAACACGCACATAGACTACGCTTTTAAGCGTAGTTAATAGTTCATATAGACTACGCATTTAAGTATAGCGTAGTCTATATTTCAAAAAAATTCGCACATAGACTACGCTTTTGATAAAAAGCGTAGTCTATGTTTATAGACTCACGCTTTTACTAAAAAGCGTAGTCTATAAGGTGTGAGAAAAGTGATATTTGTAGTAGTGATAGAGAGAGAAATAGGGGGACTCTTCCCCTTTCAATACACTTTACTCATTATACTCTCTCCAAACATTTTGAACACACACAACAAACTTCACTCTCTCATTTTTCTGCCAAAAATCGAGAGCAACACTCTCTCATTTTAAAAATTTTCCTTCTTTCTTCTTATTCTCCTACACCATTCCCAACATGGAAGAGAAAGCTCAAGCTCCATCTCTCTCATTCATCTTCAAATTCGTGGCTAAGGTATAACTACCTCCTATGACTCTTAGACATGACTAAATCATACTTGCATGCTTAGATTGATGATCTTGGTGGTGATTTGGGGTGATAGATTCACCATTTTCGTGATTATATGAAATGCATACAAGAAGAGTAAGCTTAAAATTGAAAACTGGAAGTATGTTACGAAAACAGTAACTTAATAAAATTATTTGACTAAGTTACAGTGGTCAGATGAATGTGAAATTTTACTATGTTGAAATTAAACATGTCTATTACGTCTCTGTAAAATTTCAAGTCAATCCAACTTGATTTGATATTTTAATTCTATTTTTCAATAACACTGCACAAATCTGAAAAATTTCGGTTTTCATCACCCACGGTCCGTGGCTTTCGTTTCGAGTTTGGATAATGTTAAAACTCTAAAAATTGGCATAAACATAATTTAGCATGTCTAGAAGATTTATGTAAAATTTCAGAATTTCCTAAAAGTTTTTACTATTTATCCCAGATTTTACAAGCTAACTGCACAAAACTGTCACGCGAGTGATAGCTTGTGGTAAAATATTTTTATCTCCCAACATATTTTGAATCATTGAGTTAGAATTTTTCTGGATTAAACTAGACTTAAGTGGCTTTTCAATATGATTGGTTGCATTCCCAGATTCCTTATAATAAACACACGGTGAAATTTTAAAGTTGACGCATTGCAGTAAGCTTTTCTGGACAAACTGTCTTAGTCTAATTCCCTTGTTAATCAACTGTTCGTGTACGACTTTTACGTGAGATGTTCAAGCCGTTTGTAGCCCGACTTTGACTTTGGTTTCTTCATAAGAAATGTTCCTTACCATGTCTAGTTGTGATCTGGAAAGTTTGATCTCAAACCAAGTTTTATAGGTATACCTTTCACTGACCCAAATTCACCTACTTTAATGTTGTCCTTTCCAACTAGTCAACTTTGAACTTACGTATTTCTCGATGCATCAAGTATCTTCCAGTATGGTCTTCATGAAACATGTAGTTATTATTACAAGGTTTCTAAAATGGTATCTTTCAGTCATTTTTGTATTATGAGTCAAACGTTACGAGCCTCGCAAAATCCCTCGTCGTTAAGCTAAATCTGGAAATCCTGAAAATTTTTCTAAGTATAGAAGTCAGTTTGAGTTGCCCACTTTGAGACCGTATATCTCCAGAACCACAACTCTTTTGGATCGACTTCCTTCTTAGAACTTATAGTACATGTTTAGAGGTTTTCAGAATGTATCCTTGTACGGTCATACGTATTTTGAGTCGAGAGTTATAAATCGTCAAAGTATGACACTTGGGTTGTTTTAAGCTGTTTTGCCAAAAATTAAATACTTGAAATTTGACTAAGTGTTGGAACTCCCCTTGGTGAAATATGCCTTATGTGAATATGGTGATGATCGATTGATACATGGATGATATTAATACATATTAATGACCATAACGTATAATAATACACTATATGATTTAGAAAAATTCTTGGAAATCATTGGTAATTTTAAGAATTTCCGAAAGCGTTAAAGGAACTATAAGGATTTTAAATCCTTTTTAATTAGGAGTGATAATATATTATATGTCTAAATCTTATTTTAGACATATTGGGAATTTATAAAATTTTATAAACATGGATCACTATGTTATAACGAAACGTTTTATTTAATAAACATTATAAGTGAATAATAAGGATTATGGATAAATGGATTAATGTTTAAGAAAATATTAATAAAGTTCATCGATTTACGTTACAAATCGAGAAATAGGACTTCTGAAAAGAAATCGATTGAAATCGATTTATAACATGAATTAGTAAGAAATTACTATTAAAAATCCGTGAAGTCGAGAAGCGTATAATCGTTGAGCGTTTAAACGGAAAGGTTAAAACGATATAATTGAACGTGTCTCGAAGAACGAGAGCGGTTCAATTGAAATACGTAATTGAAAAGCGTATTGAATTCGTTAAGGAATTCAGTTTATATCGATGTAGAATATCGAAGTTTATTCTAGACTTTGAGAGTCTCGAGAAACGAGAATGATGTACTAAAACATCGCTTTTACGTAAAGGTGTGGACGCGACGACGATTTAGGCGTTGACGAGAAATCAAACTTAAGAACTCAAGTTAGGACGAACCATAGTCCAGTTGGGCTTCTTATCTTCAAAATGTGGGCTTACTTTTCAAACAAGATGTGACTTTACTGTTATAAAATGAGATTATTTACAATCTTATTCTACTTTGTTGACAAATGTTTCTTGCATTACACCGCCAAAATATTATGTTTTGTGTATGGATCCTATCTGTTATGCCGGGTAGGCGTGTGGCGATAGTTGGAACTATATTATGACAGTTATGTCATCGGGTCGCGCCCAACCTTTTAAATGTCGGGTCCGTGCGGATGATAAATGCCAGCTAGGATTGGCGTGAAGGTTGGAACTATTGCTATGTTAACATATGCTTGTGAGAGTGGTGTGTCTTTGTCGACGGATTACGGCCGGTCACGATGCCGTAGATGGGAGGCCTCACTCTCGACGTTTGATTTTAATCTTGTTATGAATTGTGACTATGAGATACGGACCATACACACCGAAAATGCCCGGCGGGCGATGTTTCTGAGCGAAAATGTTTTAGTAAGCCTGAGGCCTTTCGACTAAAACCCTTGTGTCTTACCCCGATATTGCCGGTGTAATTAAATTATCAAATGTTTTGGCATGAGTCCACCGAGTGCATTCTTGTACTCGGCCTGCATGTTTGTTTTCAAATGTGCGGGTTGAGCGATGATGGATGGGCGGTGTTGAGCAATAGAATATTGTCATTGAAAGTTTTATACCTTGATAGTACATCGTCATATGTACATATCACATGTTTTCCATTGAAGAACTTAAGTTATGTACTAAAGTCCAAGAACATGCTTGTCATATGAATTACGGCTTTTGTTAAGGAGAATTCCACATTCGATTATACACATTTAGAGTTACAATCCTTCTAAATCATACTTAGGTTTGAGGGGATGTTACAGTACTGAATCGAAATCACAATATTCGATGTCATAAAAATATTATACGGTAAATCACGGGTTTAAAATACCGTAATTATATCGCTCGTTTCTTTGGAATATTACACATCATTATGTATTATCGATCAACATACTTCATATGTTCATGCCTTAATCAAATTATTCTCAACGCTATTTCTGTATTCCTCAATATTAACTTATACAACCATCAACTTACATATATATACTCTATTTCTATCAATTTCCAATCATATTCATAAATCTCAATCTTTCACACAAACAACCAATTATGCTCAACATATCCACACGTATAAACTTAACTTAAGCATAACACAGTCTTACGTCACTTAATAAATATTTCATTGTAGACATGCTATTCCTTATCTAAAAATTCACATAAAATCATAGCATATCTTTAAACATATTTTGGATCTAAATATGTGATTACATGTAATAAAATAAATTTGCAACTTTTCCTTCCCTTTTCTTTTATTTTTCGGTCATTATAGTATATTTACTAACTTTATTCAAAAATTCCTATAATTCTACATATCATATCATATTATCATAGGATCCATAATATCACATACCATGAGACATGGAAAAATTAACATCATATCACTTCATTTTATGATTTTGAAAATCTTCAATAATTATCCAAAATTCTCAAAATTTAATTAATTCTCATAACATATTATTATCATTATATATTAATAATATGTCATAATATTCATCCTACACAACTTGTACATCAATTTCACATGCCTTTGAGATTTTTGAAATTATTTCTCAATTTATTCCATATTTTTCCAAAAATTATGATTTAATTCATACATACTTGAATATTACTAACTATTATCATTTCATGCTCAAAACAACAATTAAAATTCATTTCCATCAACATATGATACTCACATAATTTCGGTCATATCATAAAATTATATAGCATGCTTAACTTTACACTAAAATCATAATACATGCTTATAAACGTCATATAAACATATTTAATAAACAAATTACATATGTATCAAAATTTCTCATATATCACATAATTATCAAAAGTATATAACTTATCATATCATGTATGAATTTCTAATATTTTTGTATGAATAAAAGAGCTTGTATAATTTCTAACCTTTAAATCAGTTTTGATCAACGTCGGCAACGTTTTTCTATCTAGGTTGAAGAAAACTCTTGGAGAACACTTCCTATATTTTTCTCTCTATTTTTTCTCTATTTTCTTCTTATTTTCGTGCATAATGGTATGAGAAGGGTGGTCTCCTATTTATAGAAGTTATTAGGTAGTTTAATGATGATTTTATGAAAATATCTTATTCTAAAGTCAAAAATTACAACTCTCATTTATTGCCCCTCAAATTTCGGTCCATACACTTGCATATGAGACAAAATATTATTTTATCCTATAGTTTATTTAATTAATACATAACCTTATCAAAATGTCATTATCAAACAGTTTCAAAATATTTTCTAACCTATTTTTTTTTTCAATGTTTTCGGCTATAAGCTTCCAAAATAATACATCCACTTGTAAATTTAATTATCCACCTTATCTTATCACTAAAATATATATACATCATAATCATATATTATAATGTCATAAAGATATGAAAAATATCCTATGATCACATTATATATTCATTTTCGGCAATAATGCTTCAATAATAGACAAAATTTATTTTTATCATATTTGATGTTAAGTTACAAGAATCAATTAATATCTTATCTTATCTTTATCCTAAAGTTTGATTTTTCAACTTTTCACATATGTTCACACTTGTTCACATTTGTTTACATTATTTTTCAAAAATTGCAACTACTACAAGACAAAAGTTTTTACTTACTTGTTCAATTTGAACACATACTCTATCTTATCGTTTAATAATATCTTATCATTATAATAATTATACATCATTATCATAAGGTTGGAAATTAAATCTTCTTACCTTTAAAAGTCCAAATTTTTGCCTATATCAAACAAAAACCTTAGATTACTTGTTTCATTTGATAACCATCTCTACTTTACACCTAATAATATCCTAACTTTATAATTATAGCCTCTCATTATTTAAAGTATGATATTTATCAACTATGTCACATAAAATCACACATTTTCGATCAACATGAATAATATATGTTACATATTTTATTTTTTTCCAATTAATAGCTATGTGACATAATATTGATCTTAGATAATAAATTAAATCATAGGAAAATTATTTAAGATCAATTCTATGTACTAAAGTAAAGTTATCGGCTAATAATTCAAATTTAAGATTAAATTATCCAACTTTTATTCTTTTCATAACTAATATTATTTTCATGAAGATTTACATAAATATAATGATATTATATCATAAAATAAATTTTTGAAACAATTCTTAGCAATTTTCCCAATGTTTCAAAAATTAGGGTTTTCTAGAGATAAATTTCAAAATTCCATTCTTTACCCTATCTTATAAATTTGAAATTTATATAATACCTAGGAGATAAGATTGATCTAGAAATCATGATATTTTATAAAGTATATAATTAAATAAATTATTTGATGCAATTATCACATAAATTTTGTGATTTTCGAAAATCACACATAAAATAATACACTATTTTCGAAAATCATGCAAACTAATATCCAAAATATTATCTCCTATGATATTTATCATATTTCTACACATTTATAAGAGATAAACATTATCTCTTAATTAATCATGACCTTATCTTATCTTTTATAAAAATATCATAGCATACTTATCTTAAAAATGTCAATTTCAAATCCTTATCACATACACCTAATTTTCGAAAATCATGCTTGGGTGTACAAGATATTTATCTTATCATATACTATAAGATAAACATGACAACTCATCACATAAAATCAAGTGATCACATATTAAATCACAAATTAATCACTTATCCCTATAATTTTCGAGAATTACAAATTAATAAGGAAAATATTTCTTTTTCTTCCTTAGTGTAATATTTGGTTAAATAATATCCCATATATGCTTAAAAGCTGTAATATTCAAGAAACGAACGCTTATTTACTTATATTTAAACCCGTGAATTAGGGTTTCACGTATATTAAATTTTGAAAGACATCGAATATTGATTTCGATTCAGTAATGAAGTAACGGATTCCTTTTTATATTCACTAAGAATTGTGAATTAAAGGAAATAATGTTATTAAGTAGTTCGGCAGTATAAGTTTAACGTCGATTACGTCTCGAACGTCAAAATTTTATGAAATTTTCTAAGCAGCGAAGCTTGGAATTAAATTCCTATATTAATGGGATATTATTTATAAAGTAAGTACGAACTTAATACGACCATTTTGAGATGAGTCGATTATTAACGTTTTGAGACGTTTTGAACGTTAACGTCTAGAGACGATTTGAAAAATGGGTTTAATGATCCAGAAATTATACTATTTAATTTCCTATGATTATTATATATAATTAAAGTATTATTAAGCATTTAAAACAATGCCCAAGCTATGAGAACTCGATAATTACAATTCCTAATTTTCGAAACCCTAATTTGAAAAACTAGGATTTTCTCACATGAAATGATACCATTAGTTTGTCCTATGCTATAATTTATTATCTAACCCATATGTTATGACATATATACATATATATGGCACGAAAATGACCTGTGAATTGATAAGTGGCGTGACTTACATTTTATAACCTAATTCACGATATTTTTGTATGTTTTGCTATGTGATGTTTTAATTAATTAAATGACATGTATTTTATATCTATGATTTATACCTTGATTAATACATAGTATTATTGTACAAGAAAATAAAATCCCACCCTTTGGAACCTACATAAGCGTCGGCTACCCCATTCTCCCATGTACATGATTTATTCTTTTCTATTGCCCAATACCATGAGAGGCTTTTAGCACTCCCTAATCATCATTAACCCACTAATAGAATGGCTACCATTATTTTAATATTTGTGTGTGTGTGAGCCGTGTAAAGAGGGAGAGATATAGGGGAGACTTTTCCCCTTCACTCCACTTCACTCATTATACATTTCAAAAACACTACAACACCCAAACACTCTCACTCTCCTCTCCCATTTTTTCTGCACAGCCGAGAGCCTCCTCCCCCATTTTTGAAAATTTTCTTCTTCTTCTCTCCTCTTCTCCATTCACAAATCTTGATACCCTAGCATTGTTCTTTGAATCCCCACTATTCCAAAGGTAAACCATGGACCATAGTTTCGATTTCCTCTTCATTTTTACAAAAAAAAAATCGACGCATGTCTTAGTGTATATATATATGTTCTTAATATTCTTGTGTATGAGATATTGTTTATATATGTTCTTGATGATTTTGTTTATAAAAATAAGAAAATACATGTTAGGATGGATTTAAGTTATTGCATGTGAAATATTTGAATAGATTTAGCCAAAGCATGTTAGGTTTAAAGCATAGAGTTCGTTCAAAAATTTGTTTCGAAAATGTCATGAGGATTTTGTGGATTTCCGATTATTTTAAAATTTATTTTGAGGATGGATTGTTGATCTATGATATGATAAGAGTTCATAGTAATGTATTTGGAATTTTTAGAAAATCCTAAGCATTCTTTTAAAAAAAAAAATACCGCGAGTTTCAAAACTATGTAACTTGGTGTATGGTTTTTATTTTGAACATGCAATGATATATTAATGATCTAGTACCTTGATTATGTGTTACATGAATTTATTAGAATTTTTGAAGATCAATTACTCCTTTGAAATCAAATAAGCCGTGAGCTTCAAGCTCAAGTATGGTGATGATTCAAATGGTTTTTGATGAATATTATGATGTTATATTGTTATATTATAGTGTATAAGCATAGTGTATAATTATTAGAATTTTGAAACCAATTGCCCATTGAATACAAAAAGTCGTGAGCTTTATGCTCCATGTGGTGATGATTCAAATGGTTTTGGTAGATGTTATGATGTTATATTGTTATACTATAATGTTTGAGCATGGTATAATTTTGTTGGAATTGTTACAAATTGTTTGGTATTTAATTAAGAATACCGTGAGCTAAAGGAATTAATTCCTTGATGAAGAAATTGTTTATGATGTACTATAGGTTATAAATGTGTTATATATTAATGTTGGGACCTTGTACTAAATGTGTGAAATTTTGGGAATTAATGGATAATTTTGAGTAATTACCGTGACCTTATATAATTAATAAGATGATGACCGAATGTTGTTTGGTTGATATTAATACATACTAATGACCATAGTGTATAATAATACACTATATGAAATTAGAAAAAAATTTGAAAATCATTTGGTAATTTTCATGAAATTACCGTAAGCTATTATGGATTAATAAGGATTTTTAAATCCTTTTTAATTGAGTTTAATAATGTATTCTATGTCTAATAATTATTCGGACATATTCGAATTTTAAAAATTTATAAACATAGATTACTATGTTTATGATTTAAACGTTATATTTAATAACGTTATATATGAAATTATATTGTTTAATGGTTAAATGGATTAATATTTAAGAAAAATTTAATAAAGTTCATCGATTTACGTGACAAATTGAGAATTAGGACTTTACGAAAGAAATCGATTGAAAATTGATTTATAATATGAATTAGTAAGAAATTACTATTTGAAAAGTCAAAATTGTTGACTTTGTTGACTTTTAAAGTCAACGTACGAAATACGTTCGATAAATACGCTAATACGCGTAAGACGTACTAATTAGGTAAAGAAACCTCATTAGTAAGAAAAGGTTTCGTAATTGAAATCCTTATATCGAGAAACGTATAAATACGTTGAACGCTAAACCGGAAAGGTTAAAACGATATAGTTGAACGTGTTTCAAGAACGAGAACTGTTCAATTGAAATATGTAATTGAAAAGCGTATTGAATTCGTTAAGGAATTAAGTGTATATCGATATAGAATATCGAAGTTTATTCTAGACCTTGAAAGTCTCGAGAAACGTGAACGACGTACTAAAACATCGCTTTTACGTAAAGGTGCGGACGCGGACACGGCGGCCGGATGTTGACGAGAAATCAAGTTAAGAATCAAGTTTAAGACGAACCCTAGTCCACGTGGGGCTTCTTTTCCAAATAAAATATGAGCTTTCTCATTTGAATTTACTTTCCAAATGAATTTATTTACGATGCTTATTTCAACTATTGTTAAAATGTTTACAAGATTACCTGCCAAAAATGTTTATGTTTTGTGTATGTATCCTATCCATGAAATGTTATGAATGTTGTTGGGTAGCTCCCAACTTATGAATGAAATCGATATCGGATCCTATGCCGGAAGGACAATACCTGGCTAGGATTAACGTGTACACCTAATGTCACGACCCCACTCAGGACAACCCGGAGTGAGCGGACTAATACTAGAAATAGTATTTGTGAATATGAATGACTATCACGATTGGGCATATCACATGAGAAAGACAGGACTTAAGATTAACATATACTTATAATATTTCAGTTCAGAAGGGGTTTTACCATCAGATCCAAAGGATATGACGATCTGAAGGCTTCATGGTTCACATTATTTTATTATCTAACATGAAAATAAAACAGTTCAGAGTTTGCAGCGGAAAGAGTGTGAACACATATATGACGATATGTATTCAAGGTTATCCATTTCTAACGAACATCAAGGACATACGGCTTTCTCAACACTCCTCCATCATCAGCAACCGAGCTCAACCTGCACATTTAAAAACAAACATGCAGGGCTAAGTACAAAATTTGTACCCAGTGGACTTATGCCGAAAACTTTTTATTTTCATTTAGTTACTCTGCCAATATTGTGGTAAGACATAAGGGTTTTATTTGAAAATGCCTTGTGCTTACTAAAATATTTTCACGAGTTTATAAAAGTTGCTTGGCCAAGCATTTTCTTGGTGTACGAGATCCATATCCCTTATTATCATTCCAACATGTTATCATAGTCGAAAGTCGTGAAGGAGGCCTCCTTCTACGACCCCGTGACCGACCGTGAATTGTCCTTACAGCACACAGTCACCATCAGTGTACACGTTAATCCTAGCCAGGTATAAGCCTTCCGGCATAGGATCCGATATCGATTTTCATTCAAAAGTTGGGAATAACCCATCAACATCACATCATTCATGGATAGGATACAACATACAAAACGTAAACATTTTGGCAGGTAATCATTTAAAAATTTTAGCATTAGTTGAAAAGTACTGTAAACAAAGACAGTTGAAAAGAGCAGCAAAGTTGTTCCATTTTGGTAATAAAGCCCACCTGGAAATTATTGTTCGTCTTTATCGTTTTCCTTACTCGTCAACGTCCAGCTGGTGCGTCAGCGTCCACACCTTTATATAAAAAGGATGCTTTAGTACGTCGTTTACGTAGTTCGAGACTTATCAAGTCTTATAATATAATTCGATATTTCATATCGACGCGAATTCAATTCCTTAATGAATTTAATTTGTTTCTCAAACGCAGATCAATTTAACATTTCTCGTTCTTGATAGAAACGAGATATGTGGTATAAATGACCAATTTACCCTCTTGGTAAATGGTCCAACGTTTTCTCACGTTTTCGATTTCATGACTTTAAACATGAAATCTTTTCATATTAACGTGATATCATTAGTAAATGATACGCCTTACGATATTAGCGTATTTATCGAACGTCTTTCAGACGTTGATTTCAAAAGTCAACAATTTTGACTTTTCTTAGTAAATTAATTACTAAGTCTTATTTTAATATTACATTCTTTGAAAATTCAATTTCTAATTGATTTCTTTTTATAACTGTTTTAATATGTTTAAAAATAATTTTTAAACATATAATTCATTATAAAAATGAATTTAAGGATTAAAAATCCTTATTTGAAATTAAAAATAGCTCACGGCTATTTTAAGTTTTATAACTTAAAAAAAATTTCGAAAATTTTTCAAATATGTCTAAATTAATATTTAGACATATATTTTATTAATAAACTTGATTTAAAAGGATTTAAAAATCCTTAAAAATCTTTAAACCTCTCGGTAATTATTTAAAATTACCAATTGGTGTCTATAAATTTTTCAAATATTATATAGTGTATTAATACACACTATGGTCATTAATATGTCATAATATCATCCAAACATTGTCCACTCATTACCTTATTATTTATATGGTCTCGCATTTATGAATTAAATGCCTAATAATTTTCCAAAATTTAAATAAATTACTACAAGGTCCATATATTAGTCCATGACATATGTATGTCATATAAGTCATGATATAATAATTATATACCATATAAATGGTATATTTGCTTTCGGCTTTTTCACTAAGCACATCAAACAATTTTATAAAATTTCCAACATATATATATCATGCTTATAAACTATAGTATAGCAACATTACATCATAATATGCATCAAAGACCATTTGTTCATCACCATTTGAGTGTGTAACTCATCGGTTTTTTTTGAAACAATTGTGTAATTGATCTTTAAAAATTTTAACAAAATTCTAGGATGCATAAAACACATTTTAGAACAACAATATACCATTGCATGTTACAAAATAAAATCACACATCAATATATACATATATATAAGCCTCGGCTTTCTTAAAACAAATAGGTAGGATTTTCTAAAAATTTCAAATAAATCATGGGGTGCATAAATCATACTCAAGATCAATAATACATCATTGCATGTTACAAATCAAAATTATAATTCAACATATATATACACATAGGCTTCGGCCTTTTTCAAGAAATTGATACAAAATTTTCCAAAAATTTCCAATTAAATTACCATAGACTTCAATATCATCATAGAGTAATTATATATCATTGCATGTCTCATATAAACATCATTCATTAACATATACTTATATATGTATGTTCGGTCATTTTTTTTTTAAAAAAAATATAGCAAGAGTGCTTCAAAATTCTCAATTAATTTACATTCATTCCCAATATATCAATAATCAACAATATCACATTGCATGTACAAAATAAATTTTATACACCAACATTGGCATATATATACCCCTCGGCTATTTTGAAAAAAAAAATAGCATAAGTTTTTCAAAAGTTTTAAATAAATACTTATGAATATATTTAACATCCTAAATCCACAATTCAAACCCAAAATAATACTCTCAAGTCATCGGTCATTACTCAAAATTTCCAACCATGTTTAGATAAAATTTTTAAAACACAATCTAAGCTTCAAAACATCATGCTACACATTCTAGGAACATAACATACTCATATATTCATAAGATTTTGAGGTTGGATCATACATGCAAGACTTAGAAAAATAAGAACACTATCATCTACACATTTTTCTTCCACCATCTACATGCATACACAAAATCTTTCACAACAAGAACTCAAGAACACATGAAATGTGTTCTTACATTCGGCGAGTTTTCAAAAGAAAACAAGTATGGTAGAATCGACTCCTACCTTGGATATATAGATTAATGGTGCAATATATAAGGTAGTGAGGTGTGGTATGGAAGAAGGAAACAAAAGAAATGAAGCTTGGAGGAGAAGGGGGAGCTCTCGGCCACTTGTAGAAAATGGAGAAGAAGAATGGTGTTCTTGAGAGAGATGAGAGGTTTGGAGAGAGATAAGAGTGAGATGTTTGAGTGTGGAGTGAAGAGTGAGATAAAAACTGAAATTACTCCCTCCTTAACCCCCCCCTCACTCTCGGTCATGCCCCCTCCCCCAATACACAATAGGGACTCTTCATTTTTTAATAATATTCTATGTAGGTAGTGGAGTTTAATCATTGTTGTCTTACACAATCTTCTTGAAAAATGGCTACAAAAATGATTAGTGGGAGGTTTGATGATATAAAATCTGAATATGCACATATATATATACATGTAGGAGTGATATAATAAAATTTACACTTTGTTACCCACATATATATATATACGGCTTTTATGCCTTAAGCCCAACAAATAATTTAATTCCATGCTACACATACATATATACATCATATAATATAATTTAGAAGATATTTAATATCATAGGTTAATTAAATGACATAAGAGAAGAAAATAATTCAACTTATGTACAAGAAAAATGGCTATCGGCCAATTGGTTTAACCATAGGTTAAAAATTTTATTTCATGTCATTCATAAGCATATGCACCTTGGTATATGATTTAAATAATAGTTATAGCATAGGATAATTAAAAGGGCAAAAATTTTCGAAGAAAACCCTAATTTCGAAGAATTAGGGTTTTCGAAACTAGCTTTGAGATTTTTATAAATTCTAAAGTTCAAGCATTAATTAAATGCTTATTAGTACTGTAATATCATAAAAATATCATAAGAAATAATTTCCTAAAGTTTCTTGATCATTAAAACCATCGTTCATCTTATCTCTAAACGTTGACGTTTGAAAACGTCTCAAAACGTTACGTATTGACTCATCTTTAAAATGGTCGTAAATACTCGTAATCTCATCATAAAAATATTCCATTATTGATGGAATATAATTCCAAGCTTGATTGCTTAAGAAATATCGTGATATTTCAATAGTCGATATGCATTCGACGTTAAAAATATACTGCCGATAAAAGTTAGAACTTTCGATTTCTATCATTCACTAAATTGAGTGAGTGTGTAATAGGAAATTATTCCTTGTAAACAATTGAAATCATACTTGATTTCCTATGTGATTTGATATCACAGCAAAGTTTTATTTTATGGGTTTTAAAGACCGTAATTAGGCTTTTAAAACTGCGGGTTATTACATCCTACCCCCCTTAAAAGAAATTTCGTCCCGAAATTTGTATACCTTTAAAAGAATAAACTGGGGTATTGTTCCTTCACTGTATCCTCTAGCTCCCACGTAGCTTCTTCTTGTCCGTGATGATTCCACAGTACTTTGACCAGTGAGATTGATTTGTTCCTCAATTGTTGAACTTTATGGTCTAGTATTGCGATAGCTCTTCTTCATAACTCATGCGGATTTAGAACTACGTCGTCTTGACGGATCACATGTTTTGGATCGTACACATATTTCCTTAGTTGAGATACGTGAAAAACATTATGCACATTTCCCAAGTTGGGCGGGAGAGCCAACTTATAGGCTACTGAGCCTATTCTCTCTAGGATCTCGTATGGTCCTATGTAGCGGGGTCTTAGTTTTCCTTTCACACCAAATCTCATGATCCCCTTCGATGGAGAGACTTTGAGAAATACTTTGTCTCCAACTTCGAAATGCAACTCCGATCTACGCGTATCAGCGTAGGATTTTTGCCTATCTTGAGCTTCCTTGATTCTTTGCCTAATCTGTCGGACGATTTCAATCATTTCATTCACTGCTTCTGGCCCTATTATCTTCCTTTCACCTACCTCATCCCAGTAAAGTGGTGATCTACATTTCTTGCCATACAAAGCTTCATATGGGGCCATATCAATCGTCGCTGATAACTATTATTATAGCAAACTCAATAAGAGGTAAAATGTCTTCCCATTTAGCACCTCGATCTAGTACTACGGTTCTCAGCATATCTTCCAGAGTTTGGATTGTCCTTTCTGACTGCCCATCAGTTTGTGGGTGAAATGCTGTACTGAAGTTTAACTTTGTTCCCAACTCTTTTTGTAGGCTCATCCAAAATTTCGATGTAAACTTGGAGTCTCTATCTGATGTAATAGATTTTGGTACTCCATGTAGCCGTATCACTTCTTTTACATATATTTGGGCTAGTCTATCAGCTCCATATGTATTTTGAATTGGTAAGAAGTGAGCGCACTTGGTGAGTCTATCTACTATTACCCATATAGTAGTGTTTCCTTTTCGAGACTTGGGTAAATCCGAACTGAAATCCATCGTTATTTCATCCCATTTCCATTCGGTATACCCAACGGTTGTAACTTCCGTAGGGACGTTGGTGTAAAGCTTTTACCGTTGGCAAACAAGGCAACGTTACGAAAGAAGCTATGTCTCGCTTCATGCCTTCCCACCGTAATTTCTCTTTTAGGTCTTGGTACATCTTCGCACTACCGGATGGGCGGTATAAGGTGTATCATGAGCCTCACTCATTATGTTGTTCGAATCTCAACATCATCGGGAACACATATTCTTCCTTCAACATTAAAGCATTATCGATGCCTCCCGGAAATTTTCCATTCGCCATTCTCACTCTTTCTCTTATCTTTTCTAACTTTTCCTCAATCCTTTGTCTCTCAATGATCCTTTTTCTTAGATCAGGTGCCATGGTGAGTGTAGCAATGCAATTCTTGATCGTCTCTGGCTGTTTAATCAATTCAATTCTTAAATTGCTGAATTCCTCGACAAGTTTATTTTCTCGTGTCAAGAGATATCCCAAATGAGTTTGATTTTTACGACTCAAGGCGCCACCTACTACATTCGCTTTACGGGTGATAGTTAATACCACGATCGTAATCTTTTACTAGTTCGAGCCATCTCCTCTCGCCTCATGTTTAGATCTCTTTGCTCGAAAAAGTATTTCAAACTCTTATGATCAGATAAATCTCGCATCTCACTCCGTAGAGATGGTGTTCCATATTTTCGGTGCATGAACCACCGCTAACTCTAAATCGTGTGTTGGGTAGTTTAGCTCATGTGGTGCGAGTTGTCGTGATGCGTATGCTATTACTTTTCCTTCTTGCATCAAAACGCATCCTAATCCATTCTTCGAGGCGTCAGTATAAACCACATATTCCTTATCTGATTCCGGGACTGCTAACACCGGTGCACTTGTTAACTTTTCTTTGAGTTCTTGAAAACTCGCTCACATTCCTCACCCAAGTGTACTTAACTCCCTTTCGAAGTAATTGGGTCATTGGTCTTGCTATTTTGGAGAATCCCTCAATGAATCTCCTATAATAACCAGCTAACCCTAGAAAACTCCGGATCTCATTCTGAGTTCGCGGTGATTTCCATTCTTTATCGCCCACTTTGGTGGATCCACTTTGATTCCATCGGCAGACACGATGTGTCCTAGGAACATTACTTCCTTTAGCCAAAATTCGCATTTGCTGAACTTAGCAAACAATCTTTCATTCCTCAAAGTTTGTAACACCATTCTTAGATGTTCCTTATGGTCTTCCCCATTTTCGAATAGATGAGAATGTCATCTATGAAAACCAATACAAACTTGTCTAAGTACGGATGAAACACTCGGTTCATGAGGTCCATAAACACAGCTGGTGCATTAGTTAATCCGAATGGCATAACTACAAATTCATAATGGCCATATCTTGTTCGGAATGCGGTTTTAGCTATGTCTTCAGGTCGTACCTTGAGTTGATGGTATCCTGACTTGAGATCAATCTTTGAAAATATACCTGCTCCTCTCAATTGATCGAACAAATCGTCGATTCTTGGTAAAGGATATTTGTTCTTGAGTGTCATCTTGTTCGCTCTCGATAGTCTATACACATCCTTAGGATCCATCCTTTTCTCGACGAACAATACAAAGCGCTCCCAGGCGAAACACTAGGTCTAATGAAACCTAGGTCCAACAGTTCTTGAATTTGGATTTTCGTTCTTCCAATTCCTTTGGGGCCATTCTAGGGTGCTTTTGACATCGAGCCGATCCGGTTCCAAGTCAATGGTAAATTCCAATTGTCTATCAGGAGGTAATCCTGGTAGATCCTTAGGAAATACATCTGGAAATTCCTTAACAATTTCAATGTCTTCTATCTTCAGTTCCGGCTTTTCTTCTCCGTTCAGGTAAACAAGAAAAGCATGGTATCCTTTCTTATTCATCATTTTCCTCGCCTTCAATGCGGACACAATTGGGACTCTCTTGCCCATGCTGATTCCATGGAAATGCGTTGCTTCTTGCCCAGGAAAATGAAATGATATTTTCCTTTCCTTGCAAAGAATCGTGGAGTGGTTTGCAGCTAACCAGTCCATTCCTAGGATTATATCTACGTCACCCATGGACATTATGTTCAAGTTATTTGCTAGAACCCTTAGTGATCCTAAGTTCAACTCTAGGTTCGAGCAGAAATGTGTAACAGTCATAATTCCTCCTATAGGTGAAGAGATTCTCATATCCTGATTTGCCTTTATTGCACTAAGTCCCAACAGATCACGCATGATTTTGCTATGAAAGAGTGCGAAGCACCGTGTCGAATAATACTATAATGGTATGTTGAGAAGGATTCCATACCGCCGTTTCCTCGGTCTGTTCGCTTTGTTGCCGGTGCAAAGCATACGCCCTAGCTTGAGGTAGTTGTGGTCGGCGTGGTGCTTGCCTTTTGCCGGGTTATTCTTTGTTGTTGTCGGGTCATTGTTGCACCGACGCTGCCGTTGTGGTTGTTGTCTTCGTTGTCGAGGTGGCTGCCCTTCTTTGTTGTGGTATTTGTTGTTGTGGTGCTGCATTGTTGTGGAGGTTGTTGCCATTGTTGCAATGCAGCTGTTGAGGTTGGGCTGAAATTGATAGCCCTCGCGGTTGGACATTACGGGTTGGTTCGGCCTTACAATTGTTTCGAACGTATCCCGGACGTAAGTTTGCGTAATGTCCTCTCATACCGCACCTAAAACAGTTTCCACTGCCCGCCATGCACATTCCCGTGTGCATCTTTCGGCATTTTGGGCACGGAAGAGCCCTTCGCTGCTCTTGTGGTCCCCTGGTTGGAGGAATAAAGGTTGGCTTCCTCCATCCTCGCCTCGACTTGCCGAGTTCCCCGCCACCGCTGCTTGTTACCTTTGTTTTCAAAGCTTCCTCGCTACTATTACCAAAACTAGCATCCCATTTTCTTTCCTCCGTCCATAGTATTCTCGCATCCGAGCCGATCCCGACTTATCATCCGGCATTCTTCGCCTCAATGTCCAAAGCCCGTGTAAGAGCCTCAAGATAAGTCATGTCTCCAAGACCCAGAAGAGACATTCTTATTTCGCCTTAACCCCGATCTAAATTTTTCCGCCATCTTTAAATCCGTGTCCACTGATCCAAAGGCATATCTAGACATTTCGCAAAATGTGCGATCGTAATCGATTCTCGACATCTTTTCTGTTTTAACAAGAAGAATTCATGTTCCTTCTTCTTCTTGTAACTCTTTGGTACATATTTATCATACACTTCTTTTAAAATCTTCCCAAGTCAATTCTTCCATCCGCTCTCTGCTTTGTGAAAGTTTTCTTCGGCCTCCCACCGTAAATCAAGAGTCCATTTAACCGGAAAGCTACACACGATAGTCTTTCTTGGGTTGTGCACCTTAGAAAAGTGAAAATTCTCTCGATGGTTCTCATCCACCTGCTCGGCATCTTCGGACTACCTTCCCATTGAAAGTTGGAGGGTTTTGTCTTAAAACAATTCCTCTATCCTGCGGTCGTCGTTGAGGTGGAGGTGGTTGAGGTAACGACTTGTTCCTCCTGCTCCGAGTTCTACCTCGCCTCCTAGGTCCGCCTCTGCCTCTTACTTCTCGCTCGGGGTCTTGTCTAGAGGCATTCATTGTGTAAAATATATCATTAGCATCATGTATCATTTTTATAACTTGAATATGTACAAATTTCATTTCTTCGCCTTTTTAGAAATGATAACTTAAATAAAACATTTTATTCTTGTCATACATAAATTTGTTGCAAAAGCCCTCTTGGATCACATATACATACAGTTGCGAAAGCACCATAGATAACGTACTCTGCAAACACAAGTCCTTACTTCAAGGATTACTCACATACTTGCTTCCAAAATATTTCAAAAGGAAAAGGCCCATACACATATTGGCCTTAAGGCTTTACAAAAATCAAAATCATGCACAATGGCTTTATAGCCTTACAAAAATTCAGTTTTCTCCACTGTTCAAGTTTCAAAAGCATAATTTAAAACATACATAAAAATAGATAACATAATCCTTCAAATTTTACATCAACATCACTATCTACATCAACTCCTCGAATCTTCCTCATCTTCCTCCGGATCCTCTTCCTCCTCGTCCGAATCATCAACCTGGCCATATGCTCTAGAGGGTCCAGCTCCATTACTTTCTACCATCGGGATGTCCCGCAGTGGACCATAATCCACACGAATCGGACTGTAGCTGTCATGGATGGGGTTATACCCATCAAGAGTACCTGTCACGCTAATCCGTGCTGTCTGACGGAAACTCTCAACTGGTGGTAGGGGTGCTGCCATCGGTGGTAAAGGCGGTAGTGGTGAACGCAACGGATGTCCGAAAATCGAGAGTGGAAAACAGGGCTCCCAATGCTCTAGGCCTGGCTGCTCCGTCCGCCTGAACAAGTCTGCCCTCGTCAATCCGATATCGTGGTACCACTGGGTCAACTATCCGTGGAACCTCGGTATACAGCCACTCAGGTGACTCATCACGCCATGTATATTCCCGTGGAGGGAGATAAGGTCCTCTCGGTGCTGCACCATAGATGCTATATACATATGTCAAGTGGCTAATGAACCTGGGTAGATCACCTATCAAGTCATATCCTCCAGTCGCACGGTAAATGTAATCCCCAGACACCTCACGAGCATAATCTTCCCAATCACATGGAAGTATAGTAAGAAGACGCTTAATGCCGTCGTAATCCGTCACGCCATAAACTCTCGCATTCCTCCACAACCTAAAGTAATACATCAGGAACTCTCCCAAATCCTCGCCTGCACACATCCAGCTTTCCCGATAGATACGAATAGTCTCCTCAGGAGTCGGGTTGGGTCCTATCCTCCTCCTCGCAATGTAACGCATCTCCTCCATCTGTCACGATCAAAAACTAACCGTTAGACACTACTAATACCTAATAGCAGATAGGGTAGCTTAATACTTCGATTAATCAACTAGGATAAACTATTCAACCTATAACCAAACATTCTTAACCCATCTAGTAAACAAAACTCCTATTGCTATGTTAAGCTACACGAGGTATTATAGGTTCCTTGGTTCTATCTAAAACTCAAGCTGAACTTTACCCAGACCCTACTGTATTTGGGAGCTGGAAAAGAGATTCTGTCCTTCATAACAAATGAAGTTCAGAACGTTAGGAATACGCAGGCGAAAACCATACGTAAACGGAGTCCCATCGAGAGAGTATGGTTAGAAACAAATTTATCGCGCAGTGCAGAAAATTTTCGCGATTATATCGACGTTTCGAGAAGGTGCCAATAATGACATCATACGCACTATGGCTGCTGCCGACTTAGTATAATTATTACGCCCACGCCTTCAAATTGAAGCTTGTCGCTCTGAAATCTCGGTCCACGGTCACGCAAGTTGAAAATTATGGTTATGATCGCCGCTTTAACCGTGATACAAAGATCCACCTTCTTCATTCTTCATCGTCGACGTCGTTTCGATCATCTTTACGCTCCACTTTCGCCGTTCAAAATTCAAATTAAAACACATTCATGCTTCCTATCATTCTTTTGTTTTCTTTCATTATGGGAACATACTTCCTATATCGCTCACGCTCTTCTCAAGAGAATAGCATACTTTGTTATCAACATAGATTTCATAAGTCATAAACATAACATCCAAACACATCATACTTGCTCATACATATCTCGTACATATCATCTTGTTTTCATACATTCATCATTAATCATCATGATTCATTTCAAACATACTTTTCAACTTAACCACTTCATATCATTGCTATTTACTTTCAAAATTTAGAATTTTGAAAATTTTCATTCATAACTCATCATTTCAATCATCATCACATTACAACTTTCCTTTTCCTTTTACTTCAAAATCTTTTCAAATTTGGCCATCATATAAAAGTTTTCATTTCATAAACTCAAATGAAACTAATTACCTTTTTCCCGCTGAGCTCGATATGTTGGAGTGTTGAGAATAGCAGAGATTTTCTAGAAGTCTAGTGACTCAATTCTAGACTTAGTTTAGAAAGAAATGGGAGTTTCAAAGAGCAACCGCCTCGATACCACTGTCACGACCCCACTCAGACAACCGGAGTGAGCGGACTAATACTTAGTAATGAATATGATGACTTAAGATTAAACATACAGACTTAAGATTAACATATACAATTTAGTTTCAAAGGGTTTACCATCGGATCCAAAGGATATAACGATCCGAAAGACTTCATGGTTCACTTTGTTATAATATCTAACATGAAAATAAAGCAGATTCGTAGTTTGCAATGGAAGAGTGTGAATACATATATGACGATATGTATTCAAGGTTATCCATTTCTAACGAACATCAAGGACATACGACTTTCTCAACACCTCCATCATCAAGAATCGAGCTCAACCTCGCACATTTAAAACAAACATGCAGGCTAAGTACAAAATTTGTACCAAAGTGGACTTATGCCGAAAACATTTTATTTTCATTTAGTTACTCGCCAATATTGTGGTAAGACATAAGGGTTTTATTTGAAAATGCCTTCAGGCTTACTAAAATATTTTCACGAGTTTATAAAAGTTGCTTCGCCAAGCATTTTCTTGGTGTACGTGATCCATATCCCTTATTATCATTCCATCATGTTATCATAGTCGAAAGTCGTGAAGGAGGCCTCCTTCTACGACCCGTGACCGCCGTGAATTGTCCTTACAAAGACACGGTCACCATCGGTGTACACGTTAATCCTAGCTGTATAAGTTCTTCCCAAGATAGGATCCGATATCGATTTTCATTCAAAAGTTGGGAATAACCCATCAACATCACATCATTCATGGATAGGATACAACATACAAAACGTAAACATTTTGGCGTGTAATCATTTAAAAATTTTAGCATTAGTTGAAAATCGTAAACAAAGACGTTGAAAAAAGAAAGAAAGTTGTTCCATTTTGGTAATAAAGCCCACCTGGAAATTATCGTTCGTCTTTATCGTTTTCCTTACTCGTCAACGTCCAGCTGGTGCGTCAGCGTCCACACCTTTATATAAAAAGGATGCTTTAGTACGTCGTTTACGTAGTTCGAGACTTATCAAGTCTTATAATATAATTCGATATTTCATATCGACGCGAATTGAATTCCTTAATGAATTCAATTTGTTTCTCAAACGCGTATCAATTTAACATTTCTCGTTCTTCGATAGAAACGAGATATGTGGTATAAATGACCAATTTACCCCTCTTGGTAAATGGTCAAACGTTTTCTCACGTTTTCCGATTTCATGACTTTAAACATGAAATCTTTTCATATTAACGTGATATCATTAGCAAATGATACGTCTTACGCATATTAGCGTATTTATCGAACGTCTTTCGTACGTTGATTTCAAAAGTCAACAATTTTGACTTTTCTTAGTAATTTAATTACTAAGTCTTATTTTAATATTACATTCTTTGAAAATCAATTTCTAATTGATTTCTTTTATAAACTGTTTTAATATGTTTAAAAAATAATTTTAAACATATAATTCATTATAAAAATGAATTTAAGGATTAAAATCCTTATTTGAAATTAAAAATAGCTCACGGCTATTTTAAGTTTTATAACTTAAATAATTTGAAAATTTTTCAAATATGTCTAAAATAATATTTAGACATATATTTTATTAATAAACTTGATTTAAAAGGATTTAAAAATCCTTAAAATCTTTAAACCTCTCGTAATTATTTAAAATTACCAATTGGTGTCTATAAATTTTTCAAATATTATATAGTGTATTAATACACACTATGGTCATTAATATGTCATAATATCATCCAAACATTGTCCACTCATTACCTTATTATTTATGTATGGTCTCGGCATTTATGAATTAAATGCCTAATAATTTTCCAAAATTTAAATAAATTACTACAAGGTCCATATATTAGTCCATGACATATGTATGTCATATAAGTCATGATATAATAATTATATACCATATAAATGGTATATTTGCTTTCGGCTTTTTCACTAAGCACATCAAACAATTTTATAAAATTTCCAACATATATATATCATGCTTATAAACTATAGTATAGCAACATTACATCATAATATGCATCAAAGACCATTTGTTCATCACCATTTGAGTGTGTAACTCATCGGTTTTTTGAAACAATTGTGTAATTGATCTTTAAAATTTTAACAAAATTCTAGGATGCATAAAACACATTTTAGAACAACAATATACCATTGCATGTTACAAAATAAAGTCACACATCAATATATACATATATATAAGCCTCGGCTTTCTTAAAACAAATAGGTAGGATTTTCTAAAAAAATTTCAAATAAATCATGGGGTATAAATCATACTCAAGATCAATAATACATCATTGCATGTTACAAATCAAAATTATAATTCAACATATATATACACATATGCTTGGCCTTTTCAAGAAATTGATACAAAATTTTCCAAAAATTTCCAATTAAATTACCATAGACTTCAATATCATCATAGAGTAATTATATATCATTGCATGTCTCATATAAACATCATTCATTAACATATACTTATATATGTATGTTCGGTCATTTTTTTTTTTAAAATATAGCAAGAGTGCTTCAAAAATTCTCAATTAATTTACATTCATTCCCAATATATCAATAATCAACAATATCACATTGCATGTACAAAATAAATTTTTATACACCAACATTGGCATATATATACCCCTCGGCTATTTTGAAAAAAAAAAAAATAGCATAAGCTTTTTCAAAAGTTTTAAATAAATACTTATGAATATATTTAACATCCTAAATCCACAATTCAAACCCAAATAATACTCTCAAGTCATCGGTCATTACTCAAAATTTTCAACCATGTTTAGATAAATTTTTAAAACACAATCTAAGCTTCAAACATCATGCTACACATTCTAGGAACATAACATACTCATATATTCATAAGATCTTGAGGTTGGATCATACATGCAAGACTTAGAAAAATAAGAACACTATCATCTACACATTTTCTTCCACCAACTACATGCATACACAAAATCTTTCACAACAAGAACTCAAGAACACATGAAATGTGTTTGTACTTTGATTTCGCTTTTCAAAAGAAAACAAGTATGATGGAATCGACTCCTACCTTGTTGATATAGATTTAATGGACAAGGTATAAGGTAGTGAGGTGTGGTATGGAAGAAGGAAAAAAAAAAGAAATGAAGCTTGGAGGAGAAGAGGGAGCTCTCGGCCACTTGCAGAAAATGGAGAAGAAGAATGGTGTTCTTGAGAGAGATGAGAGGTTTGGAGAGAGATAAGAGTGAGATGTTTGAGTGTGGAGTGAAGAGTGAGATAAAAACTGAAATTACTCCCTCCTTAACCCCCTCACTCTCGGTCATGCCCCCTTCCCCAATACACAATAGGGACTCTTCACTTTTTAATAATATTCTATGTAGGTAGTGGAGTTTAATCATTGTTGTCTTACACAATCTTCTTGAAAAATGGCTACAAAAATGATTAGTGGGAGATTTGATGATATAAAATCTGAATATACACATATATATATATGTAAGAGTGATATAATAAAATTTACACTTTGTTACCCACATATATATATACACGGCTTTTATGCCTTAAGCCCAACAAATAATTTAATTCCATGCTACACATACATATATACATCATATAATATAATTTAGATGATATTTAATATCATAGGTTAATTAAATGACATAAGAGAAGAAAATAATTCAACTTATGTACAAGAAAAATGGCTATCGGCCAATTGGTTTAATCATAGGTTAAAAATTTTATTTCATGTCATTCATAAGTATATGCACCTTGGTATATGATTTAAATAATAATTATAGCATAGGATAATTAAAAGGCAAAATTTTGAAGAAAACCCTAATTTCAAGAATTAGGGTTTTCAAACTAACTTTGAGATTTTATAAATTCTAAAGTTCAAGCATTAATTAAATGCTTATTAGTACTGTAATATCATAAAAATATCATAAGAAATAATTTCCTAAAGTTTCTTGATCATTAAAACCATCGTTCATCTTATCTCTAAACGTTGACGTTTGAAAACGTCTCAAAACGTTACGTATTGACTCATCTTTAAAATGGTCGTAAATACTCGTAATCTCATCATAAAAATATTCCATTATTGATGGAATATAATTCCAAGCTTGATTGCTTAAGAAATATCGTGATATTTCAATAGTCGATATGCATTCGACGTTAAAATATCTTCCGATAAAAGTTAGAACTTTCGATTTCTATCATTCACTAAATTGAGTGGTGTGTAATAGGAAATTATTCCTTGTAAACAATTGAAATCATACTTGATTTCATATGTGATTTGATATCACGGCAAAGTTTTATTTTACGGGTTTTAAAGACCGTAATTAGGCTTTTAAAACTGCGGGTTATTACACCTAAGTTGACTGTGTGCTGTAAGGACAATTCACGGACGGTCACGGCGTCGGAGTAGAGGGAGGCCTCCTTCACGACGTTCGAACTATGATGTTATGATGAAAGGATAAGGGATATGGATCATACACGCAAGTAAAAATGCTCGCCACGCGACTTTTATGAACCGATGAAAATATTTTAGTAAGCACAAGGCATTCTAAAACCCTCGTGTCTTACCATGATGTTGGCGATGTAATTGTAATACCCGTAGTTTTAATACTTAATTACGATAATATAAATCGTAATTAGGGTTTTAAGCTCGATAATTAAAAATCTTAATTAGTCAACGCCGATTTTGACTAAGCATAATTTGATAATTTACGTGTGATATTCATCGACGCTTAGTGAATTAAGGAATGCGGTTCGCTAGTCCTTTGAGCGTAATGTTCTAACGTCGGCTAAATTCGTGATTAAGTTTTATATTATTTTTAAGCATTAAAGCTTAAAATTTGAAATTCTATTATTATAGGAATAAATAAAGTTGTTACAACTTTATTTTGAACAAATTAGAGATAATTCAATTATGTGAATTTAAAGACGTTTCAAACGTCTACGTTTAGAGATAATTCAATAACTTGGCCAAATGATCATGGAATTATAAAATTCAAATTCCTATGATTATTTTATGATATAAAGAGCATTATTTATCATTAAAATAATGCTATAGAATTACGGAATTAAATGTCTCAATATTTAGGGTTTCAACAACCCTAATTTCTAAAAATTAGGGTGTTGAGGTCTAAAATGATTTTAAATATTTTTCCTATGATTTAATTTATTATCTAAGACATATACTATATCACATAGCTATTAATTGGAGAAAAATAAAATGTGTAGCATTTTGTTTATGAAGGTGCCGAAAATATGCACTTATGTGTACTAATAAATAAAATTATTATCCAATTGATAATGTTTGATCATAATTATATTATTATAATATCATTATGAATAAAATGAGTTGTTCTAGCAACTTGATCAAGTGGGGCGACAATGGTACTATAGGTGGCGAAAATTTCATAGATTTATGTGACATTATTAACACATATCATCCTCTAATTAATGAGAGATTATGAGTTGGATCTTATCACATTATTAAGTGTAAAGTAGACATAGTTACCAATTTGATCAAGTAATCTACACATTTGTCTTCTTATAGCCGAAAAATTTGACCTTAAGTGTGAAAAGAAATAAAATATCATACTCCATTAATGCTATGATATCATAAGGTTGGGATATTTTTATTATAAGATAAGATAGAATAGGTATTCAATTTGAACAAGTAACTACAATCCTTGTCTTGTAGTAGTTGCAAAGTTTGAAAATTAGTGTGAACAAATGTGAAAGCAAATAAAGTCTTAGTGTATAATTTTGACTTTTCAAAAATAATATTATCTAAGGTATTAATGAAGGTTATGATAGTGTAAATTAATAAAATTTATTCCTTTAATTATAGGAGAGCCGACACCTATATGTATATAGTCTAAAGTGGTTATTTTAATTGTTACGTAAGTAATATAGTAACATACATTATTTATGTGATAATATGATATATATAATGACTATCCTAAAGCATGGATCGAAAGTTGTAAGGAATTGTGTGAATATTGTATTTTGTTTCCATGATTACCGTAAGCCTTGTAAGAATAGAATGGAAAAAAAATAAAATTCAATTCAATTATTCATACATTGCGTGAATTACAATAACTAAGAAGGAAGAAAAATGAAACTTTATCTTATGCTTTACCAAGTGGACAATTAAGAGATAAGGTATGCTATCATTAAAGTATATTATGATAAGGATTAATATCTTGTCTTTAGCATCTGAAGTTGGCGAAACATTTGACTTAAATTTCAAGTGTATTAAGTTATGATTTCATGTAATAATTATCTACAAGTGGCTAAGTTCTATAAATATGAGGTAGGATCCTCAAATTCTCATTTGGCTATCTTAAGTTTGAAAATAAGGAGAAAAAAAATTGAGAGAGTTCATTCAATTCCTTCCCAAATATTAGTTCAAATAAACCTTCACGATTAAATCGACCGATTAAAGGTTAGAAATCTTACGGCTTTATATACATGCTAGAATTTTGAATTTCATCCGTTAGATTTCATGTTATGTTTAGTTTAATTATGTGATTTTGAAACTTATGGTTATGTGCTAAAGATGTTTGAAATCATGTTTATATGATATCCTTAAGCTTATATTATGATTATATTACAAAGTTGAGCATGATATCAAAACTTATATGATGACCGAATACTTAAGGATACAATATGTTGATGATTATGATTTTTAATTGTTGATTTGAGCATAGAATCATGATCTAGAGTATTAATTATGCTTATATGAATTTATGTAGGATTTTCAAAATTTTAGTACCTAAGTCTATAAATTTGAAAATTATAGAACATGATAACATGTTGTGATATAATCCATGTTTAAGTGTTATTATAACATATTGATAGTGTAGAATCATAATATGATGTTGTATGAATTTATTGGATTTATTAAAATTATTTGGACCTAAGTCGAATTTTGAATATGACTTAGGAAGATTTAATTAAATAGTTCACAATAAATAAAAATTATGTTATAGAAAGGATACTTATAGTTGATTATGTGTTATGTGATTTTATTGGAATTTTGGAAAATGGTTGCTTAGTTAAATTGAAGCTTTCGAAAACCATAGGTTATGTGTACTAATGTTATAAATTTATTTTATAAGATATAATTGCATAATATGTTCCAAAATAATGTTTTAAACATAGTATGATTTTATAGAATTTTAGAACAAGAATTGTACATAAAATGATAGAATTTCATATAAAGTTGAAAAAGTCGAAATTTTGACTTTGAAGTCAAAATAGTTGACTTTAGTCAAAATGTTGACTAAATGTTGACCAAGTCAAAATCATTGACCAAAACGTTGACCAAGGTCAAATTGCACGAAATACGATGTCGTGATCTATGTGGCGTAATGCGTTTAGTAACAATGTAACTTACGTTACGTAAGTACATTAAAAGCGTACATTATGTGCTAAAGAGATGGAATATCTCTTATAAAATGAGCGATTTCATAATCGGCGTCATTTTGATTAGGAAGCGTCGAAATAAGTTCAGCGTTAGCCTTATTCGATGTATGGGGCGTTATAGGCGATGTTCGTCTCACCAAAGCGTGACAATATACTAAAATAAGTTCTTACTTTAAGGTGGGGCGTGTATTTGGCGGAGACATAGAAAGGGATTATAGAAAGACTGCGTATACCGGGTGGGCTTTATTCGAAAACCACTTTTATTTACTTGCTTCGCAAATGAAAAGTATTTATTCTGACTTACATTGAGAAATGATATGATTACACCCCAAAGTGTTTATGTTTTATGTATGATCCTATCATGTTGTTGGGCAAGCCGACTATGAAAGTGAATCGGTTGTTGGGTAAGCCGACTATGAAAGTGAATCGAGTTGTTGGGTCGGCTCCCAGTGGGTCGCATCCCAATTTTATAGAATGAATTCGGATCTGTGCTAGAGGGATGAATTTCTGGTCTATTCTAGCACGGAGGTTGAATTGGGTCCTCTGCTAGAGGATGAATTCTAGTCTATTCTAGCACTGATGATGTGCATTAAGGTGGACTGTGTGCCGAAAGGACAATTCTCGGCCGGTCCCAGCGACGTAGAAGGAGGCCTCCTTCTACGGCGTTTGAAGAGAAAGTTATATGTGAAAAGTTATGAGAAAGTGATATGGATCATACACACAAAGAGAAAATGCCTGCGCAGGCGACGTTTTTGAGAAATGTGAAAATGTTTTAGTAAGCGCAAGGCCTTTCCAATAAAACCCTTGCGTCTTACTCAGAAGGGGCAGTGTAATTTAAAGTTGATAAAATGTTTTTGGCAATGAGCCCACTGAGTGCATTATTTGTACTCGATCCCGCATGTTTGTTTTAAATGTGCGAGTTGAGGCGATCGATGGGATGGGCGGTGTTGGCGATCAGTCATTCGTTCGATAGTAGAACCGCGAATACACATCGTCACATGTGTACTTCACATGTTTTCCATTGCTAGATTATGAAACCTTATGTATGTTATGTTTTGTCAAACCTCGAACACTGAAGCTCTAGAAATATTATCAATATATGTCACACTGTTCGATTCTCGTGTCATTATTTATTACTTAATCTCCATTATCGATATGATCCTCGCTAATCATACTTAGGGTTGGCGGGTACATTACAAAGTGGTATCGAGCGGTTAGTCCCTCGAAACCAAATTTCCTTTCAAAGTGAGTCTAGATTGAGTCACTAGACTTCTGAGATCAACCGACTACGCTCAACACCCCATCACATCAAGCTCAACTGGGAAAGAGGTAAATGACTTTCTCAATGTTTTAAGAATGAGAATGAGAAGTTTGAAAGTAAGATTTATTAAAGTGAAATGATTTTCAAGAAAATGAAAGTTTTGAAATAAAAGAGATTCGAGAATATGCGGTATGAGACTGCATATTCAAGGAAACTCAAAGGATTCCAAGAATATGCAGGTATGGGACTGCATAGTCATGGAAAACTTAAAAGATTTGGTATGTGATAAGAAAATGATTTTCTCAGTTTAGAAAATGAACGAGTTTGGAAGTAAATGCCCCTTTTTTTCAAAAAATTTGAAATGAAAAGTTTGAACATGGAAAATGATATTTCCAAAAGAAATGAAAATTTTGAGAATTTTTGAAAGTAAAAGTAATTGCAAACGTTGCAATGAAGTTTTATGTGGTTAAAAGAAATTGATATTTGTTCCTAAGCGGATGCGAGAATATCTGGCTAGGATTAATTTGATATGATGATCATGTTATATGTGGAGAAGGATGGTATGATGATAGTGAAAATTGTTGGTTCGCTACCAGCGTATGATGATGTTATGATGAGTTTGATAGTCACTACTACAAATATCACTTTCTCTACACCTTATAGACTACGCTTTTTCGTGGCGTAGTCTATAGTATAGACTACGCTTTTTAAAAGCGTAGTCTATGTCTTGATTTTTGAAATATAGACTACGTTATACTTAAATCGTAGTCTATATAACTATTAACTATGCTTAAAAGCGTAGTCTATGTGCGTGTTTTTAAAAAGCGTAGTCTATGTGCCTAAATTTAAAAAAATAAAAAATTCGCAATTCTCAACAATCGAACTCACGATCGTGAGTTAGTAAGAAATAGCTTAACCATTTTCACCAACACCTAAATATCGATTATGTTTGGGCGTTATTTATTTTATATGTATAAGTTGAAGCTATTTAGCACTAAGCTATTCGATTTGAGACACTCATTTGTGAAGAAAAACTCCAAATTTGAAATACCTAAATTTCTCGCTTTCTCCTTTCGATTTCTGCGAGGACGTTAATCCACTCGCCACCGCCACCGTGGTCGCCCTCGACGATCGACCTCTTGATAGGAGGAAAGCTTGAGCTCAAAGATTCATCATCTCTTGTCTTCTCACACAACACACACACAACTCTCTTTCCCGACGCGAAGAGAGATGCTCCACGTTACGTGGCGATAACATCCCAAAATTAACATGCCCTTCCCATCTACTTCCACCTCCGAATCCCACCGTCCTCGCGGACGCCTCGGGCTTCGGCAAGATCGATGATGGCTCGCCAATCGGTTCTGTGAGAACAACTCAATCGCCGATTTTATGAGATTCAAGAAAGATGTAATATTCAAAGAAGCGAATATACGATTACGGTATTACAACCCGTAATTAGGGTTTTGCCGTATATTATCTTTTACGACATCGAATCTTGTGATTTCGATCACGATATCGTTATAGCAATTCCTTTTCATAATTCACTAAGGATTGTGAATTAAAGGATTGAAATATTACGAAATGATTCGTCGATATTTTTAGGCGTCAAACAGCGTGTCGAGCGTCGACTTTTCATGAAAATTTACGGCGGTGAAGCTTGGAATTAATTTCCATCTTAATTCTTTTATTAAATGGAATATATTTATTTAGTGAGTATGAACTTATGCGACCATTTTGAGATGAGTCGATTTGAGCGTTTGAGGCGTTTTGAGCGTTAACGTCTGAGGCGATTTGAAAAATGAGTTTAATGCTCAGGAAATTATAATAATTAATTTCCTATTATTATTTTATATAATTACAGTATTAATGATTAATAAAATCAATATTTGAGTTCTTAAACTCGATAATTTCAAATTGTAATTTCGAAAACCCTAATCTTATAAATAAGGGTTTTATCACATGAAATGATACCATTAAATTATCCCATGGTATCTAAACTTTATAATATGACATATATGAATAATATTAAGCATTAAATCAGATTTTCAGCCATAAAAATCGAAGGATTCAGTTTTTATAAAATTGAAACCCAAACTTTCGAAATTAGGGTTTTTAATTCATGAAATGTGTAATAATTTTATCCTATGCTATTATTTAATATCTAAATCATATATTATGATATATATGTGTATATTTGGGACGAAAATTACATGAGTAACAATAATAGGTGTGATTTATAATTTTTATCCTATTTTTTTCTAATTTTCGATCGGTAATATCAATTTGTGCATATATTATGTTTTAATTATTTTTATGGCATGTATTATATATCTATGAACTATACTATGATTAATACATGTATTAAGAGTATTTTAAAAATAAAATCAGCCTAAAACCCCTACCCCATGCGCCGGCCAAGCTTCACCCTTCCCCATTACACAATGATTTCATTTTCTAAATTGCCCAATGCATGGAGAGCATCTTTAACACTCCTTAATCATCATTTTCTCCTTCCCAAGGGCTGCATTATTGTGAGAGAGAGGGGTGCGCCGAGGGTGAGAGGGAGAGGTATAGGGGGGAGAGACTCTTCTCATTCACCTCACTCCTACCTATACACACTCGACACCTTGAACACTCAAAACACAATTCTCTCCCAAAATCTGCCCAAGAACCGAGAGCAACCTCTCCAAATTTTCAGATTTTCTCCTTCATTCCTTCTCTTCTCCACTTCACAACCTTGAAACATACTTTGTTCTTGTCATCCTAGACATTCTCAAGGTAATACATGGTCTTTAGCTTCGATTTTATCCTCTATATGCAAGAAAATCGAAAGCTATTTAGTATATATGTATAGGTTCGAAAGTTTCATGTATGTTTATATATGTGTGTCTAATTGTTCTTGAGCATGAGCTTTGGTTATGATTAGGTTCTTGATGATTTTATTTACAAAATATAAGCATGAACATGAGATGTTATATATGATGTTGTAAGGATTTAGCTTGGATATTCATAATTTTCGAACCATAAGTGGCATTAGAAATAATTTTCGAAAATGCTATAAAATGTTGGATGATGACCGAATATATTCCAAGGTGTTTTAAGCATGGATTATTGATGTATAAGATGGTTAGAACACATAGGATATTATTTAGAAATTTTAGAAAACCCTAGGTATTTTTTTATAAATACCGTGAGCTTTAAAAACATGTACCTTGGTGTATAATTTTTATTTCAAGCATGTAATGACATATTAGTGCTTTAGAACCTTGATTATATGTTCTATGATTTAATTAGAATTTTTGAAAACCATATACTTGATTTTACAAAAAAATACCGTGAGCTTTGTAAATATATAGGTTGGTGTATGATTTTATTTTTGAACATGCAATGGTGTATTAATGCTTTAGTATATTGTTTATACATTGTGTGAATTAATTAGAATTTTTAGAAATCAAATGCTATTTTAAATCAAATAAGCCGTGAGCTTATTGCTCTTGAAGGTGATGATTTAATTAGTTTTGATAAATATTATGATGTTATATTACTATACTATAGTGTATAAACATAGTATATAATTGTTGGAATTTTTGAAAACCATATACTAAATAAATCGAAAAAGCCGAGAGCATCACAAGCTCATATGGTGACGATTTAAATTAGTTTGGTTGATGTTATGATGTTACAATGTTATAATACAATGTTTATTGATGTTGGAATTTATTTAGAATTTTTGGAAATTGTTTGCTATTTATTTGGTAATTATCTTATAATTACCGTGAAATATTGTTATATATTGAAATAAATAGTTATGATGAACTATGGGTTATGTAAATATTATATACTGATGTTGGGATATTATAATAGGTATATATCAATTTTGGGAATTTTGGATGATTATTCCTATTTATTGGAATTCTAGTGAATATATATATATGTATATATATAAATAAATGGCAAACAGTACTATATGAATTTAATAAATTCATATTCTGGACCATAGTGTATAATAATACACTATATTAATTTAGAAAATTTTTCAAGGGTCGTTTGCTATTTTTAGGACAATTATCGAAAATTTCGATAATTAATAAGGATTTTAAATCCTTTTTAAAACTGTTTAATTATAAATTTTGGTAAAATAATATTCTGGACAGTTTTAAATGTTACAAAATTTTATAAACATAGATTGCTATGTTTGAGACAAACGTTCCTTTATAAGCGTTTTAAAACCAAAATCGCTTTTATTTATAAAAGGGTATTTAAAAATCTGAAAATATTTATAAGTCCTTGATTTACAAGATAAATCGAGAAATAGGACTTTCGTTTTCAAATCGATCAAATTCGATTTATAAAGCAAAATAGTAAGAAATTACTATTTAAAAGTCAAACTCGTTGACTTTGTTGACGATGTTGACTTCGTTGACTTTTCAAGTCAAGCGTGCGATTATCGTTTATAAATACGTCGATGCAGCGTAAGATATACTAATTGAGTATGATACCTCATTAGTAAGAAAAGACTTCACAAATAAAACCCATATATCGAAGCGTGCAATCGTTGAGCGTATCTCGAGCGAGAACAATTCGATGTTATGCGTATTAGAGGCGTATTGAATTCACTAAGGAATTGATCTCACATATCTATATGAAATATCAAAGTTATCTTAAGTTTTGAAAGTCTCGATAGACTTGAGCGACGTACTAAAGCCCCATTTCTTTCGTAAAGGTGTGGGCCAAACGCAATGACGGGATTTTGGACGAGCGATCGAACTAGGACTTTACAACGAACCGTAGTCGGTGGGCTTCTTATCTTCAAAATGTGGGCCTTTCTTACCCCACTAAGCGTGACTTCTTGTTATATCAAATGAGTTTATTTACCGTACTTATTTTACAAGCGTTATCAAATGTTTCTTGCATTACACGAAAATATTTCGTTTTGTGTGGATCTATCTGTTATGCCGGGTAGGGTGCGGAGATAGTTGGAACTATTATATCAATTGTTGTGGTAGCGCCCAACCTTTTTAAATGTCGGGTCTGTCTTGGGATGATAAATGCACAGCTAGGATTGGCGTGAAGGTTGGAACTATCTGTTGTGTTAACATATGCTTGCGAGAGTGTGTCTTTGTCGACGGGATTACGGCCGGTCACGGCGTCGTAGATGGGAGGCCTCACTCTCGGCGCTTATTTATCTATTATTTCTATGTATTGTGACTATGAGATACGGACCATACACACCAAGAAAATGCTCGGCGGGCTATGTTTCTGAACGAAAATGATTTGGTAAGCCTGAGGCATTTTAACTAAAACCATGTGCCTTACTCGATATTGGCGGCGTAATCGAATACTATCAAAATATTTTCGGCATAAGTCCACCGAGTGCAATTTCTTGTACTTAGCCCTGCATGTTTGTTTTTAAATGTGCAGGTTGAGCTCTGATGGTGATGATGGGGGATGTGTTGAGGAGTCTAGTGTCCTTGACCGATTTACTTAAACTTTTGGGTTATACCTTGAATACATATCGTCATATATGTATTCACACACTTTCCATTGCTATACTCGAACTCCTTTATTTATGCTTTATGTTACAAACTATCGAGGTCCATCGGATCGAGGCCAAGTTTTGGGGTCCGATGGCTAAACCTTTTCAAAACATTATAACATCACCTTATATTACGCTCGAGCATGTTAGTTTATTCTTATGCATCTTTATTTTACCGTGTAATCCCTAAAATACTACTCCTAGTATTAGTCGCCTCAGGTCCGGGTTGGTCGGAATGGGGTCGTGAAAAAGATGACCGCGCCAATTGCAAACAATTGTTCTTAGCTACAAGAAGTTTCCTGGTCCCTTTTTCAACCGTTTGTCCGAGTAAGGTTTCAATTCTTTTGGATTTTTTTGTTGCGAGATAAGTTTTTTTATTTCTCTCCTTTTCATTGCGGTTTGTTGATGTGTTTTGGTGTTTTTGTTGCCTATGTAGGTGGATTTGGTCTCGACGATTCATATTGGCGATAAGGAGTAAGTTTTACGAATTTTTATTGGAGACTTGGTTGTCTTCTTCTTCTTTTCGTTTTTCGTCATGTATTGTTTATGTGGATTTGGAGATGAAGCAATTTTGTTTTGTTACGTGTTTTGATGGTGAGTTTATTTTGGTATCAATGGATTGAGTGAACAAAAGAGGTTGGGAGGTTAACAAGTGTTGATTGATTGAATTACTCAAATGCCTAAATGTTTATGCTTTTCCCAATTTGAGATTGTTTCTTTAAAATATCTTTCTAACTAAAATTTGTACTTTTCAACCTGTTTTCGCTTCCTAAATTCCTTTTTAGGAGGAGAATCTCCATGTTCTAAAACTCCATGATACAAATTTGAAACAATCCATCTTTTCTTACAATAAAGATGAAACCGTTGAAACTCCACACCTTAGTAACAGTTTTAAATTCACTTTTCTTTGATCTCGATTCTCAACTCTGTCATCTTGGTTGCTCTAAAACAGAAATATGTCTTATCTTTGTTTGTTTGATTTTCTTGAAGTTGTATTCATGTTTTGCATGATTTCTCTGCCTTCAATCTTTTCTTGGGTGAGGAAAGATCTGCTGCTTCCTCTAATTTTCTGACCTCACTATATTTTAAATTTTAGCAGTCCGGATGTATAGACTAACTTCTTTGCAATTTGTCCTGCATCCCAGTTAATATGGCGGAAGAGAGGGACTTTGGAGGAGTGGAAAAGGAAGATGATCAGGTTCGTTGCTTGACCCTAGGAAAAAGCATTAGCTCAGATTGTTCAAGATGACTCTTTTAGGGAGTTTGAGTTCAGGCAGTATTTATTTGCCTGTCAAGCAAAGGTATGAAAGTTATTATAAATAACTAAATGTGCTTGAGTTTATTTTGTAATATGTATTATGTATGCCTCGATGCTCTGTCATAATATAGGTTTCCCTTTCAATATTATGTTTTCTCTTGATACGATATTTAATATTAAAATTGTGTTGTTGACATCTTGATGAGTTGGCTGTTCTATATGACTTATTCCTTTGCTTTTCTCCAAAAATAATTTATTCTGCTTTAGTCATCTTCTGTTTGCACTTTCACACATGCTCTAAAAGGATTTCTGTGACTTCACAAGTGCAGTTTCTCTTTAAATTAAAACGTCCATCAAGGGTTATTCGTTCATAATCAGCTTCTCGGGGCATTGGCTTTGCATGAGGTATTAGCATTGAGTTCGATGGTATTTGCTATGTTTTTATCTTAATTACATTGTGTTGAATTTTTACCTTTTATATGTTGTGTTTTCTCGAGTGCGTTGCCATTTTGTATGCGTGAAGTCTGGGTGATCACAACTTGCAGCGCATGATCGGTGATTGCTTCTCACTATGAAGATGGATTAGCGGCACCGATGTTGAAAAGGTGTTTTACCGCATTCAAGGGAGTTATATACTCTGTGCCATACAAAGGTAACATAGCAATTGCATAAGAGTAATATTTAGAAAACGGAACAGTATGTAGCAACTTCCCATTTCCTTGCCAATACAAGTGCAGAGAATGTACATTTGCACGGAGATTGGCCATGAAATGCTTATATTTGCTATGCTTTTAGCATCTTGTTTTAACTTGGTTCCAATTCTGGTTTGACCCTTCTCCGTCAGGAAAGGGTCAACTCATTCTTTCAGTTCTTTATTACAAGATTAATGGTAGTTCAGGTTGACATAATTATATTTGTGGCGGTTTATGCGGCTTGGGTATTTAATTGGCTATGGATCAGATATCGAAAGAAGTCCTGTTAACATGTATGTGCTCAATTTTACTATAATCTTGTATTGGTTCTTTGTACCTCCCAGAAAACCTAGATCTAGCAATATTTTTGTTCTTATTCGATGGAAGATCTATCTTGAATTTGAACTTTTACAGAAATGATGTAGTTGGCAAAGGGAAGTTGTCATGCCGGAGAACCAATTCAAATCTGTTAATCACCATAAAGAATTCTACATTTCTGTACACTGCTATAACTCTTGTATTATTTTAATTTATGCAGTGCTTCACTCAGCATCTGCTTTGGCCTAAGCCAGCAGTTTGGCCACTACTTCCACCCGATGCTTCATCTGAAGTGCTTGCAAAAGAAAAGGTAAGTCTCGATTGATAGCAATGGAGGTTAATTTTATAGATACATTTTGATTGAATTTTATATTTTATAGATACATTTTGATACGTTTACAACCGATTGTAGCTCACTTGATTGAACATTTTCCTTTCTTTCGATCTTTGGAATATTTGGTCATAAATGCTTGTATCAAATGTTACCATATGTTTGCATTTACTTGTATCTAACTACTATTAATTGCTTGAAAGGCAATTTTATGTTTAATGCAAAATTGGAGAAAAGAGGAAGAAGAACCAACTTGGGAAATTGTAAAGGTATTTTCATTTATCAAATCACATTTGTTTTATGTTGGATTTCATATACATCTACATGTTGCTAATATTTGATATTTTAAAAAGTGTCAAGCTGACCCGATTCAAGCAATGCGGGCTCTTTGTACTACTGACTTCATGAAAGATATAATTGAAGAAGTTATGAAGAGTGGTTCCATTTCTTTACGTTCACATGTAAGATAAACATTTCATTTCTTTAATATAATCATTTTTTCATATAAGAATGCTAATATTCTATTTTGAATTGTTAATAGTTTAATCGGTCTTACTCTCGAGAGGACATTGATGAAGTTCGCGTTGAATGGGCAAATTTCATGCTTCTTCACATATAGTCTTGTGATGTTTTAGTTGTAAGTTATTGATCTTTTGAATTATTTTGTCTTGTGATATATCGGGATACGGTCTTATTGTTTTGTTATGTGATGTGCATAGTATTTTTGTATAGTGATTTTGTAGGTATGTAATGAAAGCAGTTGTATATTTTGAATAGTGATTTTGTAGTCAGTAATGAAAGCAGTTGTATATTTTGAATAGTGATTTTGAGCGTGTCGCAAGTATATTTTAATCTCGTTTGCTTGTGTGTTATTAATTATGCGGTATAAATAAAGAAATTAACTACGGTTGAAATTGAAAACCCTAGTTGTTATTAAATTGACTACGGTTGTAATAGAAAAGCGTAGTAAATTTGGCATTAAAATCGTAGTAAATAAACTCAAAACCGTAGTTAATACATATAGACTACGCTCGAAGCGTGGTGTATGTACGAAATTTTGTGTATGCATGGGGTATAGACTACGCGTAAAAGCGTAATCTATGTGCGAAAAGTGTAGTCTATGGTGGGTATAGACTACGCATAAAAGCGTGGTGTGTGTGCGAAATTTTGTGTAGTGCATGGGTGATAGACTACGGCGTGGCGTGGTCTATGTGCGGCGTGGTCTATGGTGGGTATAGACTACGATAAAAAGCGTGGTGTGTGTGCGAAATTTTGTGTGAGTGCGTGGGTATAGACTACGGCGTAAAAGCGTAGTCTATGTGCGGCGTGGTCTATGGTGGGTATAGACTACGCATAAAAGCGTGGTGTGTCTTGGCGCTATTTTCTCTACACCACTTTCTCTACACTCTGAAGCACATACACTACACATAAAGCAGCGTAGTCTATCTTGATTTTGTAGTAGTGAGTTGTCGGTTCATTACCAACATATTTTTGATGTTATGATGATATTGAAAGATGTTAGATTCGCTACCAACATATGATTATATTATGATGATGTTATATGAGAAAGTGTTAATATAGATATGTCAGTGAAATCTTTGAATTCGTGAAATTGATGAGCATGATTATTATGAAAGAGTTATGTTATGAAATGTTTACGATTACGAAATTTCGATTATTTTGATGATGGGTATGTTATCCCGAAAGAACATAGGCGTTTAAGTCGCGTGATCCCTTTGCGATAGAACATAGAAGAGAATTATGAGAATTTTAGTATGTCGTGAGACGTAAACGAGATCGAAATGAGAATCTCGAGCGAATAGCGAACAAAAAGCGTAAAATCAAAGAGCAAAGACAAGAATGATGATTTAGAGATAATGAATGTCACCATACTTGATGACATGAGTATAGTCTTTGTTTGGATGTTCACGCATGGCGAAATCAATTGACTATGACTTTCTCGTTAGAAATGAAATAAGAATGTGATCAAAAAGCAGTTGATCTTGATCTTGCGGCATATATAGAGCGAGAATTCTGATGTGACAGAATCTTAGAATCTACTAGAAAGCGAGATTCCCAATAGTTCAAGAAGGACTATAACATATGTGTACATGAGAACCTTTGGTCACAACTAAAATGAGTTGTGTAAGATTTCAAATCTTATTCATAACCCAAATTCTGTCATTGAGTTTAACTCTATGATCTAGTTCCAATGGAAATATCGTTTGAAATCTCACTCCTTGAGAAAGAAGTTTACAGTCAGAAAATTTCATAAAATGTTCTTTTGAAACCAAACCTTCATGTGACTGAGAAAGTATTTGTGTGACGGCCCGCCACCCCATATGACCAAAGAAATCTCGATACTTGTTATTACGGTCTTGGACCCTACCTCCCAATTATTGATTCAAAGAAAATGTTGATTCAAACCTTCCGAGTCGTCATCTTGAATGATGGAACCATACCTCTTGAAAGTTGATATGATGAATTTCTCTTCAATCCTTGAAACCAATAAGTATGACGTAGGTTGACATATATTGTCACCTAAAGGTTTCAAATCAGTAAAGTGATAAACATCAAGATATGATGTAAAGAAGTTCTCAAAAAAGACGAGATATATTTCTATGATACACATAGGTGGATCGACCTTTGATGGGCTTTCCCAGTACTGATAACAGAAAAATTATAACTTCCACGTGAGTGTATGATATCCTTGAGATATAATCTCCTCTTATTATGATATAGTGAGAAAGATTGCAACTTATCTTCTAAGATAGTTGTTTGTCCCTAAGACCTCGATAGCAGGTCGGACGTGTTTAAAGTATGAAAAAGAATAAGATTCAGTTGATGGATATAAAGGAATGATAGTATCTCAGTATCAAGTTTTCCGCTTTATCCGTAAATCGATAAAGATTATGATTAAATTGAATCGTTCTCAAGTATATAAGACCTTAGTTAAACCAAAGATAGTGTGATCAAGGGATCAAATAATGAGATATGTGAATAGCTAGGCTATTCCTAGTATTAAACCAAGTATGGGGAAGATATCCCGACGTTGAGACTTGACAATGAAACATTGGTACATGGAATCTAAATTATAGTGTACAAATGTACTACCTTACCCGTATAGATTAGAATGATGACAATCTTAATCCTAAAAGTGAGGACGAGATATAACGAAAGTATTATAACTTTCGGATATTATGCTCAAAGAAAGAAGCAAAAGTTAAGAAAAGGCGAGAAATTACCGGCTATCTGATTCGGAATAGAGGAAGATATTACAATTATTAAGTAAAATAGTTGATTGTCTTAAGAACCTCGTTAGTAGGTTGGACGATGCTAAAGTTAGAAGAACATGAGATTCTTCTAAATGAATATGTAAAAGATAAATAGCCTCCTCGTTAACAAGTCACTCGTTATACCCCCACCCATACGATCATGCTTGAACAAAGTTATTCTCAGGGAATTGAAATCTCCATGAAACCACAAATAGTGAATACAAAATGGGTGAATGGTTTTACTAAAACCGTCTTATGAGGGGATTGCCTGAAGATGTTATGCATAATTTACGATAAGCATTACGTGAATGCTAATTACATCTTTGTAATTCCAGAATGCCGCCTAGACGCGAGCATGAGCAAGAACTTAGAGGAAGAGGTGGGAGAAGGGGAAGAGTCCCACAGCCCGAAAGGGAAATACCACAACCACCCCCACCTCCACCCGATCGTAGAATTGAGGAACTTTTTCTAAGGCAAAATCCTCCTACCTTTAATGGAAAAGGAAGTCCAGGATCTTGAGCAATGAGTAAGAACAATAGAAAGGATATTTGAATTCCTTCGTTTGTACAACCAAGAGAGACTATCTTGTGTGACTTTCCAACTCAAGGGCGGTGATTTACGGTGGGAAGCCGAAGGAAAACCCTAACACCGAACAAATGGATGAATTCACTTGGGAAGATTTTAAGGCGAAATGTATGAAATACATTCCTAAGAGCTATAGAAAGAAGGAAATTGAGTTCTTCAACCTAAAGCAAAACGCAAGTCCGTGACGAGAATATGATCGTATCTTTTGCGACATGTCAAGGTATGCTCGGACCAAGTAAGTCTTGACATGAAAATATCGGAGAAATTTAGATCTGGTCTAAGGCATGAGATAAGGATGTCTCTTGCCGACCATGGAAACTTAACATATCTTGAAGCTCTTAGTGGGCTTTAGACATTGAGGCGACAATGCCGGAGGATAAGCTGCTCCCACTCCGTCACATAATCTGGTGACAAAGGCAAGAGGAAATGGGAAGGCAATCTTAGTAATTACAACCGAGGCGATGTGGGAAGCTCGAATAACAAAGGGCATGGCAAGGAAACATGGTGCCACAGGGCAATTGTGGAAAGGTCGATGTTTTCCACACGATGAGAAGTTCTCAAGAGCATATTAGAGCTATGCTTGCCCAAAATGTCAAAAGATGCATAAGGGTGAGTGCTATTGGGCATTTGCTTTAGATGTGGTATGGAGGCCACTATGCAAATAATTGCCCTAAAAGGCGCGAGGAGAAACTAGAAGGCCGAGCCAACTAGGCCGTACCCAACCACTTAAAGCAATTCGTCTTCGCCTCAACAATCACGTCGCAACAATATTACCACCAAAGGCGGAACAAAGCGAGTCGGGAAACATGGCGGTCGAAAAACTTCCAGCGTGCCTATAGTACTTTTGTTCGAAAGGAATACTTTATATTCTATCATTACAAAAGCATGCGTAGATAGGATTTGAACTAAGTCGGAACAAACAAATCGGGAAAGAGAATCTTTTCGCCGTAGGAAATCATGATTGTCGACAAGTTTTCTCAAACTAAGACTTGAACCTAGAATCACTGAGATCTAGTGAATCACTTGAACATTACCCCTATGAGGAATATAGACATAATCTTAAGAATAGATTGGGTAGTCGAAAACCATTCTACAATTCTTTACAAGGAAAGGGAAGTTTCGATCCATATCTTCGAGCAAGAAGTTACGAGTTTCTATGGAATCCACATGGGGAAGGAAATTCCAACCATACCCACACTACAAATAAGGAGATTATAAACAAGAATGGATGACGAGCATTCCCTGTTTATCTAAGCAGAGAATGAAAAGCAAAAATGAAGATAGAGGATGTGGAAATTATTCGAGAATTTCTAGATATTTCCTGACAACTTAGCAGGATTACCCCTGATAAGCAGCTAGAGTTCCACTATCAAGTTAAAACCATTATTAAACCATGTCAAAAGTACCTTTATCAAATGGATTCAAGGAAAGTGAAAGGATAAGGATTCAAATTATAGGCTATAAAATCTAAGTTTCACCGGACCTAGTGTATCACCTTATAAAGCACCCAATTTGCTTGTCAAAGGAGAAAGATAGCCCATTAAGAAAGTGTATAGATTATCGAGAGTGAATAATCCGTTACCGAGGATAAATGAGTATTCGGTTAGTGGAAAAGAACAAGGATAGTCCTGAGAACCGATCTCGATTGGACTATAATCAACTTAAGGTACGAGCTGACAATGAACCCAAAATGGCTTCCCTAACAAGATATGGCTACTATGAGGATATAGTTATGCCATTCGGACCAACTAATGCGCTAGCCGTGTTCATGAAACTCAAAAAGTGAGTGTTCCGCGCATACTAAGACAGATTGTCTTAAATCATCATAGATGATATTCCCATCCAATTGAAGGGCAAGAAAGAGTATAAAGAGCTCTTAAGAATTATCTTGTAGACATCAAAGTCAAACAAATTTCGTCAAGGATATTTAAGGCGGATCTAGCTTAAAGAAATAATATTCCTTAAACACGTTGTGACTTCCGAAGGAATCCATGTGAACCTGGCAAAAATTTAAAACAGTGCAAGGATAGAAGAACTCGCCGAAAGGTTTAAAGGAATGAAAATAGAGATGGTTGAACAACCAGAGATAACCATGAATTGTATTGCTACATTCACTCTGACGTCTGATTGAAGAAGAAGGATAATAGAGGAACAAAGGAAAGATGTCAAAGTCGAAAAAGATAACACTGCTATATGGGTAGTAGTGGATCGACTTACTAAAGAGCTTATTTTCTGCCTATGCAAATTACTCATGAATCTGATGAGTGAGTTCAAAAGAGATCGTATGTTTATATGAATGCCAAAATCTATTATATTTAATAGGGGTTCTAAGTTTGCTTCTAGATTTTGATTTAGCTCACGAAAGAGTTCGACACGAAATTTAACTTTAGCATAACTTTCACGGACAGATGAACGGTTCGAAAAGAACGATATGAACATTCTATGATATGTTGAGGATATTAGGGCTGAAATGAAAGTACTAATTGGAAATACGTTTTTGCATTTATTAAGATCACCTGCGACAATAGCTGTTGAGCGACGATTAATATGACCCATATGAGGTATAGTACGAAAGAAAGTGTCGATCGCCTCTTTATGGTGATAATGAAAGTAAGAGAAAAGTTTTAAAACTGGTATTGTGAGCGAAATAATTAAGATATTTGCCAATATAGGCAAAGAAGGAAAGAAGCTCATGATAGACAAAAGTCTTACGCTGGTATGCGTAGATATGAGCTGCATTGTGAACACAGAGATAAAGTGTATTAAAAGTTCTCCATTGAAAGAATTTCAATGTTTGGAGAAAAAGGAAGTTGAAATTACGTTCTATAGGACCTTGCGAGATCCTAGAATTGATAAGGCCTAGTAGCCATAGATTGGTACTTCCACCAAGTTTGGGAAGTGCACAGAATTTTTCCACGTGTTACGATAAAAGAAAGTATGAATATGGTCCAAAATACATGACCATCATGATGGCGTTATTCTTAAATCAAGATATGAGTTATGAGAAAGAATCTGCGATTGTTTTAAGCGTCGATTCAATGGTTAAGAAAAGAAGCTTATCTTGTTGGTGAAAATCGATGGGAGACCATGGACAAAAGAAAGTTACGTGGAAATTTGAGATTGTTATAGTGCAAAGATACCCGTGCTTTTCACGGTATGCAAATTTCGGATGAAATTTATTTTAAAGGGTAGAATGTAATACCCGTGGTTTTAATACTTAATTATGATAATATAAAGTAATTAGGGTTTTAAGCTCGATAATTAAAATCTTAATTAGTCGGCTCGATTTTGACTAAGCATAATTTGATAATTTACGTGTGATATTCACCGGCTTAGTGAATTAAGGAATGTAGTTTACGCTAGTCCTTTGAGCGTAATGTTCTAACGTCGGCTAAATTAAACAGTTAAGCCTTATATTATTTTAAGCATTAAAGCTTAAAATTTGAAATTCCTATTATTATAGAAATAAATAAAGTTGTTACAACTTTATTTTGAACAAATTAGAGATAATTCAATTATGTGAATTTAAAGGCGTTCAAACGTCTACGTTTAGAATAATTCAATAACTTGGCCAAATGATCATGGAATTATAAAATTCAAATTCCTATGATTATTTTATGATATAAAGAGCATTATTTATCATTAAAATAATGCTATAGAATTCTGAATTAAATGTCTCAATATTTGGGGTTTAACAACCCTAATTTCTAAAAATTAGGGTTTGAGGTCTAAAATGATTTTAAATATTTTCCTATGATTTAATTTATTATCTAAGACATATACTATATCACATAGCTATTAATTGGAGAAAAATAAAATGTGTAGCATTTTGTTTATGAAGGTGCCAAAATATGCACTTATGTGTACTAATAAATAAAATTATTATCAATTGATAATGTTTGATCATAATTATATTATTATAATATCATTATGAATAAAATGAGTTGTTCTAACAACTTGATCAAGTGGGGCGACGATGGTACTATAGGTGGCGAAAATTTCATAGATTTATGTGACATTATTAACACATATCATCCTCTAATTAATGAGAGATTATGAGTTGGATCTTATCACATTATTAAGTGTAAAGTAGACATAGTTACCAATTTGATGAAGTAATCTACACATTTGTCTTCTTATAGCGAAAAATTTGACCTTAAGTGTGAAAAGAAATAAAATATCATACTCAATTAATCTTTATGATATCATAAGGTTGAGATATTTTTATTATAAGATAAGATAGAATAGGTATTGATTTGAACAAGTAACTTCTGATCCTTGTCTTGTAGTAGTTGCAAAGTTTGAAAATTAGTGTAAACAAATGTGAAACCAAATAAAGTCTTAGTGTATAATTTTGACTTTTCAAAAATAATATTATCCTAAGGTATTAATGAAGGTTATGATAGTGTAAATTAATAAAATTTATTCCTTTAATTATAGGAGAGCCGACACCTATATGTATATAGTCTAAAGTGGTTATTTTAATTGTTACGTAAGTAATATAGTAACATACATTATTTATATGATAATATGATATATATATAATGATTATCCTAAAGCATGGATCGAAAGTTGTAAGGAATTGTGTGAATATTGTATTTTGGTTCCATGATTACCGTAAGCCTTGTAAGAATAGAATGGAAAAAAAAATAAAAAATAAAAAAATAATTAAATCCAATTATTCATGCATTGCGTGAATTACAATAATTAAGAAGGAAGAAAAATGAAACTTTATCTTATGCTTTACCAAGTGGACAATTAAGAGATAAGGTATGCTATCATTAAAGTATATTATGATAAGGATTAATATCTTGTCTTTAGCATACCAAGTTGGCCGAAACTTTTGACTTAAATTTCAAGTGTATTAAATTATGATTTCATGTAATAATTATCTACAAGTGGCTAAGTTCTATAAATATGAGGTAGGATCCTCAAATTCTCATTTTGGCTATCTTAAGTTTCGAAAATAAGGGAGAAAAAAATTGAGAGAGAGTTCATTCAATTCCTTCCCAAATCTTAGTTCAAATAAACCTTCGCCGATTAAATCGACTCCGATTAAAAGGTTAGAAATCTTATGGGCTTTATATACATGCTAGAATTTTGAATTTCATCAGTTAGATTTCATGTTATAAGCTTAGTTTAATTATGTGATTTTCGAAACTTATGGTTATGTGCTAAAGATGTTTCGAAATCATGTTTATATGATATCCTTAAGCTTATATTATGATTATATTACAAAGTTGAGCATGATATCAAAATTAATATGATGACCGAATACTTGAGGATACAATATGTTGATGATTATGATTTTTAATTGTTGATTTGAGCATAGAATCATGATCTAGAGTATTAATTATGCTTATATGAATTTATGTAGGATTTTTCGAAAATTTTAGTACCTAAGTCTATAAATTTCGAAAATTATAGAACATGATAACATGTTGTGATATAATCCATGTTTAAGTGTTATTATAACATATTGATAGTGTAGAATCATAATATGATGTTGTATGAATTTATTGGATTTATTAAAAATTATTTGGACCTAAGTCCAAATTTTCGAATATGACTTAGGAAGATTTAATTAAATAGTTCACAATAAATAAAAATTATGTTATAGAAAGGATACTTATAGTTGATTATGTGTTATGTGATTTTATTGGAATTTTTGGAAAATGGTTGCTTAGTTAAATTGAAGCTTTCGAAAACCATAGGTTATGTGTACTAATGTTATAAATTTATTTTATAAGATATAATTGCATAATATGTTCCAAAATAATGTTTTAAACATAGTATGATTTTATAGGAATTTTTAGAACAAGAATTGCTCATAAAATGATAGAATTTCATATAAAGTTGAAAAAGTCAAAATGTTGACTTTGAAGTCAAAATAGTTGACTTTAGTCAAAATGTTGACCAAGTCAAAATCATTGACCAAAAACGTTGACCAAGGTCAAATCGCACGAAATACGATAATACGTGATCTATGTGACGTAATGCGTTTAGTAACAATGTAACTTACGTTACGTAAGTACATTAAAACGCACATTATGTGCTAAAAGATGGAATATCTCTTATAAAATGAGCGATTTCATGTCGGCGTCATTTGATTAGGAAGCGTCGAAATAAGTTCAACGTTAGCCTTATTCGATGTATGGGGCGTTATAGGCGATGTTCGTCTCTACCAAAACGTGACGGTATACTAAAATAAGTTCTTACTTTAAGGTGGGGCGTGTATTTGGCGGAGACATAGAAAGGATTATAGAAAGACACAGTATATACCGGTGGGCTTTATTCGAAAACCACTTTTTATTTACTTGCTTTACGCAAATGAAAAGTATTTATTCTGACGCTTACATTGAGAAATGATATGATTACCCAAAGTGTTTATGTTTTATGTATGATCTATCATGTTGTTGGGCAAGCCGACTATGAAAGTGAATCGGTTGTTGGGCAAGCCAACTATGAAAGTGAATCGATTGTTGGGTCGCTCCCAATTTTATAGAATGAATTCGAGATCTGTGCTAGAGGATGAATTTCTGGTCTATTCTAGCACGGAGGTTGAATTGGGTCTGTGTTAGAGGATGAATTCTAGTCTACTCCTAGCACGGGTGATGCGCATTAAGGTGAGTGTGTGCGAAAGGACAATTCTCGGCGGTCAATGACGTAGAAGGAGGCCTCCTTACGGCGTTTAAAAGAAAGTTATATGTGAAAAGTTATGAGAAAGTGATATGGATCATACACACAAAGAGAAAATGCTGCTTGTGACGACGTTTTGAGAAATGTGAAAATGTTTTAGTAAGCAAGAGGCCTTTCCAATAAAACCACTGCGTCTTACTCGGAAGGCGGTGTAATTTAAAGTTGATAAAATGTTTTTGCAATGAGCCGAGTGCATTATTTGTACTCACCGCATGTTTGTTTTAAATGTGCAGGTTGAGGCGTCGATGGGATGGAGCGGTGTTGAGCGATCGGTCATTCGTTGCGATAGTAGAACCATGAATACACATCGTCACATGTGTACTTCACTTGTTTTCATTGCTAGATTATGAAACCTTATGTATGTTATGTTTTGTCAAACCTCAAACACTTGAAGCTCTAGAAATATTATCAATATATGTCACACGATTCAAGATTACGTGTCATTATTCATTACTTAATCTCCATTATCGATGTGATCCCGCTAATCCGTACTTAGGGTTGGCGGTACGTTACGATAATTCAAAATGATAAAATGTTTTCGGCATGAGTCCACCGAGTGCATTCTTGTACTCGAGACACTGCATGTTGTTTTAAATGTGCAGTTTAGCTACGATGATGATGATGGAGGTGTTGAGAAGTCAGGTGTCCTTGATGTTTTGTTAAGACATGTTAACCTTGAATACATATCGTCGTATATGTATTCACACACTTTCATTGCAACTCGAATTTATTTTATGTTATGTATGATGATAAGATGATATGAGCTATTAAAGTCCTTGGATCATTAATATCCTTTTGGATCTGTTGGAGGATAAGCGACATACCTTTGTTGAGGTCCGTCGGACCATTGTTAATCTTTGGGTCGATGGTCTAACCCACTGATTTGATATGTTATCAGCGTATGTTATGTTCAAAGCATGTTAGTTTACATTTGATATGCATCTTTATAATAGCCTTTGTGAACCTAAATACTATCCCTAGTATTAGTCGCTCGATCCAGTTATCCGGAGTGGGTCGTGACAGAGTGGTATCGAGCAGGTTGCTCTTGAGCAAATTCTTTCCAAAACTAAGTCTAGATTGAGTCGGCGGACTTCTAGAAATCTGCGACTATTCTCGACACTCCATCACATCAAGCTCAACCGGAAAAGGTGGCGAATTTCTTTCTCAAACTCATGAAATGAAGAGTTTTGAATGAGGAACAAGTTTGGAAGGATTTTGAAGGAAAATGGAAGAAAGGTTATGATGTTATGATGATGGAAATGAAAGTATGAGCAAGAATTTTTTTTGAACACTTTGATTTTGAAATCGATAAGTGATGATGCAAAGTAATTTAGTTGAGGTGAATGTTTTGAAAAGAACCGGAATGGTTAGTGATGAAGTATGAAATCAAGTTGATATGTACAAGTATAAAAACAAGTTATGATGTTATTTTGAAATTATATTTTCAAATCTTGATTTATGATGAATGATATGCCATCCTGAGAAGAACATAGACTATATAAGGAGCATGATCACATATTGTGAAAGAACATAGAAATCGAACTTTCTTTCCTTAGAAGAACAAAAGAGCGATAGGGAGAGCGAAAGTAGCATTAGCTTCGAGCTCGAGCGGTAAAAGGCAGTGAAGATAAATAAGGGCGACTTCGACTTTGGGAATGAACAACATCGGCATTGCATCACAACCGACGTGGGTGACCGTCGATTTGACTTTGACCTTGACTTTGACCTTGACTTCAGAGGCTAAGCATCGAATTGAAGACGTGGATATGGTAGTCGTACTCACGGCATTTTGCCTCGAGTTTATTTTGGGCACGATCGCGCAAATTTTCTGCACTGCGCAGTAAATTTGTTTTACCCAGTTCTCTTTCATTAGGACTTGATTTCGCGTGGTTTTCTCCTGCGTACTCTAACGTCCTGAACTTCATTTGTTATGAAGAACATAATTCTAATTCTGTCTCCAGAATACGCTAGAGTCTCTTGAACATTAGTTCGAGTTTTCGTTTAGAACAAGGATCTCATAGCATAGCCTATACCTTAGAACGCTTTTGGATAATGAGTTTTGAGTAAGAGTAAGAAGATAAGATATGATGTGTGTTGTACCTTATGGCGTTTATCTACCTTATAGATTGTTTAGTTTAACCTAGTTGCTTATCGGATGTTCTTAAGTTATCCTTATCCGCTTATCGGATGACATTAGTTTGACTTATGTTAGTGTTGATCGTGACAAATGGAGGAGATGCGATACATAGCTAGGAGGAGGTTAGGACCACACCTACACGGAGGAAGTAATGCGCACCTATCTTGAGTGTTGGATGTCTTGTGGTGAGGACTGGCGAATTCACGATGTACTACCTTCGACTTTGGAGGAATGCTCGAACTGTGGTGCGGCCCGATTCTGACGGCATCAGGCGTCTCTTAGCCATACTTCCACTGTACTTGGGAGGACTATGCAGAGATATCGGGGACTACATATCTGCAGGCGGTTGGCGGTTATGATCTAGTTGGAGACTTACCGAGTTCGTGAGTCGTCGACTCGCGTATATAACATCTACTGAGAGCAGCACCGAGGGGACCTTATCTCCCTCCCCGAGAGTATACAGGCGTGATGATTCGCGGAGTGGGCAGTATCTGAGGTCCCAAGGCAGTTGACCCAGTGGTGCCTCCGTGTCTGTTTGACGCGGTAGGCACGCTCGTTTGGATAAACAGCGCCTTGAGAGCATAGGAAGCTTGTTTTCCCTACATTGGCTTTTGGACATCCGTCGTCCTCCACTACCACCTCTACCGCCGATGACAGCTCCACTACCTCCGGTGAGAGCTATTCCGCGAGACAACACGGATGAGAGTGGCGGATGCTTTTGATGGCTATAGCCGATTCGCGATGACTACTGACACGATTGGTGGCGACTTGACCCGGGCGCGCGACATACTATGGTAGGAGATGATGGGCGAGGACCATCTAAGTGCGTGCCGCGAAGATGATTCGATGAAGAAGAGGATCCTGTAGAGGAAGAGGATCACGAGGAGGAGGAAGATGCACGATGAAGACATTAGATGAAGACTTAAGTAGATATTAATATGATTAGCGTATGCTTGTTTCTTTTGATATGTATGAGGCGATGGAAAGAAAACGTGATGTTTTGTAAGGCCGTGTGGTAGGGATGTATGTTTTGTTTTAATGATTGTTGGTTTGAACATCACGCTTCTGACAAAGTTTTCAAGATATATATATATATATATATATATATATATATATGACCCGAATGGGCTTTTCGGCAAAATTGTTTATGAAAAGGACGAAATGTTCTATTAAAGTCGTTTTGCAATGAGGCTATGATGATATTTTGTATGTTAAGTTTTGAAAGTAATGAGTGTTTGATGATCATATGTTTTATATAGCGAATGCCTCTGAGCGAGACCAGAACAAGGGCCAGAGGCGGAGGACGAGGAAGACCTAGGGAAGAGGTAGAATCCCAGAACAAGAAGTCGAGGATATACCACAACCACCTCCACCTCCACCGAGCGCTGGATAGAGGAATTTCTCGAGACAAAACCTCACATCTTGATGGGAAAGGAAATCCGAGGAGGCGAACAATGGATCACGAACCACGGAATGGATTTTCAACTTTACGAGGTGTACTGGCAGAGGCGTTTGTCATGCATAACTTTTCAGCTAAGTGGACCCGCTGACTTCTGGTGGGAAGCCAGAAAGAAGACTTTCACAGCGGAACAACTGGAAGGGTTTACGTGGGAGGACTTTAAGAAAGAGGTATATGACAAGTATATACCGAAGAGCTATAGGAAAAGAAAGGAGCACGAATTCTTCGTGTTAAAGCAAGAGAAAATGTCTGTGAATGATTATGATCGCACTTTTTGCGACATGTCAAGGTATGCACCGGAACAAGTGGACACCGACTTGAAAATGTCGGAGAAATTTAGGTCGGGTCTAAGGCCAGAGATAAGGATGTCTCTCGCCAGCCATGGAGACCTGACCTATACCGAGGCTCTTGCACGAGCTTTGGATATTGAGTGACAATGCACGAAGACAAATCGGTGTCAACCAGACATAAAACATAATGGATAAAGATAAAGGAAGTGGGAAGAAACCGAGGAAATAGCAACAAGGGAACTTTGAGAATCAAGTCTGGCGACCACAGCGAGGAAACATATGGTACATACGAGGCGGGGTTGGAAGAGGCGACTTTACTTCTCGCAAGAGGCCCACAAGAGCGGTGAGGCTTTTCCATGCACTAAATGCCAGAGAATGCACAAAGGAATGTGCATGGCAGGCAGTGTGAATTGCTTCAAATGCGGAATGAGAGGGCACTATGCCAACAATTGCCAGTGTGCTTGGGAAGCGATTGTGAGGGCAAATCACCCGCAATGCCCGGCCGCTCGAGGGCTATACAATTCCACCCCTACCTCATAACAATTCCATTGACCTCATGACAACTCAATCGGCAGCAGTGGCAACAACCTCCACAACAAAGCGTCGACCACCGCGACAGCGCCAAGACGACCGCCCAGAGCGACCACAGAACCGGCAAGGGCAAGCACCCGTCGACCTCGGCCGGCCCGGGCTAGAGTATGCCTTACGGAGGCGAGCGAGCAGGATCGGGGAAACTGGCGGTATGGGAGTCCTTCTCAGCGTACTGTTATAATATTGTTTGATCTGGTGCTTCGCATTCCTTCATAGCAAAATCATGCGTAGAAATGTTGGAACTTAGGTGCGAAAAGGCAAATCGGGATATGAGAATCTCTTCACCTATAGGAGGATTATGGCGTACACATATCTGCTCGAACTAGAGTTGACACTAGGATCACTTAAAGTTCGGCGATAATCGAAAATAATACCCATGGGTGGCGTAGATATAATCTAGGAATGGGTGGTTAGCTAAGAATCATTCCACGATTCTTTGCAAGGAAAGGAAAATTCGTTTCACTTTCTGGACAAGAAGCTACGCATTTCATGGAATCGGCATGGGAAGGAGAATCCGATTGTATCGGCATTGAAAGCGAGGAGAATGATAACCCAAAAGGATGCCACGCATTTCGTATACACGAGCGGAGGAAAAAACCGAAAGCGAGTTGAGGACATAGAGGTTGTTCGAGAATTCTCGGACGTATTCGAAGATCTACCGGGATTACCTCACGATGAGCGGTTGGAATTTACCATCGACTTGGAACCGAGGATCGGCTCCGATGTCGAATCGCCTATAGAATGGCCCCAAAGGAATTGGAAGAACTGAAGATCCAAATCCAAGAATTGTTGGATCTAGGTTTCATTAGACCTAGTGTTTCGCCTTGGGGAGCGCCTGTTTTGTTTGTCAAGAAAAAGGATGGTTCTTTGAGGATGTGCATAGATTATCGAGAGCTAAACAAGATGGCGCTCAAGAACAAATATCCTTTGCCAGGATTGACGACTGTTTGATCAATTACGAGGAGTAGGTGTATTCTCGAAAATTGATCTCAAGTCGAGTTATCACCAACTCAATCTGACTGAAGATGTACCTAAAGCGCATTCAGAACGAGATATGGCCACTATGAGTTCATAGTTATGCCGTTCGGATTAACCAATGCACCGGTGTATTATGGACCTCATGAGCAGTATATTTCATCCATACTTGGATAAATTCGTTTTGGTCTTCATAGATGATATCCTTATCTATTCAAAGAATGAAGAGGATCATAAGAACATCTAAAACGGTATTGCAAACCTTGAGAGATGAAAGACTCTTTGCTAAGTTTAGCAAATGTGAATTTTGGTGAAGGAAGTAATGTTCCTTGGACACATCGTGTCTGCGGAAGGCGTTAAAGTAGATCCGACCAGGTAGAAAGCGATCTGAGGATGTAAATCGCCAAGAACTCGAGCAATCTGAAGTTTCCTAGGACTAGCTGGTTATTACGAGAGATTCATCGAGGATTCTCCAAAATCGCAAGACCAATAACTCGGCTACTCAGAAAGGAATCAAGTTCATTGGATGAAGAATGTGAGGCAAGTTTTCAAAACTCGAGGAAAAGTTGACAAGTGCACAGTGCTAGCAGAGTTCGAAGCGGACAAGGGTATGTAGTTTATCGGATGCTTCTAAGGCTGGGTGGGTTGTGTTTTGATGCAAGAAGGAAAGGTGATAGCATATGCATCCCGACAACTCGGACCACATGGTGAACTACCGAACTCACGACTTGGAATTAGCGGATGGTTCACGCTTGAAAATCTGGAACACCATCTCTATGGGTGAGATGTGAGATCTTCTGATCATAAGAGTTTAAAGTACTTTTTCGAGCAAGAGATTTAAATATGAGGAAAAGAAGATGGCTCGAACTAGTGAAGGATTACGATTGTGGTATTAACTATCACCCGGCGAAGGAATGTAGTGGTGGCGCTTAAGTCGTAAGAATCAAACCAAGCTAGGATGTCTCCTTACACAAGAAGAAAAACTGGTTGAGGGTTTGAAAGAATGAGGATTGAATTGGTTGAACAACGAGAGAGGATCACGAGTTGTATCGCTACACTCACATTGGCGTCGATTTAAGAAAAGAATCGTTGAGAGACGAAGGATGGAGGAAAAGTTAGAAAAGATCGGGAGAAAGGGTAAGGTGCGAAGGATTAAAGAATTTCAGGAAGCATCAAACAACGCCTTATTGTTTGAAGGAAGGATATCGTTCGAGACAACGCGAGCTTCAAAATAAAATAATGAGTGAAGCTCATGATACACTACACCGCCCACCGGTAGTACTAAGATGTACAAGACTAAAGGAAAAGTTACGGTGGGAAGGCGTGAAGCGAGACATAGCTTCTTTTCGTAGAACGCATTTGTCTTGTTTGCCGGCCAGTGGCGTTACATCAGCGACCCTACGGAAGTTCTGACCATTGGAAATACCAGTGGAAATGGGATGAGATAATGATGGACTTAGTTCTGAATCTACCCAAATCAAAAAGAGGAACACCGCCCATATGGGTAATTATTGATAGACTCACAAAGAGTGCTCACTTTCTACCAATTCATAATACCTATGGATCGACAAGTTAGCCCGGTATGCGTAAAGGAAATTATCGACTACATGGGTGCGAAATCTATTACCTCGATAGAGACTCCAAGTTCACATCAAGATTACGGGTTAGCTTACAAAAGAATTGGAGTGCAATTGAATTTCGATCTGACATTTCACCCACAAACCGATGGGCGGTTGGAAAGAGCGATTCGGACACTAGAAAACATGTTGAAACGGTAGTGTTGGATCGAGGTGCAAAGTGGGAAGATGTTTTACCCCTTATTGAGTTTGCCTACAACAATAGCTACAGACGGACGATTAGTATGCCCGTCTGAAGCCTTGTATGGCGAAATGTAGATCACCGCTTTATTGGGATGAAGTGGGTGAGAGGAAAACTATAGGGCGAGCGGTGAATGAGATGATTGAAATCGTCGGGCAAATTAGGCAAAGAATAAAGGAAGCTCAAGATGGCAGAAATCTTACTGACGTCTGCGTGAGATCGAGTTACAATTTGAAGATGGAGATAAAGTGTTTCTTAAGGTCTCTCCATCGAAAGGATTGTCGAGTTTGAATTTGAAAGGAAAACTAAGACCCGTTTTATAGGACCTATGAGATCTGAGAGGATAGGTCCGATGCTTTATAGGTTGGCTCTTCGCTAAGCGCGGGAATGTACACAATGTTTTTCACGTGTCCCAACTAAGAAAATCGTGCACGATCAAAACACGTGATCCATCAAGGCGGCGTGATCCTCGAGCGGACATGAGCTATGAAGAAGAACCATGACAATACTCGACCATAAAGTTCGGCAACTACGGAACAAGTCGATTCCGCTAGTCGAAGTCTTGTGGAGACACCACAGACGAGAGAAAGCCACGTGGGAACTTGAAGGCGCTATGAAAGAGCGATACCCGAATTATTTTTCTAAAGGTATGCAAATTTTGGGAAGAAATTTCTTTTAAGGGGTAGAATGTAATATTCGAAGAAACGAGCGCTTTATTTAAGATATTTAAACCCGTGAATTAGGGTTTTTTGGTATATTAAACTTTGAAGATATCGAATATTGATTTCGATTCGATGGCAATGTGATTCCTTTTCATATTCACTAAAATTGTGAATTAAAGGAAAGAATGTTATGAAGTAGTTCGGCGATATAAGTTTAACGTCGATTACGTGTCGAGCGTCGAATTTTATGAAATTTTCTAAGCAATCAAGCTTAGAATTTTATTCCTTTATTAATGATTTATATTAGTAAAGTGATTACAAAATTATTACGACCATTTGAGATGAGTCGATTAGCGTTTGAGGCGTTTTCAAGCGTTAACGTTTTGAAATAAGAAAATGGTTTTATGATCAAAATTATAAATTTATTTCCTATGATTATTAATATATTACAGTATTATTAAGCATTTAAATATGCTTGAACATTAGAATTTGTAAAAATCACAACTAAGTTTGAAAACCTAATTTTTGAAAACTAGGGTTTCTCTCATAACATCTTTTAATTATCCTATAATATTAATTATCATCTAATTCATATACTATGATGTATATATCTATATTTAGTATGAAATAAAAATTTTACACATTAGTTGGCCTAATGGCGAGAATATATATATATGTGTGTAAATCTAAAATGTGTTATTTCTCACTCATGCATGTATATCTCTATAATTCAGATTTTATACCTTTGAGTCTCCACTAAATACATATATAATACCTATTTTAAGATATTATGTGTAGGCACTAATGATTGAGAACCTTAGTGAATAAAATAGTAATAAAGGTGAAGAGTCTCTTGTGTGTATTGGGAGGAGGATGGTGAGAATGGGGTGAGTATAGGGGATTACCTCATTTTTTCATTATTCACTTACACTCAAACACTAACACTCCAACATTTATCTCTCCAACCTCAATCTCTCTCGAAAACTACCTTCTTAGTTTTCAGCCATCAGCCGTGAACTTCTTCCCTCAAGCCTTGATTTTCTTCCTTCCATGTTCCATCAACACCTCACACCTTGTGTATTGACCGTAGTCATCCCTAAATCCTAAGTAGGATTTAGAAGGGATTATAACTCTAATAGCGTATAATTAAGCAGAATTCTCATAACAAAAGCCGTAATTCATATGACAAGCATGTTCTTGGACTTTAGTACATAACTTAAGTTCTTGCAGCGGAAAACATGTGATATGTACATATGACGATGTACTATCAAGGTATAAACTTTTCGTGACAATATTCCTATTGCTCAACCTTGCTCCATCCATCATACGCTCAACTGCACATTTAAAACAAACATGCGGTGAGTACAAGAATACACTCGGTGGACTCATGCGAAAACATTTGATAATATTAATTCTGTTGCCGATGTCGAGTAAGTCGCGAGGGTTTTAGTTAAAAGGCCTTGTCTTACTAAAATCATTCGATTCATAAAAGTAGCTTGGCGAGCATTTTCTTGGTGTGTATGGTCCGTATCTCATAGTCACAATACATAATAATAATAAATAATAAGCGTCGAGAGGAGGCCTCCCATCTCTGACGCCGTGACCGGCCGTAATCCGTCGACACGGTCGCTCTCTGCTGAGCATATGTTAACACGGTATAGTTCCAACCTTCACGCCAATCCTAGCGGGCATTTATCATCCGACACGGGACCCGACATTTAAAAGGTTGGGCGCGACCCAAATGACATAACTTGTCATAATAAAGTTCAACCATCTCCACAGCCCTACCGGGCAAGCAGATAGGATCCATACACAAAGCGAAATATTTTGGCGGGTAATGCGGTAAAACATTTGATATGAGTTGTAGAATAAGTCGTAAATAAACTCATTTGGAATAACATTAAAGTCACATTTTAGTGGGGTGAAAAGGCCCACATTTTGAAGAGATAAAGCCCACTGGTGTAGATTGTCTAACAGATTTCTTGGATTGCGAGTCTGAAGCAGCTTTATCTATTCACGGCTTTGAGGTTTTGGGTTGAAACATCCATCGGGTCTTAGAACCCATATTTCTACTTGAGTGTATATCATGGCATGATATCTGATCAATTGATCATGTAGTAGCGCCTAGTCGAATATTTCACGTTAAGGCGTCTTGGTAAAAATATCATATTGTTGTTTTATCCTAAATTCGTGCATCTTATTAATGCTTTAATGTACCTTGCGACATATCATATGAATGCATCAATTAATAGCATGTTAGTCACATAAGGCATGTTTCACATAGGGAGTTTCAACACTTAGTTAAATTTCAAGTGTTTAATTTTCAGCAAAACAACTTAAAACAACCCAAGTGTCATACTTTGACGATCTATAACTCTCGATTAAAAATACGTATGACCGCACAAAGACACATTCTGAAACCTCTAAACATGTACTGTAAGTTCTAAGAAGGAAGTCGACCCAAAGAGTCGTGGTTCTGGAGATATAGGGTCTCAAAGTGGGCAACTCAGACTGACTTCTATACTTAGAATATTTTCAGAATTTCCAGATTTAGAGTGTCATACTTTGACGATTCATAACTCTTGATTAAAAATACGTATGACCGCACAAAGACACATTCTGAAACCTCTAAATATGTACTATAAGTTCTAAGAAGGAAGTCGACCCAAAGAGTCGTGGTTCTGGAGATATAGGCTCTCAAAGTGGGCAACTCAGACTGACTTCTTCTATACTTAGAAAAATTTTCAGGATTTCCAGATTTAGCTTAACGACGAGGGATTTTGCGAGGCTCGTAACTTTGACTCACAATACCAAAATGACTGAAAGATACCATTTTAGAAACCTTGTAATAAGAACTACATGTTTCATGAAGACCGTACTGGAAGATACTTGATGCATCGAAATCGTAAGTTCAAAGTTGACTAGTTGGAAAGGACAACATTCAAGTAGGTGACTTTGGGTCAGTGAACAGTATACTTATAAGGCTTGGTTTGGGATCAAACTTTCCAGATCACAACTAGACATGGTAAGGAACATTTCTTATGAAGAAACCAAAGTCAAAATCGGATTACAAACGGCTCGAATATCTCACGCAAAAGTCGTACACGGACAGTCATTTAGCATAGAATTTTACTAAGGCAGTTTGTCCAAAAAGCTTACTGTAATGCGTCAACTTTAAAAATTCACCGTGAGTTCATTATAAGGAATCTAGGAATGCAACCAATCATATTGAAAATCCACTTAAGTCTAGTTTAATCCAGAAAAAGCCTTACTCAATGATTCAAAATAGATTGGGAGATAAAAATATTTTACTACAAGCTATCACTACAGTGACAGTTTTGTGCAGTTCGTTTGAAAAATCTGGAATAAATAGTAAAAATTTTAGAAAATTCTGAAAATTTACATAGATCTTCTAGACATGCTAATTTATGTTTATGCCAATTTTAGAGTTTTACCATTAGCCAAACTCGAAACGAAAGCCACGGACCGTGGGTGATGAACACCGAAATTTTACAGATTTGTGCAGTGTTTTTGAAAAATAGAATTAAAATAGAAAATCAAGTTGGATTGACTTGAAATTTTACAGAGACGTAATAGACATGTTTAATTTCAACATAGTAAAATTTCACATTCATCGGACCACTGTAACTTAGTCAAATAATTTTATGAAGTTACTGTTTTCGTAACATACTTCCAGTTTTCAGTTTTAAGCTTATTCTTCTTGTATGCATTTCATATAACCACGAAAATGGTGAATCTATCACCCCAAATCACCACCAAGATCATCAATCTAACCATGCAAGTATGATTTAATCATGTCTAAGAGTCATAGGAGATAGTTATACCTTAGTCACGAATTTGAAGATGAATGAGAGAGAGATGGAGCTTGAGCTCTCTCTTCCATGGTGGAAATGGTGTAGGAGAAGAAGAAGAGAGGAAAGGAGAGGAGAGGTCTGAAAATTTTGGGGAGAGAGGAGAAAATGTATTATGAGTGAAATGAAGTGTATGGGAAGAGTTTCTCCCATGTATATCTCTCTCTCTCTCTTAGGCACACACACACACACACACACAATAGGAATCATGGTTGAGTGTGTAGAGTGTGGTGATGATTAGTGTAGGCTAGAAAGGCTTTCCATGCATTGGGTGTTAAAGGAGGTGACAAGCATGCCTTGTCCATTCATGATGGCCTAAGGTTTAGGGGTCCAAATAGGTAGGATTTATTTTCTTTTTGTACATTAATGCAATATATATATCATACATGATCATAGGTATAAAATACAAGTCATAAAATAATTAAATCACCTCTTAGGCATATATTGAAATTTTCGAGAATAATAGAAAATAGGATAAAATTATAATTCACACCTATTATTGATACTCATGTCAATCTCGATCAAAACATACTCATATATATCATAATATATGATTTAGATACCATAGGATAATTAAATGGTATCATTTCATGTGTTAAAACCATAGTTTATATAATTTGGGTTTTGAAAATCCATTTGAAAATTATCGAATTTAAGCGCTCAAAATTGAATTTAATATTTATTAATACTGTAATTATATAAAATAATAATAGGAAATTAAATATAATAATTTCACGAGCATTAAACTCATTTTCAAAGCGTCTCAGGCGTTGGCGTTAACGTCTCAAAGCGTTCAAAATCGACTCATCTCAAAATGGTCGTAGTAAGTTTGAACTTACTTAATAAATATATTCCATTTAACATAGGAATTAAGATGGAAATTAATTCCAATCTTTCTTGCTCAGAAAATTTCACAAAATCTTGACGTATGATGTGCGTTCGGCGTTAAAATAATCTTGTCGATATGCTTTACAAACTTCTATTTCTAAATTCACAATTCTCGGTGAATATAAAATAGGAATTAGTTCCTTCGTAAATAATCGAAACCATTATTAGCTATCTTCTTGATTGAATCGTCACGGTGAATTCCTAATTTTGGGTTTTAAAAACCGTAATTAGGCGTCTAATTCTCTGGGATATTACATCCTACCCCTTAAAAAGAAATTTAGTCCGAAATTTGCATACCTCATAAAGTATGGGGTATCTTTGTATCTTAACATCTTATCTTTCCACGTGTTTTCCTTTTGTCCATGGTTCTTCCATTGGATTTTCATTAAAACCAAACTTGATTCCTTAATCGTTGAATAAATGCGATCAAATTAGTCGTAGATTTTCATCATAACTCATCGAGTCAAAGGTCACGTCATCATGTTGGTTTCGTGAATTGGGTCATTTCGTATTTCCTTAACTATGACATGTGGAAAAAATATTTCGTATTTTCGAATTTGGTGGGAATACCAAGTTATAGGCTACTAGGCTATTATTATTAGAAGCTCGTAAGGTTCTACAAAGCGTGGTCTCGGCATTCTCGTATCGATTTTGTAATTTCTCTAGATGGAGAAATCTTAAGAAACTTAATTCGCATTTAAAAATGCATTTCAGTTCTGGCGTGTCGGTAAGACTTTTATACGTCCTTAGCTTTTCTTATTCTTTGCCTTATTGGGCGAGATATCTCGGTCGTTTAAACTTACGGCGTCGGGAACTTTATACCTTTGCTCACCTACTTTGTTACAATAAAGTGGTGGTCGATACTTCTTTCGATCTGATGCCTCGTAAAATTTATATTGATCGTTGGTTGTGACTACGGTTGTACATAACTTAACAAGTGGTACAATCGTTCTCACTTGCACCGGGTTTAACATTTATGTTCTCATCGTATCCTTAAGCGTTCATCTTGTCCTTTTGTTAGCCGCCCTTACGCTGGTGGCGGGCAACTATGTTAAGGTTTGACCTCGTGTTTAACTCTTTTTGGGAGTTAGTTCAAAATCTAGGGGTACTCTTGGAGTCTCTATCACGAGCGATAGGTTTTGGTACTCCCGTAAATATACAATTCCCTTTTTATGCGTCGAGCTTAACTTATCGGGTCTCTGAGTCATCGAGTGGCGAGACAAAACATAATTGGTGAGTCGATCACTACTACCCATATAGTAGTGCGACTTCTTTATGACTTTGGCGAGACACTGTCATAAGATTCATTGCTACATCATTCCATTTTCATTCGTGTAGCTCTAGAGATTATAACCTCTTATAAGGCCTTTGATATAATGCCTTCACTTGTTGATAACGAGACACGGTTCGACAATCATGGTTACGTCTCGATTCATTCCTTACTATCTAACCTTTCTCGTAAATCATAACATATCTTAAAGTTGTCTAGGTGGGCGGTATGAGAAGGGTCATGAACTTTATTCTTGGTTTCATCTCTAAGCTTATTATTGCTTGGATATATATATATATATATAATCCTTCTTTAGGCGATATAACATTGTCGGTAACTCCTTAAAATTCTTGACCTTTCATTCCTTATCTTAATTTGTATTCTCTCCCATCTCCATTCTCTCTTTTTAGTCATATGTCACCTTGGGTGTGAGAGTACAACTTCGTTAAATCCTTTGAATGCCCGACTATTTACATTCTCATTTTCTTAAACTTTCAATGAGTTTTCCTTTTTGTTGGGACATACTATGATTTAATTTGAATTTTATAACTCGGTATTAGATTCTACATTTACCATCCTCGGTGATCATTTATCACACTTATAATCTTTTACTAATTTGAGCCATCTTTCTCATCCTGCATCCACATTTCCTTGCTCGAAGAATAAATTCAAACTTTCATAAGTTGAGAAGGGTTCTTAACTTATTGTCATAGGAGTGATGTCTTCAAGACTTTGGTATTTATACTCTCATCACTATTTAGTCGGGAGTTGGAAAAATTCCATTCATGTGGCCTAAGTCATTGTGATCATAAGCTATTATCTTTCTCATATTAATACATAGCCTCTCTTTTATTACTCACGTAATTTCATTCCTTTTGGGGTAGCTATGTTATTGGTCTTGCTACTTTAGAGAGTTCTCAAGGGCTCTTTGATAGCGATCGATTAATCTATGAAATTCTGGTCTCATTTTAGGTCATCAACGACTTTCATTCTTAATTGTTTTGCCCTTTGTCGGGTCCACATTGATTTCTTCTAAGGATACTATATGCATGAGGAATATTTCTCCTTTCGCGAAATACACAATCTTGTACTTGGCAAAATCTTGACTCTTAAAAGTCGTAAGACGAGTCCTTGATGTTCTTTATGTTCTTCTTCGTCCTTTGAATAGGTAAGAAATTACTTTGGGCTTCAAGCTCGAAGGCGGCGAAATCTAGTCCCTACCTTGACAAGGGAATCTAACTCATAGCTACGGTGGGTAGCTTTATTTCCCTTAGCTTTGTCGAAGGAAAGGGACCAGCTCAATTCATAGCTCTCTAGCCCGGTTTCGACTAGGTGAGAGAGTCGAATTGAAAGTTAAGATAAAATTTTCTAAATGCGTGTGGAACACTCGAGTTTTGAGGTTCATGATCGGGGCTGGTGCATTTGTCGGTCGAATGGCTAACTATTATCTCATAGTGACCATATCTTACTCGGAACTATTCGCTTTCGTATTTGGATACCATTCTACTAGGACCATATAATATTATACCAAAATGCCTAAATGAGGACTTTTATTCATTATCTCTACGGTCGGTTTATCGAGCCGGTGATTCTAAAGCGTCTAGTTCTTTTACACCCAAAATTTCGACACCACATTTAACATATTCACGAAATATTCCAACTCGTTTATTTTACTCATTCTAACCATATTATCTACATATGAGTCTCATATTATCATAGGGTTACGTGTCTCTGAGTGACCTTCGCGGTCGTACCTTTCGTTTAGAAACTTGTCTATTTCTCGTCGTTTTACCTCATATATCAAGCGATCTTTCTCTTCAAAAAGTCGGGGTCTGCTGCTCCTGTTTCTTCTTCAATACCGAAGTTGGTGTTACTTTTATCGAGAAAGTAAGGTCGAGTTGGTAGTGGTAATACTCCTAATCCTTGAGGCGATAAGATCTGTCCTTTTGCCCTTCTCGCCTCTTATTGGTACCATTGTGGCACGGGGCGTGGGGTGGCATTTGGAACATTAGGGTACAACATTACATCACGTCGTGCGGTGTAAATTGCGGGGACTAGGGCGAGTGCTTATAGGTGCCGTTCCATACGCATCATGAGTATACTTGAGCACATTGACAAATCTGGTAAGTCTGCCCGGACTTTGGAATTTGTATCATGGAGAAAATATTCTTTTGACACGTCCTTTTGCAAAACCACCTTAATCTGTTGGCAAGCGACCGATAAGTCGTTGGATACCATCCTCATTTGTCACTCTAAAAATTTGGCGTCCATCTAGAGGTGTAAAATTTTCTCCAAAGCTATTCTAAATCCATGCCTAGCTCATAATAAAAAAAGCCGATCGCTCGTGTGAGTTATAAATTGTAGGCCTTGGGGTTACTCTCTTACAGTTAAACACCCTTTTCACGCCATTTGTATGCGGATATTTTTAGATAAGTTCGACTTAATTTAAGCTATGGAGGAATCTTTAAACAAGAATGATCTCTTAAAGAATTATACACTTTAAGGCGTATATAACTGTAGATAACTCATGACACTTATCTTAATACTCATTTCGTCTACTCCTTGATCGTATATCGCTCTAAATCCATTCGCATATGCGGATAGTGGGTACCAATATCTATCGCGTAAAACCTTTTATCGAAAAGATTAGGTCCGGTCGCGATCACGTGAATGACAACCATTTTGAAGCTTCTTGACTCTAAAATTATATCTCGTTCCTCACGGATATAGTGATCCAAATCATTGAGTAGAACTTTAGGCGATTCTAGGCTCGAATCTACGCTTGAGCAACTCTTGCGATGGCCATGATTTTCGTATAGGTAAGGAGGTCTACATCTTGATCGCTTACCTAAATTGGGTTCTATCGCTTCTGCGTGCTGCGCGATGTCAGCGAAACACCTAAATTGAACAAAATCTTATAGGTATTAGAAATTTTCCTCATACCTATCTTGTCTTTTAGGTTTTGTTTGTTACATTTCGGTCTGAAGTATAGGCTTTGGTCTCTGGTGTTCCGTTTATTCAGTGAATATCTATTTCATATGTCTTTGTCCTTTCCATTGGGACATTATGCTCCTTGCTATGGCCTACGGTGCCTCATTCACCTTATACTTCTCGGGTATCGTATCGTTATGCTTTTACCAATAGCATTTGTGGTTAGGTCTACATCAACCTATCCGTTGATATTGATATTTCGATAATTAAGTCTTCCGTAGAGATCGTCGTGTCTCTAGCACTATCATTCATTCCTAATCCGGTATGAATGACTCCATTCCCTTTTCACTTCATCGATCTTAGGAATATATTTCTCATATATCCTTACTTTAACTCTTCTCGAGGAAATTCTTATTTATCAAGTCATATGTCTCTTGAAGCTTATATTATGTGGTGGCTATCTTATAATCGTATAGCTCATAGTTTCTTTAGTTATTTCCGACTTTTGTCCCTTTTTCTTGGACACGGTATTTGAAAGTAATCTTACTTTCGTTATAATTCGGTTCCCACTTCCTGGACTAGAACCGTTATCATTGTCGTATGGCTTGGTAATTCGTACATTCGTACACCATAACTTAAATTCAAGCATCTCTCTTCCATGTCTTGGCTTTGAAGATATTTTCTTCACACTTGATTTACATACTAGGGCTATCCTCGTCGTTCACACAATCTCAAAGATTATGATTCCTCCATCTCATTATCATTTGTTTAACAAGTTTTGATTACTTGGAATCGGTTATGCTCAATCATAATCTCATTGAGCGAGGTATAAGGCGATGGATCTATTTTACGAGATGCTATCATTTCCTTATATATATATATTCACGGAAAGGAATATTTTGTATGCATCTTTATTCTTTTAAACATGTCCAACCTACTAACGAGGTTTCGAGGACAACCAACTATCTTAAGGATAAGTTGTAATCTCTCTTGTTATAAAAGAGGGTTCATATCCCACGGATATCATATACTTTTCTTGCTTTTACTCTTGCATTCAATGCTAAAAGTATCTTATTCATAACTTGATTATCGTAACGATCGTATGAAGGTATAACTTCTTTGTTATCAATCTTTGTAAAGCCCATCAAGGGTCATCACGTCCATGTGTATCATAGGAAAAATATCGTCTCATGAGATTTTCCTTACATCTGATTTCTTGATGTCTATCATTTCTTGATGCGAAACATTTGGGTGGTGGAATAAGTCGACCTATTTCATATCGATGTTTATCGCTTCACTAATTAGTACTTAGGTGACAAGGTAAGTCGGCGTTAGTCATACTTGATGGTTTGAGAGTCGAGAAAGAATTATCACGACTACTTAAAAAAAGCGTTGTCTCACAAATTGAAATAACATCTTTTCAATGATTGATTCGATATGCTTTTAGACCGAATAAATGGGGCTCTAGGGTCCGAAGACCGAATGGCGACTCTTGAGATTTCTTTGGTCATATGGGTGGCGGACCGTCACAAATATTTTCTCGATCACGCTAGGATTTGGGTTCAAAAGGACACTTTATGAATTTTGGGTTGAAAATTTTCTTGAAGAAGTGAGAAACTCGAATGAATTCTCAATTGGAACTAGGTCGTAGAGTTAAACTCAGCGACGGATATTGGGTGATGAATATAATTTTGAAAGCTTATATACCCATAATAGGTCATCAACAAAGGTTCTTATATGCGTCGTGGCTCTACTTGTATTCTTGGCAATCTTACTTTCTTAGTAACATTCTAAGATTAGTATCGTACTATAACGTTCTTACTTTCTATAAATCATAGAGCTAGCTTCAACTGATCCTCGTGAATCACTGGGTAGGAATCAGAATTTGGTCCTTCATAAGAAATGAAGTACAGTACATTAGGGGCACGTGGCGAAAACCGTGCGTAAATCGGAGTTCACGATCGAGAACTAATCAAAACAAAATCACTGCGCGGTGCGGGAAAAATTTCTGTGCGCTCGCGCCGAGGTCATAAGCGATGCCGGCGCCAAGGTCGTGCATGCCGTTACCGATGCGCGGTAGTACAGAGAAATGCCGGCGTCGGTCGCATAAGCTACCAAAGTCGATATGTCAAAGTCGACATTATAAATTCCGAAATCAAAGTCGGCGATCGCGCATGCGAGGTCGAAGTCGGTCGCACAATTTTGTATAAATCCTTTTCTTTTCGATACTCAAGATGGAATGAAGTTCTCAAATCCATCGTTACTCTTGTTCTTGTAATAGGAGGAAGTTCTTACTTCTATATTCTTTCGTAAAAGGGATCATGCTTCTTAAAAGTCTACGTTACGTTGAGCTAGCATGCTCGTCATCATAAAGAACTTTGAAGTTGAGTAAAACTTCAAATATTCATCGTAGCTCATTTATGCGCATGTACTTACATTAATTTCACGAATTCAACATATCATTTTGACAAATCGGTGTCAATCTCAATCACTTTAAAGCATGAATAACATAACTTTGTTCATAATAATGAACACTTATTGAATTCGAGTTTCAAATATTTCATCTTTGGCATATCATGCGAAACTTTCTCACATCATTGTCATCATCTCCTTATATCTTCCTTCTTTTCATAACTTTCTCGACAAATCATTTGTCATAACATTCATTCTCAACCTTTCTCATAGCTTTCATTTCTTTTGAAAGATCATTTCAATCATCCTTCACTTCAAACTTTTCGATTTCAAAACCGAGAAAATCATTTATCTATCATAAATCAAATCCTTTAAGTTTCCTTAAATATGCGGTCCATACACGCATATTGTGGGAATCTTTGAGCTTTCATAAATATGCGGTCCCATACACGCATATTGTGGGAATCTCTTTTGAAAAAAATCATTTTCATCCTTTTCACTTTCAATCTTTTCATTTTATTTGAATAAAAATCATTTCATAAACATTCATACGGCGGAAATTTTCAAAACTTTGGAAAAGAATCATTTACCTCATTTCGGTTGAGCTTGATGTGATGGAGTGTTGAGCATTGTCGGTGACCTTTAGAAGTCTAATGACTCAATCTAGACTTAATCTTAAAGGAGATTTTGGGTTCGAAGCGAACAGCTCGATACCACTCTGTCACGTCCCTAAATCTAAGTAGGATTTAGAAGGATTGTAACTCTAAGCGGTATAATTAAGCGAAATTCTCCTTAACAAAAGCCGTAATTCATATGACAAGCATGTTCTTGGACTTTAGTACATAACTTAAGTTCTTGCAGCGGAAAACATGTGATATGTACATATGACGATGTACTATCAAGGTATAAACTTTTCGTGACAATATTCTATTGCTCAACCTTGCTCCATCCATCATCGCTCAACTTTGCACATTTAAAACAAACATGCGGTGAGTACAAGAATGTACTCGGTGGACTCATGCCAAAACATTTGATAATATTAATTCTGTTGCCAATGTCGAGTAAGTCGCGAGGGTTTTAGTTAAAAGGCCTTGTCTTACTAAAATCATTCGATTCATAAAAGTAGCTTGGCGAGCATTTTCTTGGTGTGTATGGTCCGTATCTCATAGTCACAATACATAATAATAATAAATAATAAGCGTCGAGAGGAGGCCTCCATCTGACGCCGTGACCGGCCGTAATCCGTCTGACTACGGTCGCTCTCTGCGAGCATATGTTAACACGGTATAGTTCCAACCTTCACGCCAATCCTAGCGGGCATTTATCATCCGACACGGGACCCGACATTTAAAAGGTTGGCGCGACCCAAATGACATAACTTGTCATAATAAAGTTCCAACCATCTCCACAGCCCTACCGGGCAAGCGGATAGGATCCATACACAAAGCGAAATATTTTGGCGGTAATGCGGTAAAACATTTGATAACGAGTTGTAGAATAAGTCATTGTAAATAAACTCATTTGGAATAACATTAAAGTCACATTTAGTGGGGTGAAAAGGCCCACATTTTGAAGATAAAGCCCACTTTGAGGATAAAAAGCCACTGGGTGTAGATTGTCTAACAGATTTCTTGGATTGCGAGTCTGAGCGCTTTATCTATTCACGGCTTTGAGGTTTTGGGTTGAAACATCCATCGGGTCTTAGAACCCATATTTCTACTTGAGTGTATATCATGGCATGATATACAATCAATTGATCATGTAGTAGCGCCTAGTCGAATATTTCACGTTAAGGCGTCTTGGTAAAAATATCATATTGTTGTTTTATCCTAAATTCGTGCATCTTATTAATGCTTTAATGTACCTTGCGACATATCATATGAATGCATCAATTAATAGCATGTTAGTCACATAAGGCATGTTTCACATAGGGAGTTTCAACACTTAGTTAAATTTCAAGTGTTTAATTTTCAGCAAAACGACTTAAAACAACCCAGTGTCATACTTTGACGATCTATAACTCTCGATTAAAAATACGTATGACCGCACAAAGACACATTCTGAAACCTCTAAACATGTACTGTAAGTTCTAAGAAGGAAGTCGACCCAAAGAGTCGTGGTTCTGGAGATATAGGGTCTCAAAGTGGGCAACTCAGACTGACTTCTATACTTAGAATATTTTCAAATTTCCAGATTTAGAGTGTCATACTTTGACGATTCATAACTCTTGATTAAAAATACGTATGACCGCACAAAGACACATTCTGAAACCTCTAAATATGTACTATAAGTTCTAAGAAGGAAGTCGACCCAAAGAGTCGTGGTTCTGGAGATATAGGCTCTCAAAGTGGGCAACTCAGACTGACTTCTTCTATACTTAGAAAAATTTTCAGGATTTCAGATTTAGCTTAACGACGAGGGATTTTGCGAGGCTCGTAACTTTGACTCACAATACCAAAATGACTGAAAGATACCATTTTAGAAACCTTGTAATAAGAACTACATGTTTCATGAAGACCGTACTGGAAGATACTTGATGCATCGAAAATCGTAAGTTCAAAGTTGACTAGTTGGAAAGGACAACATTCAAGTAGGTGACTTTGGGTCAGTGAACAGTATACTTATAAGGCTTGGTTTGGGATCAAACTTTCCAGATCACAACTAGACATGGTAAGGAACATTTCTTATGAAGAAACCAAAGTCAAAATCGGATTACAAACGGCTCGAATATCTCACGCAAAAGTCGTACACGGACAGTCATTTAGCATAGAATTTTACTAAGGCAGTTTGTCCAAAAAGCTTACTGTAATGCGTCAACTTTAAAAATTCACCGTGAGTTCATTATAAGGAATCTAGGAATGCAACCAATCATATTGAAAATCCACTTAAGTCTAGTTTAATCCAGAAAAAGCCTTACTCAATGATTCAAAATAGATTGGGAGATAAAAATATTTTACTACAAGCTATCACTACAGTGACAGTTTTGTGCAGTTCGTTTGAAAAATCTGGAATAAATAGTAAAAATTTTAGAAAATTCTGAAAATTTACATAGATCTTCTAGACATGCTAATTTATGTTTATGCCAATTTTAGAGTTTTACCATTAGCCAAACTCGAAACGAAAGCCACGGACCGTGGGTGATGAACACCGAAATTTTACAGATTTGTGCAGTGTTTTTGAAAAATAGAATTAAAATAGAAAATCAAGTTGGATTGACTTGAAATTTTACAGAGACGTAATAGACATGTTTAATTTCAACATAGTAAAATTTCACATTCATCGGACCACTGTAACTTAGTCAAATAATTTTATGAAGTTACTGTTTTCGTAACATACTTCCAGTTTTCAGTTTTAAGCTTATTCTTCTTGTATGCATTTCATATAACCACGAAAATGGTGAATCTATCACCCCAAATCACCACCAAGATCATCAATCTAACCATGCAAGTATGATTTAATCATGTCTAAGAGTCATAGGAGATAGTTATACCTTAGTCACGAATTTGAAGATGAATGAGAGAGATGGAGCTTGAGCTCTCTCTTCCATGGTGGAAATGGTGTAGGAGAAGAAGAAGAGAGGAAAGGAGAGGAGAGGTCTGAAAATTTTGGGGAGAGAGGAGAAAATGTATTATGAGTGAAATGAAGTGTATGGGAAGAGTTTCTCCATGTATATCTCTCTCTCTCTTAGGCACACACACACACAATAGGAATCATGGTTGAGTGTGTAGAGTGTGGTGATGATTAGTGTAGGCTAGAAAGGCTTTCCATGCATTGGGTGTTAAAGGAGGTGACAAGCATGCCTTGTCCATTCATGATAGCCTAAGGTTTAGGGGTCCAAATAGGTAGGATTTATTTTCTTTTGTACATTAATGCAATATATATATCATACATGATCATAGGTATAAAATACAAGTCATAAAATAATTAAATCACCTCTTAGGCATATATTTGAAATTTTCGAGAATAATAGAAAATAGGATAAAATTATAATTCACACCTATTATTGATACTCATGTCAATCTCGATCAAAACATACTCATATATATCATAATATATGATTTAGATACCATAGGATAATTAAATGGTATCATTTCATGTGTTAAAACCATAGTTTATATAATTTGGGTTTTGAAAATCCATTTGAAAATTATCAATTTAAGCGCTCAAAATTGAATTTAATATTTATTAATACTGTAATTATATAAAATAATAATAGGAAATTAAATATAATAATTTCACGAGCATTAAACTCATTTTCAAAGCGTCTCTAGGCGTTGGCGTTAACGTCTCAAAGCGTTCAAAATCGACTCATCTCAAAATGGTCGTAGTAAGTTTGAACTTACTTAATAAATATATTCCATTTAATATAGGAATTAAGATGGAAATTAATTCCAATCTTTCTTGCTCGAAAATTTCATAAAATCTTGACGTATGATGTGTTCGGCGTTAAAATAATCTTGTCGATATGCTTTACAAACTTCTATTTCTAAATTCACAATTCTCGGTGAATATAAAATAGGAATTAGTTCCTTCGTAAATAATCGAAACCATTATTAAGCTATCTTCTTGATTGAATAAATCACGGTGAATTCCTAATTCTGGGTTTCAAAAACCGTAATTAGGCATCTAATTCTCGGGATATTACATATATATATATATATATAGAGAGAGAGAGAGAGTAAATAAGCTAACCCTAATAAGAATCCTATTTCTATTGGAACTTTTATTAATTAAATCTTAATCCTAGATAAATATAAAATAGAACTTGGGCTCAACAAATTAATATTCTACAAAGCCCAATTTGAGAATAAATAATATAATTTGATAATTTCACAAGCCCAAAAATAAATCCCGAAGTTCGTTTTCTAGCTAGGGGCGTAACTACGGACTCCCTCAAGTCCAACACCAATTCGAGCACGTCAAATACTCACAAATCCAAGACAAAAGATTTAAATTTAAAGCAAATTAATGCAAGCAAAAAGTGGGCGTTACAACAAAAGCATATAACTTAATATTTCATATATGAAATTCTAATATTTTTGCATATATAAAAAGGTTGTACGATTTCTAACCTTTTAATCGGGATTGATCGGCGACGTCAATGTTTTTCTAACTATGATTGAAGAGAATTTTTGGAGAACACACTCTCTATTTTTCTCAAATATTTTCGGTCATAATAATCATAAGAGAGGTGTGATCTCTATTTATAGATGTAATAAGATATTTTAATCATACTTTAGCAAAAATATCTTAATTAAAAGTCAACAATTTACACCTCTAATTTATCCCTTAATTTTCGATCATCAAGTGGGAGTATGAGACAAAATTTTATCTTATCTTATAATTTATCATTTAATTCATATCATTTTCAAAGATTAAACATCACTATCAAAGAGTTTCAAAATTACTTCTTTCTTATTTTAGTCAAAGTTTTTACCTATCTATATAAATAATACATCCACTTGTTTAATTAATAATTCACCTTATCTTAACTTTAATAATATCTCTACATCATAATAATTATACATCATTGTCATAAGAGATGAAAAATTTCTTCTTTTCACACTATTACTCTAATTTTCGTCCACTTTGCATAAATATGTTACATAAATTATTTTTTCCCTTTCAATAGCTATGTGACATAATATAGATCTTAGATGATACAATAAATCATAGGAAAATAATTAAGAACAATTCTATATACTAAAGTGAAATTTTGAACTATAATTAGAAATTAAGAATAAATTATCAAATCTTCATTCCTTTAACAACTAAAATTATTTAATGAAGTATTATATAAAATTAATGCTCTTGTATCATAAAATAAATTTCTTGAACCAATCTAGCAAAATTTCCTATTTTATTCAAAAATTACAAGCTTAGAAATTAAATAACAATTTTTCTTTTGCTCTTCCATTAATCACTAAATTTTGAAATTCATATGATATTTAGGAGATAACATTGACCTTGATTCCATGATATTTATCAAGTATTAAAGCTTGTGCAATTAAATAAATTATTTGATAACATATCAACACATAATTCTTATTTTCGAAAATTAGGTGAAGAAAAATATCTAATTGTGATAATTATAACTTCATTAAAGCATTAAAGAGATAAATATCATCGCTTGGTCAAATTTCATTAAATACCTTATCTTATCTTTAATTAAATATCTTTAGCAAATCTTATCTTAAAGAAAATGTCATTATCAAACCTTATCTTATCTCTAAAATGTCATTATCTTACCTTATCACATAAATTAAATATCTTCCATATACAAACAAAATTATTATTTCATCTATAATAATGTGATCCCATACTTGATCACAAATTAACCATAGGTACACATCATTTTCCTTTCTTTTTCCCTTATGCATTCTCATATTTTCGAAAATAATGGAACATACAAAAAGAAGATATAATTTTTCTTTATTAGTGTAATACTTATCTAGTTAATATCCCATATTTATTTAAAAATATAATTGTTTGTTATTATGATCCATTATATGCGAAAAATTTAATAGAATTTTCTATTCACTCAAAGTCGGAAATTATCGACGTTCATTTTCATTCTTGGATTCATCGTAAATAAATTCCTTCAAAATTTTGAAAATTGATTTTAAACATCCGGGGTATTACAATTTGCCTTTCATCCTTCATTAACACATCATTCCTGAAGGTCTGGATGAGTTCTTGTGAGTATTAATTTTGAACGCTATGTTCAAAACTTCTTACCTGAGCCGTCTGCTCAAGTCTCTATGAGTACTTTCCAAATCTTGGAAACCATACATGTATGCTTCGCATCTCGGACAAGCATCCGGATTCATTTTACTTGGGAGTCTCCTCCGTTAGGATAACACATAACATGCTAAATATTAAATAATTCCTCAATAAACCACTACAAAAAAAATGTCTAGTAGTTACATATTTTTAGTGACACCAAGAGAAGTGTTACAAAATTTATGACATCTTTAGATGTGACAAAATTTAATTACACCAATACATGCATCAATATATTTTTATTACACATAAAAATATATGTAAATTTTGTTACACTTGAAAATGTAGTAAAATTTGTCGCATCTATCCATGTAATTAAACCTTATTACATTTAAACATGTCACAATAATTTTTTTTGTTACATATGGAATATAACTAAATTTTACTATAACTAAATTTTATTCAAATAGTTGTCCGATTTTGGTGTTCCAAATTGAGACCTTTTTTTAGACTTAACATTTCTAAAATAACAGAGATAATTTATTCCAATATAATAGACAATTAATTTGTTAAATATAACAGACATCAAAGCCAAACAAAAATGTTGAAAGGTAAAGAAAAAATAGAGAGAAAAAGTTCAAATATGAGAAATTAGGAACTACAAAAAATAGTTACACTTTCACATATCACAAAAAATAGTTACACGTTCATATGTAACAAAAATAGCTACACTTATGAATTTCACTAAATTTTGTGACATACTTTTTTTTTGTGACATGCATAATAGTTACTCATCCACAAGATGTCACAAATTTATTTAATGACATTCATAGGTGTCACAATTCTTCAAAATTCATGTCACTATTGGAACATTTTGTTGTAGTGAACCTAAGGCTCTGATACCATTTTAGAAGCGTCGGATCTGCAATCAAAATCTTAGGATAATTAACTTGTACATGTCATTGTTACACCTCCCCGACCTACTAACAAAGTTAGCATTGGCACGAGAAAGGTTTCCAGCCGATATACATCATGTATTATCCATGAGATTTTTAATGGCAAAGAGTAAAATACTATATGAAGGCTAATTTGTCCATAGCAAAATAAGAAAACATATAGCAATTCTTGGACATGACTTGAGGGGTAGAAATGTCCATTGGGTAGTTTTAGTATCAACTTAAGGATATAGGGTATAAGAGATATGGATCTAAAGAAAATAGGTATTTTAAGATATTAGCCTCATCATAATAAGTTTTTCAAATTTAATTTTCTGATCCCAACCCAACACCACTGTCTTGTCACCTAAAAATAATCAAAATAAATAAATAATATACACTACAACAAAATGTTCCAATAGTGACATGATTTTTGAAGAATTGTGACACCTATGGATGTCACTAAATAAATTTGTGACATCTTGTAGATGAGTAACTATTATGCATGTCACAAAAAAAAGTATGTCACAAAATTTAGTGAAATTTATAAGTGTAGCTATTTTTGTTACATATGAACGTGTAACTATTTTTTTTGACATGTGAAAGTGTAACTATTTTTTATAGTTCCTAGTTTCTCATATTTGAACTTTTTCTCTCTTTTTTCTTTACCTTTCAACATTTTTTGTTTGGCCTTGATGTTTGTTATATTTAACAAATTAGTTGTCTATTATATTGAAATAAATTATCTCTGTTATTTTGGAAATGTTAAGTCTAAAAAATGTCTCAATTTGGAAGACCAAAACCGGATAAATAATTGAATATATATATATAGTAAAATTTGAAACTCTTGAACTATAGTAAAATTTAGTTATATTCCTATATGTGACAAAAAAATTATTGTGACATGTTTAAATGTAGTAATGTTTAATTACATGGATAGATGTGATAAATTTTACTACATTTTCAAGTGTAACAAAATTTAAATATATTTTTATGTGTAACAAAAATATATTGATACATGCATCGGTGTAATTAAATATTGCCACATCTAAAGATGTTATAAATTTTGTAATATTTCTCTTGGTGTCACTAAAAATATGCACTACAACAAAATTTGCTTTTAAGGACGTCAAAACATGTCATTAATAACCATCTATAACAACATCTGATCTATCTCTACGTTGATTTTTAGTGTCGTTCAAGAAAGTGTAGCAACAGCTCTTCTCGGTATAAAGACACTGAGAAGTGCCGCTTTAGGTATTATTTGAAATTCGAAAATCTAAGTTATTGTGACATCTAAAACGCCTTCATAATATAATTTTGAGTTCTTTTTTCTCATAAATGTGATTTAATAATTATTAGTGACACTTTAATAATTTAAAAATTATTTTGAATTTTTATAAATTACATTTTAAGCTTTCTATTCTATAATTTTTAATTTCAATTTCTACTTTATGAATTGGAACGAGAGAACAAATACCAAAAGATATCGATCGAAATAAAATAATATTATTTATTCAAATATAAGAAGAAACTTAATTACAATATCATATAAATAAAAATGATCAAGATAAAAGAATTAGAAATCTATAGAATCCTATCGACTCTCGAATATCACTAATCTAAGCAATTGTACTATAAGATAGCTAAAACTAAAAGCAAAATGTATAACTATTATGCTACCAAAAGTACTAAAAATTATCGTGTTATTCTTGTATTCTCTAAAATATATTCTCCCAAGTGCCTTTTCTTCTATTCTTCCAAAGCTATGAGTATTTTCCCAAGTTATCCAGAAAATGAGATCAGCTGGACAACCTCCAAGTTGATTTCCCAAGCGCCTTTTCTTCTATTCTTCTATTCTTCCAAAGCTATGAGCATAAAGACAAAACCTCAAGGCAAATAAAAAAAATGAGTATAGACAGTAACACATACACAAACTCCATTCTTGTTTCTTTAAGTATAACCTGTGTGGCACTTACAATTAGTGTTCAATACATTGAGCTTTCATTACCAAAAAGAAGAAATAAAAAAAATTACAGCAACATTTGTCACTCGACATGCACATACGACATCAAACAACCAGCTATATTAATAGCATCTAACTATCACTGAATCTAATATGAATAGAAAGAGAAACACAATAATTACCTGGTGGTGGTGTAGAGAGTGCCGCATGATTGAGATAATTGAGAACCAATCAAAACCTATCATAACCAACTAAACCAAGATCAGGAAATATGTTAGAGAATCGAAAAGAGTGAAACATGGTTACCTCAACTAAACCAAGACCAAGAAGTCCTTTTAGATTCTTTCCACCTACATATAATAGAATCGAAAAAGTTATGTATATAGCTTCGGTGTTGTATGGAACTTATCTTGAGGATGAGCCTGTCTCCATAGAGGAATACAATTCTTATTGGAGCATTGTTCACTGGATAAGCTCTCACAAAATCATTGTCTAACAATAGTTCAACAATTTATATAACACTGACTTGTGTTCATAATTTTGGTTTGAACTCATGTCTTAGAGCTTCTCATGGCACATATTACATATGAACTTTAATATGCATATCATTTGCAACTAGTAAAATGAGAGGATCTAATATTAGAAGTAATTAACTATAAGAATCGCAGTTGTATAATCTTGAAATTCCAAAATTAGAAACAAGCAGTAGAGGTCTGGCCCCAAAGATAAAGAAGCTTTGGTGTATGTATTTTCCCATTAGTTATAGTGACGTGCATATACACCTTTATTGACTCATGTTAGGAGAATTGTATTTGCTGGATAGACTTCAATTTAAACAGTTTCACAAATTGGAACCAATTAATGGTCTGATTCTACAATAGAAACCTGCTGGTGATTACATATATATTATAACACAACTAATTAAGGATAAAAAAAATGCTTGAGTTTGTCATAACTCATCCCTAAACATTTAAGAAACTAACTTAAAATAGCTACCACATGATAATTGAACTCTAATTGTTCGTCGTTAGTTAAAGTAATTAGTTATCTTCTTTATTTTACCAGAATCTAGGTAGAATAGTACAAAACATGAGGTTAATCAGAGAGATTAAATTAAAAAAAAAAAGCAAGATAGTCATGCCTTATGTTTTCTACCCTGAATGCCTTGCCACATTACAAAATCTATCAGAAAGCTTTTATAACTAAATACTATACCAAGATGCAGGCTCTCTTAGCATGATCATGAAATGAGAAACTCACAACCTCTAAAGCCATAAGAATATATTTAATAGTAAGATATCTATAGAATAGTGAATATAAGAAATTAATTGAGGTTATATGCAAGAATAATAGGTTACATATATCTTTTAAGTTGATGTAACTAATTGTATTGTTTCTGGTCACTAACGGCTGCAAAAAATAATAAAGAACATTAGATAATTGACTAAACTTTATAGCATTAGATAAGTGAGATTGATTACTGCATTGTAAAAAGTTGCTAAGAATTCTAAGTAAGTGACACATCATATTAGGTGTGTTTCGATAGTTGAGCATAAAAAATCAATGGCAACTAATTGAGGCGATTTATTTTAACAAGCAGTAATCAACAAAGAATCCAGCACAGTACCAAGCCATTGCAGTTAATACATTGGCGATTCTCATGAAGCTTTAGAAGATTCAGTATAATTTTTCTGATTCTTCTCGCCGTCCTTCCGGTTCGCCATTTCAACACCAAAAGAATAAACCTCAAAACTTTTTCTCCAAATCTATTCACTGCACCAAAGCAATTAAACGATCGACACAAACCATAAACCACAAAAATCGATAACTAAACATAAAAACTTCAAAACCGACGCAACCGGATCTGGTGAATCAAACTTCAAACTCTGACACCAATTCCCATTACCTACTCAATCAAAATCAAATTGGAGAAAAATAAAGAAGGGGAAGAAATTAGAGTGGGTGGTTAATCCCCTTTCTGTTTTTTTTTTGGCACATCGGTTTTCTAAACGTGGTAAATTACTACCTTTTAATTTATATCATCTTAATTTTCTTCTGTATTAGATTTCTAAAAAATTCTTTTGTAAGTATAAAAACTTTGTTTAATTTTGGTGGAAAGTTACCACCAATGTAAAAACTTTTTTTCCTATGTTTTGGGTGGAGGCATTTCATGGTGTCATCATTGAAGTGATATAACGTCATGTTTCTTTTAGTGTCGTAATATTATTAAAAGATTTTGTTATAAATAAGATTGAAAATTTTGGTGTCACAATAGAGATGCTATCCTGACATATACATTGTAGTGCAGTTAAAGTGGTGTAGTAATAGGCCTTTTTGTTGTAGTGATGTAACTACTAGACATTTTTTTGTAGTGATAGATAACAATGCTATCTTGAAACTTTTAAATAATTTCAAGCACATTTTGCCAAAATTCAAAGGACCAGAACAGATCAACCAATCAAAATTTGGTAGACACATTGACTACGTAGAGCTTAACTTAAGCTAAATCATTACCATACAAAACATTACGACAATCTGCGACAAAACATGAAAACTCTCTACAACTAATTAGCTAGGTTACGAGGCGCCACAGGCCTGCAATTTCTTAACGTTCTAAAAAGAACCCTGAGTTTATGAGCTGACGCTTCATAGAGTAATTGTCAAAGATACCCTCCATTTATTTTACTCTAATGTGTAATACTAATCCCAGAAAAGTTTGCGACTAGAAGTCTAGAACTGCAAAAGACGTACTGACTTGATGCTCCGTCACTAAAAAACTAACAAAATTGACCCGACCACAGATAAAATCATATCAACTATAATATAACGATTAAATAATGCAATTTATCTGATGGTGGGTAAGATTTATGTCACACTTCAACAAAAGGGTAACTTCCGCCAGCTCGAGCAAGAAGATCCAACGATGGATGATCAATTCCTTTCTGATTAATGACATCGAAATTGCTGTCATTGTCAACACACACCTGAGAGAAACAGTAGGAATTATAATCTTTGACATGGAAATATTGTGAATAATTAATCTGTTACGTATAGAGTTTATCGTAGGAGGTCGAAAGCCAGCATGTAATCGTTGAGATGTTGCTAACTCATGCTTTATTTATTGTTTTAGTTTATTATGTTTAAGTTGTCTTTTATGGACTGCTGGTTTCTTTGTTGACTTAACAAGCCCACCTATCTTAAGGCTTCCCCAGAAAGCTACTTTTGGCTTACTCAAGAAGCTGCTATCCATAGGCTTCCCCAGAGCTACTTTTGGCTCACCCAACAAGCTGTTATGGGAAATTAAAGAAGTCTTTCTACTTCAGAGACTTAGCCAGGATTAGCATTGGAAATTTAGCAGCTTGCCATTTGGACAGAAAGAGACGCCGAGACAGGGAGATAGAGGAGAAGAGCGATAGGGCTGAATGGGACCAATTGTTTGATCCGTGAGATGAACATTAACTAATTCTATCTAGGGTTTGGTGATTCAAATTGATTGATTGATTATTTGCATTGATTAAGTATACCAATTGAATCATATGGTTTTCTTTAAAGAGTTTGACCACCATTTAATTGTTTATGCTTCGGATGAGATCGAGAGATTGACACGTTGCATCCATACGAATCAATTGGGTTAGACTTTACCGGAAACGAGTACTCTAATAGTTTATTGATTTGTAAAATTTTATAACTTAGGTTTAATCTACGGAAGCGAAAGTCAGTGTTTAAATTGAAGGTTAGATGACTGCATGAGTAGGTGAATTTCTTAAGCAAATCATTAATTAACTAATCAAGGCGAAGAACCTAATGCCCTAGTTATTCTCACATTCTTGAATTACTCTTTTGCAATTGAATTGCTTATAGTGCTTGGTTTGAGTTGTCATTTGCTTTAATTTATTGTCTATTTTATTCGGTACCATCTCTAAACAAGTTTAGGATTTAGATTTCTTGTTTTAGTTGTAACACATCATAAGCCCTGCTAAGTCTTCCTTGAGAGATAAGACTTGGGTTGACCTTACCACACTACATAAGCCTTGTACTATTGCGAGAACCTAGAGGTGCAAATTTAGGTTGAACAAATTTTGGCGCCGTTGTCGATGAAGGTTTTAGGCATTTTGATTGTGTTATTTTCCTCCTTATCTTCTATTTTCTTTATTTTGTTTTTGTTTTTGTTTAGCTCTTTTCTTCCCACAGTGCTCGTAATCCGTTTTCTTTTCTTGTGTTTTATGCTAGGTCGCCAAAGTCTTAAAAGAAAGTTGACACCGTGTTAGACAACATTCACGGGGTGAGAGATTTTAATCTTCGGACTCGAGAGGAAGACAGCTCGTCGAAAGTGAGGCGAGTACAACTCGATATTCAATTATCTTTTCCGCTTCTTAATTTCTGTTCCAAGCAATAGTCCATGCTAATCGGTCCTTAGGAATAGTGGGCTGTTACAAATCTGGTAGAAACCTGACTTGCAATCAAACTTGGAAAACACCTTAGCATTCCTAATGCAATTGATTAGATGTTCTCTATTCGGGATAAAATATCCGTCAAACTCTAGAATGTCATTAATACCTTTATAATTAATAACCAATCTGCGTTTACCTCTTTTGACCTCACCATGATTCCTTACTAGAAATTCGGGACTGCTATAAGGCGAGTTCCTTGGTTCAATCAACTTCAAATCAAGGTGTTCCTTTATTATCTACCTCATGTCCTTCTGATCCACGAGGTTCATCAGGATGGGTCGGAATCTAACGAACTCGAATTCCTTGTCTGGCTTAACCTTCATACTAGCTTCGAGTTGGTTCCTGTCCCACAATGCCAAAGGATCCTCGCTGTAACAACGAACGATTTTTCTTTTGACATTCTCTAGAGCTACCTGTGCTCTTTGTCCAATATCCTGGTTAGATATTAGAGTTGACTTGAGGATTTGGATCTCCTTATCATCAGACAATTCTGAAATCCTACAACTCAGCAGTGCTTCGTTGAACCGCCTTTGATCCCTCATTTTTGGGTGTCGAAGTTTTCTTTCATCACCACGCTTGCTGCGAAATTTGATTGGCATTTGTCTGTTAAATGTCCCTTGCAATCGCTGAACAATAATTTTGTGATCACAATTGGTTGTGAACACCAATCGTCTCATTTCATTGTCCTACATGAACTTCTTGAACATCTGTAGGAAATTGTTTCCCAACAGAATAGCAGCTCCAGTATCATGGAAATAGATTGGTGGAGTCTGGACCTTGTACCAAGGTGTTTGACCTGCTCCGCCTATCAAAATTTCCGCATGTCTTACTCCTTTGGATAAGAGCCAGATTTTCTTAGAGAAATCTCTTCCAGCAATCTGAGGTAGGTTTTCTTCCACTTCTGTTAGAAAAATTCCTTTCTTGGCTGTGCAGATTCCTGCACCTGAATCGACATAGACAACGAAATACTCTGCCTTGTACTTCTCGTATAACACCCCGATTGAGATGTATATTGAGAATGGACTTGTCATTCAATCAGCAGTTTTCTCCCGCTAATTGTCACTTCCATTCCTTCAGTTATTATTCCCCATGGTTTGCACCTATCGAGGAATTTATGTCCTAGGATTAGGACCTCCATTTCTCGGCCGGCCTTCCCTGTGATGGTCATTTGAAAGCCTCCGAAATCCAGGGTTCCTTCATAGACGTTGGACCCGAATTCTTTAGATCGCATAACACTGTGCAAGGAAAGTAAATTTCCTCTCCTGCTATGTCAAATCTTATGATAATTTCTCGTCATCCTTGAGGACATGCAATCTTGGCTAAAACTATGATCGCTTGTTGTTAAATGTCTCTAATTGCTCTCATTTCATACGAGTGAGAAAAACTTCTTTCGTATGGTTGGGAGATAACTCTATCCCCTTGGAATGATAACCTTGGGGCTCCAAATCTTTGACTCTCGCCATACTGAAGTATTGGCTTGTTGCTGATTTGGATATTTGTTTCTCTTAGATGTGGAATTTTCACCCGATCAAGATAGCTAGCTCTAGCTACCTTCTGAAGATATCTGGTATCTCGATAAACTCATTCTCCAAATATAACTCTGTATGATGAGAGTTTGAAAGAGCATAAGACATCTGATAAGTGATGGAATAAGGTATGTTCCCATTATCCATCAACTCTGTTTTCTTAAAGTCCTGATAAAGAATCAGGGCTCTGCTGAATCCGAAATCTTTGATATTATAAGAAATCTTCGGGTAGAAGATTGCTATAAGATTTTTACCACATAGATTCCCTGAGATGGTTCCCATTACAGAATCGGCATGACTCTGTATTCTCTTATCGCAGATCACGATATCAATTGGCGAATTTGTACCCAGATAGAGTGATGATTTTATCACCAACTGAATTGCTCCAATATGAATCCACTCCATCGTATTAGCGATTTCTGGCTTCATACTTTGAAGATCTTCCCTGATATCACTAGCTGGTATCAGTTGTATCTCGACTTGATTCCCATTAAACTAGGATGGAAGTGACATCTCTCGTCTGGTTACACCGTAGACAACGTTGCGCTTCCTTTTGACTAGACTCAGGTTCCTTAGAACATGGTCTATCTTTCTTTCGATTGAAAACCCTTGATACTTTTGTAGATTCAGGGTTTTGCTCATAATCATGTTCAGCATTTTCTATGACAGGATGGTTCGGCTAGTATGACCTAGCTCATCCTAACGCTCCTGATGGCACGCCTCTCCTTTAGTCGGATCCTGATTCTGAAGACTAATCTCTTTCGTCCTCTCCGCTGAAGATCTCTTCTTGTTCATATATACTCTCGTCTGAGGGTATATCTTCGAACTGGTATACTTGTACCAATTCATGGTAGTATACGGCATCTTCGATGTCTGGTATAGACTCGAATATCTACATTCTTCTTTGCTCGATTACGTGGGAAATTCGTTGAGATATGCCCTTTGCACCGCACGTCCAAAGAATTGCAATCTTTGAAACTTTCATTAGCTCTAGTATGAGCTTGTTTGAAAGTCTTCTTTGACGGTGGTTGCTCGCGAGAACTCGATCCCTGAGCTTGATACCATCTTCTTATTGGACCGCTTCTTTGTCCAGATTTGTAATAACTGGCTTTCTTTCGCGACCACATTGTCCTTGGCCTCCAAGAACTCATCCTTTCTCTCATTCCCTTGTTGTAGGGTTGGAACCTGTTCTTCTTCGTTTGGGATTGATACAAATATTCTCCTCCGAGTTCCGTTGGAAGATCAAGAATATCACAGATCAACGGGGCTTATCTGTTGATCTTCTTCAATTTCTTGAGATTTTTTTGAGTGGTTGCAGTTTGACACCACTCCGACAGCTTCTTGTGAACATAGGACATCCTTCTGGAAACACTATCTACATGAACTTCTGTTTGGTAATTCCTGATGAGCATTTCCCTCCATGGACTAGGAAACTTCAGGAAAAACAGCTCATTTGCAACATGTTCGTTGATGGTACTATGATGTTGATACTTTGTGAATAGCTGAAGAAATTTGTTGAGCGACTTTGTAATACCCCGAAAATTTTTCTTAAAGAAGTATGATATCTATATATTTTAAATGTGAAGTATTTTTCTTTAAATTGTGAACTAATAAAAAATTTAGTTTTGAATAATTTTACAGGTTGTTCGGCTAAGAGCGAGGATGCCCTAGCGAAAAATGTAAAGTTTGATATTATAAGTTTTAAAATTTTAGTAATTTATAATTATGATTTTAGAATGAAAGTTTAATTTTTTTTTTATATGCATTGGTTATTAATTCATGATATTAGTGATTTGGATATAAGAATTGAATAGAAAATTTATTTGTTATACATTAGAGTAATAAATTGTGAAGAATAATAGAGAATTATAGAATTATCTAGATATGGTGAATAATCACCATATTAAAGAAAAGGAAAAATTTGTGGATTTTATAAATAGGCTACTATTCACCTTCTTCATTATTTTCTCCCATAATTTGAAAATTTCACACACTACACACACTAAAATTTTGAAAATTTCAAGCTCCAAATTTTCAAGATCCAATGCTAAATTTTCAATCCGTCAGATTCGGGTATAATTCAATCTCTAGAACATATCTACAGTTTGAAAAATTTAAAAATATGAACCTATGTTCATTTCATATTTTCGATCATTTTGAGCTTTGTGAAGAGGATATGTTGTTGTTTGATTATTTCTTGATATTATGTTAGGTTAATCACCGATGAGTTGTTTAACGTTGAAATTTTGAGCATAAGTTCATTCTTTGGAATTTGGTAATTTTTTGAAATTATAAAGGTCTTGATCTTAAAATTATGATGTTTATATGCTTGCTATTCCTTCATATATGTGTTGATGAGTTGATAGAAATATATTTTGAGCAAGAAAACGTTTGAAATCAAACTTATACGGAAACCCTATGTTGGCGAAAACCCTAGCCTTATTATGTTGGATTTTTGATTTTATTTGATCGGTTTGACTTCATATTTGGATTCTATGATATGGATAAAGCTTAAAATGATTTATTCGGATTTTTTGGCCGACGTATTCGAAAATTTGAAAATTTTAGTTTGAAGTCAAGTTTGGGTTTTCAATGCTAAAGTTATGATATTTAAGTTTTGATGGTTGATTAGTGATCTTTGATGATAGTTGAGTATATCTGAGGTTCATCTATGATAGAGCGACGTCTTGTATAATTTTTCACGTTGGACATACGCTATGTTTGTAGGGTATTGTTGGTTTTGGTTAAGATTAGACGATTCTACGCGTTGATGAGTCTTATATGCTTGTTTGGCCATATGAAACTTAGTTAAAAATAATTTTAAAGTGCTAGGTGGCGTGACATCCGAAGCTCAAGTACGAACAACCAAGCAAGAGCTTTATTTTGAAACGTCTACACGAGGTGGGGTTTACTCTATCTGTAAGTTTATGGTTATAATCCTTATTGTGTTTTGTTGCATTCATGGTGAAAGCTTGTGTGGCGTATTATTACCTGTGTGACGTATTATTACCTGTGTGGTGAATCATTGCCTGTGTGGCGTAGCCTGTGTGGCGAAAAAAGGTCCCCTCGAGGGGAGAGACTAGTCTCGCGAACGAATTCAATAAATATGTTCATTATGTTTTGTGACATTATGCAATTGGTTATAACTGCTTGCAGTGTATTCCCCATTGAGTATGTTCGCGTACTCACATCCCCTATTTTGATATATGTTTTGCAGGCTGAGGAAAGTTGACGGTTGATCTTGTGGAATGAGCCCCACATGCACATTCTCTCATAATAACGTTTCATGTGAATATATAAAACTATGCTAGTACTCAAGTGTGTTTAGGAACGAACTTAGCTGGTTTTTGGTGAAAAACTAAGTTTGAATTACAACGATGTTTAATGAGTTTTTACATATTTTGATGAGTGTTGTGTCCCTAAGTTATTGTTGTTATGGTCGTGGATGTTGTTGGAAATTGTTGGTGTTGTTTTTGTTTCAGGTTGGCATATACTTACTTATAGGGTATATGTCGTCTGTGTGTCAAAATTTTATAATCTCCGCTGCTTATATTTATTATTTTATAATTGTTAAAGATATAAAGATTTTAGTAATGTTCATGTTACAAGAATGGGGCGTTCTGGACTTTTGCTCTAAAACCATCGTTTTAGATTGTACAAAGCCATCAAATATTTCTTCTTCTTCGTCATTATAGCGTTGAAATATCCATCTCCAAGGAAATGAACTTTGATCAGATCGGCCATGCCTTTAACCGCGTCCTCCACGAAGTTGAACATCGTGTTGCTCTCTTCCTTTCTTTCGAGCAATGTTCCCGTAATGTTTAACAACGTCGCTAAACTTCCTTCGAGGATCTTGACCATGTTAACCGCGTTAAGTTCCAATGTTGTGGTCAGTAACAACCATTGATGCTGCCCATTCATCTATGATATTTTCTCGATCATTGAAGTTAACTTCATCAATGTCGAGCATCAATCCATGGGGATGGATAGGCTCAAGGTGGCTCTTCCAGCGGGGTATCCCGTATTCTTTGCCTCATTTTTCTTTCTCTCGCCTCGATTCGCTCGCATCGCTCACGCAAATTATGCATCGGGTCCTTGGCCGACTCATATTGACCACTTGATCCCATATGGTCAACTCATGTTGTCCTTGTGTCATTCAAAATATTTTCAAATTTTGTATATGCATCTCCCAAAAAATGTGATCAACGTAAATATATATCGTGGTATTTTCTTCTCATGTAGTTACAACCCTAATAAGAATCCTAATATTAACAATCTATCTTTGTTTCTATCTAAATCTTAAATTTAAATAAATATAAAAAAAATAGAACTTGGGCTCAACAAAATAATATTCTATAAAGCCCAATTTGAGGATAAATAATATAATTTGACAATTATATAAGCCAAAACTTATTTTATTACTTAGCCAATTTTTTAATATATGTTTGTAAAGTAAATTATTAAGGCCCCAAAAATAAATTCCAAAGTTTATGTTCTAGCTAGAATCGCAATTACGGACTCCTCAAGTCCAAGTTAAAATCGAGCATGCCAAATATTCACAAATCCAACACAAAAGATTTAAAATTTAAAGAAAATTAATGCATGCAAAAGTGGGGCTTACACCACCTCCTGCTTGACCTCGAGCGGCTACATATTTGGCTTCCATGGTGGAGTCTGCAATGCATCGTTGCTTTGCACTCCGCCAAGAATCTGACTCCTCATCCCAAGGTAAACACGTAGCTTAAGGTAGATTTTTTCTCATCACGGTCGACTTGGAAATCTGAGTGCGAATAACCCAAAGGTATTAGACTATCCGCTTGGTAAACTAGCTTATAATCTCGAGTCTTTTTCCGGTAATTGTGTATATGTTTTACCGCAGTCCAATGAGCTTGTCCAGGGTTAGATTGATATCTAGCTACTATGCCTACCGCATAGCAGATATCGAGCCTCGTACACAACATTGCATACATGAGACTTCCTATGGCGGAAGCGTAAGGAACTTGTCTTATTTCATCTATCTCCTCTGCAGTCATAGGTGACTGCTCCTTAGATAAAGGAACACCATGTCTGAGGGTAGAAACCTTCTTGGTGGTTTGCATGCTAAAACGAGTAATCACATTATCAATGTAAGATGTCTGAGATAAGCTCAATATTTTCCTATTGCGATCTAGGTAAACCTTGATCCCAAGAATGTACGCTGCATCTCCTAAGTCTTTCATCTGAAACTGATCGGATAACTAACTCTTTATGTCTGATAACAGCTTCAAGTTGTTGCAAAGTAGAAGGATGCCATTTGCGTAAAGTGCAATAAATACCACGTCACCATTGTCATCCAAACGATAAATACAACTCTCGCTAGGCAACTAGGTAAATCCATAGGACTTTACCACCTCGTGAAAGCGTAAGTTCCATGATCGGGAAGTTCTCTTAAGTCCATAAATGGACTTCTTAAGCTTTCAAACTAGATGCTCTTTACCCTTCACCACATAACCTTCAGGTTACTGCATATAGATGTATCTACCTTTCTCAAGGTAACCGTTTAGAAAAGCAGTTTTCACATGTATTTGTCAAACTTTTAGGTTCAGGTGAGCTGCTATGGCCAGAAGAATTCTGATGGACTTGAGCATTGCTATAGGCGAAAAGATCTCATTGAAATCAATGCCCTCAATCTGAGTGTACTCTTTCGCCACAAGCCTGGCTTTGAAAGCCGAAACCTCTCCATCTGAATCTCTCTTCCTCTTGTATACCCACTTACTACCTGTGGCTTCCTTGCCATCTGGTAGACTCAATTTCTAAGTCCATAGTGGTGTACTATGATCCTGCATCTATATCTTATATCGTCTCGTTGTATGTCCATGGGTCGATTACTGCTTGTTCGTTTCCTGGGACTGAATCCGAAGATTCATCCACGAATATAAATCGCTCGGGTTGACGAACAACCATCCCACTACGACGAGGCGCTACTGACACAATGGCAATAGTGTGTGCAGTAACCTGTGGTTCTCTATCTTGCACAACTTGCTGGGTATGTGCCACTTTTACAGTCGGTATTCCAAGCGGAACTCAGCCCACTTCAATTTCTTGAAGTATCTGGTGTCGATCCCTCCCACTAGACACGACATCTCGTACCTTTGGCCTAGTCGGTGGTGGAATATGATCATTTTCTAATTCGTAAAGAATGATTTATACTTTAGATTTTTGGTTTTTCATGTAGTCCTCTAAGAATCGGGCGTTGGCGATAATAACGACCTTCTGATCCTTAGGTCTATAGAAATAACCACATTTCGTTCCTCTATGATATCCAATAAATAGCCTTGCATCAGATCTAGCCTCCAACTTGGCAGCCTTCTTGTTCAACACATGTGCTGGACTGCCCCATATCCTTATATGGCTTAAAATAGGTTTGCGCCCAAATCATAACTCGAAAGGGGTCTTATCGACCGACTTGGACGGTACTAGATTGAGCAAATATATCGTTGTTTCTAAGGCATACCCCCAGAACGAAATAGGCAATGTTGCATAACTCATCATTGATCTAACCATCTCTAAGAGAGTCCTATTTCTTCGTTCTGACACACCATTTTGCTATGGTGTGCCCGGTGTAGTGAGTTGGGACGTAATCCCACACTGCACCAAATAGTCCATGAACTCGTTACTCAGGTATTCACCACCGTGATCAGACCACAATGACTTGATACTCTTACCTAGCTTCGCCTTAAATTCTTTGAATTTCTCAAAGCATTCAGACTTGCGGTGAAGCAGATATATGTATCCGTACCTTGAGTAATCGTCAATGAAAGTGACAAAATACTCGTACCCTCCACGAGCTTGTGTGGACATTGGTCCACATAGGTCAGAATGGACTAGCTCCAACATTTCTTTGGCTCTATTCCCCATTCGCTTTGAAGGGTCTAGTCGACATCTTTTCTTCTATACATGATTCACAGACTGGGAACGAAGTAACCGTAATATCACCCAATGCTCCATTCTTAGCCAGTCTTTGGATCCTATTTAGATTGATGTGACCTAATCTAAGATTCCAAAGATATGTGGTGTCATCTAGCGAAGAAAACTTCATCTTCTTATGGTTTCATGTAGATGCAACATAATTATATGTAGTATGCTTGACATAAAAAGTATAAAGAGAATTATATAAAGTGCCACGACAGATAAATTAATCATTTCTCATGATAGAAACACCACTATCAAAAACAATAAAATATCCATACGTAAATAGTTTGGAAATTGAAACAAGGTTTCGCCGAAACTCCGGCACGTATAAAACATCCTTTAAAACTAAAACTGTCATGTCAAAGCATAAAGTAATATCTCCGAATGCAATAGCATCGACTTTTGATGTGCTGTCCATGGAGATTGTTATCTCGCCATCACCCAGCTTCCTTATCCGCCATGAACCCCTGCAAGGTGTAACAAATATGATCAGTCGCACCCGTATCTACTTGTAATACACCGCATTCCTGTAGCATATATTAGCCCCTAATTATGAGCTTATGAGAAGGGCATTGCATCCTTAAGATCCCTAAGAAAGAGTTGTTTAAGATAGAAGCTTTTATGTTAAGCTTCGCGTCGACAAAAATAGAATTCGAGATTTATTCGAGATCGATTCGAGATGGAACCTAAGACAAGATTCTTAGGTCTTGTTTAGAATAAGAAGACCTAGATTCCAAGAGTATTGAGATGATAGATACATGCTCAATGAAATCTTGATTTCATAAAATTAAGGATTTCAAAATTTATGCTTTTGTGATATCGAATTGCCGATTAAACCCTGTCGTCTATTGAATGTTTAAAATGGTTTTGAAGCCAAGAATGTTTTATAATCAAAGTTTGATGATTATAATATGTTATTTGAGTTAAAAAAGGATTTTAAGTAGAGAGCATTTTATTAGAAATTGAGTTTTGAAATCGAACGATATGGATTAATAGTATGCATTTATAACATTGGTATTATTTATAAAAAGTGTACATTTTGTAATTTTTCATAACATGATTATTCATCATGTATTAAAGAAATGGAAAATGGTAGAAATTTTGAGAATTCTTGAGAATTCTCTAGAAATTGATGAATAATCACATTTATTAAAGAAAATGAAAATAAATTAGAAATTTGTGGATTATGTTATAAGCTAACTTATCACTATTCATCATCTTTATTCTTCCTCAAATTTTCGAAACACACACTCACACACACTCCAAGGTGAAAAATTTCAAGCTCAATTTTTGAAGATCCAACCGTTGGATTTTCGATCCGTCTTCGATTTCAGGTATAATTCTAACTTTAGAACACATCTATGGTTTGAAATTTTGAAAATCATGAACTTATGATCATGTGTAATTTTCGGCCATATTGAGAATTTTGAAAGGGATATGTTGTTGTTTGAATAATTCTTGGTTCTATGTTCGATTTATCGCCGATAAGTTGTTTAACGTTGAAATTTTGAGTATATTCATTCTTTGAATTCTTGTAATTTTTGAAAATTATGGAGTATATGTTCTTGAATTTATGATGTTTATATGCTTGATTTAGCTTCATATATGTATTGTTGGATTGATATAAACGTGTTTTGAACAAGAAAAACGTTTGAAATCGAACCTATGTTGAAAGCCCTAAATGGCCGAAAACCCTAGTCTTGGTAATGTTGGATTTTTGATTTTGTTTGATCATTTTGACTTCATATTTGGGTTCTATAATATGAATAAAGCTTAAAATGATTTATTCGGATTTTTCGGCCGACGTATTCGAAAATTTAAAAATTTTAGTTTGACGTCAAGTTTGAGTTTTCAATACTAAAGCTTTGATATTTGAGTTTGGATGGTTGATTGGTGATATTTAATGATAGTTGAGCATGTATAGAGGTTCGTCTAAGTTAGACGACGTCTTGCGAAAATTTTGACGTCGGACATAGGCTATGTCTTAAGGGGACGTTGGGATTTTGGCCAAGATAAGATAGTTTAAGCTTGTTGTCAGGTTTTCTATGCTCATTTAGACATATGGTGATGATTTGGTTAAGTTTGGTTGATTTGGTATTAAAATGGCGATGCGTTTTATAAACGTTATTCATAGAAATTTCATTAGAATTTAATTATATAAGATGTTAGAGGATCGATGACCCAGTGTTATCGATCATGGTGACTTGATATTGAGAAATATAGTCGATCGACGACTAAGATAAGTTATTTTCTTGATTGATGCTAGATAGGCTTTTATGCCGCTCATGTCGAATGAATGGGTCAGTGAGAAGAAGAAAGATATGAAAGACAAAGGTACTGGTCTTGGTGTTGTCTCCGGTGGGTAACTATTTTCAAAATAATATGATATGCTTATGCTTTTACATACTTTCAAATGAGATGATATGCTTATCTTTATTGCATATTTTCAAAATGATATGAAATGCATTTATGTGCAAAGTTTCAAAGTTAAATGACTTGCCTGTTTGAGCATGAGCATGAGAATGATGCATTACCCATCCACGGAAATGAAAGAAAGAAAAGAAAGAAATGATGAAAGAAAGAATGAGACCGTGGCATGGTACCCTTCGGGTCCATCAACACGGGTATGATATGGTGTTTGAGATTTACCGACGTCGGATAGCGACCCTTCGGGTCATAGCGTGTTTGAGAAGGAGGCCTACTTCTCAACACATAGAAAGGATCCGTGGATATGGGAAGAGAAAGTTATCGGCCGACATGAGGACATGCACATGCATATTTTATGATGATGCTATGAAATGAAAGCAAGTAAGTAAATGTTTATGTTTATTATGATGCATGCATAGGTTATTTCACTAAAACCCCTATGCATTGCTAACGTTATGGCAAGTCAATTATATAGCCCTAAGGGCAATGTTTTATGTTTTTGGCGTATACCCACTGAGTGCATTTTTGTACTCACGCCCTGCATGTATTTCTAAACGTGCAGGTTGAGCTCGAGAGGATGCTGGAATCGAATGCTGTGCAAAGAATGCTTCTCTAAATGTTTGACTCATGATGAAAATGTTCAATTGTTGATGTTGTTCGTTTGATGTTAACATGTTTGATGCCCTGAGTCTTATGTCATCACACATAATTCCCAGCCACTCTTCTCGTTGCCGATCTTTGGCCTTAACCTACTGTTATGTTTTGTATTGCCGAGTCAACCAACTTAATGTTGATAATGATCATGGTTTTATTGATATGGTCTCGGCATCATTGTTACGTTTCGACTTTCTTATGAGAATATGGATTCATTGAAATGCCCTTATGAACAAGGATTTACTTAATAGTTCAGAATAGTTTTATTTAACCAAGTTTTGTTAGATTCAACGGGATTTTGATAATATGGTTTATAATGTTTGGAACATTGTTAAACCATGATTTGAACGTCAATAAGTTCTCAATGTTGTAAAAACATGCTAGAAAACGTATATTCTTGACATTGGTTATCCCGTTGTGATTTTCCTCCTTAGCGGTTATTCTTCTTTATTTGATCCATTATTATGGTTCGAGAACTTAGAACCAACCTTTGGCAAACTCCATTATACTTCTTGAACCATAAATGTTTGAATCCTTCAAAGGAAAGTTTAGGTCACATTTGTCAGATTTAAGTTCTTAACCCAAGTCATGGCCTAACTACTTAACTAAGTACTTGGTTAAGGAGGCGGGCTGTGACACTACTACCCATGAATGAGTAGAACAAATCGCTAAACATGTTTCCGTTACTAATGCCAATAGCGTACCTTGAGCCTTGACCATAGGGCACTTGGCCTTCCAATGCCCAGTCTTTCCATGCTTGAAGCCCATGCCCATCTCCTTTGGCTTTTTCAAGCCTTTGGTGGCAACTGTATTCTTGCTCCCACTGATTTCCTTACCTCTACCACCTTTGGCATCCCCTTTTCTTCTTCCAGTTTTCAATGGAAAATTGGGGCCCTTTGATGTGCTAACAAGGGCATGTGTTCCTTTTCTCATGACGCCTTCCGCGGCCACGAGATCGTTGAGCAACTGACTAAGTGTAAACTCGATCTTGCTTATGATCGCGTTCACACGAATGATCGCGTTCACACGAAAGTTCTCAAAAGACTTGGGCAGCGTGTTGAGGATGATATCAACCTTTGTTTTTCCGTTGATACCACCTCCCAACTGATCAAGACTATCCATGAGATGAGTCATGTGGGAGACATGTTCATGGACCGAACTTCTTTCTTCCATCCTACATACCAAGATTTCTCTCATTGTGTGGAAACGGAATGTCCAATCCGACTGCCCAAACTTACTCTCGAGGCTTGACCATATTTCTATCGCGTTTACCATCGACTGATGCTGCAGCTGTAAGCCTTTGGACATTGTAGTCATCATATAGCACTTGGCCTTATTGTTTGACTTATACCAAAGTCTGCTTGACTCTCGTTGCTCATTCATCGATGCGTTAGTAAGGGCATCGGGTTTGGGAGTAGCGAGAACAAACATGTGTTCTTCTGCGATAAGAACATACTCCATGTTTCGTTTCCACTCGATAAAATTTGGACCTGATAGAGGATTTTGTGGGAGCATATTGATAATCGGTGTAAGTGACATATCTGAAAAGTAATGTAAACACATAAGCATAAGATCGCACATAATTCGTAATAATAATATTATAACATTTTGATAAAACAATATTAATTGAAACATCCAATCGCACAAGGAATCCCACATGCAAGCCACACGTGTGGACGTTTACACATGAACCCCTCGACCAGACTAAAATAAACCTTTTAGTCGTTTAATTTCAATCCATGTCAACTTATCATTATGACAAATGAAATTAATGATTGAACCTTACTAGACCACATCACTATCGCAAGAAGTGACTTTGCGGGAAGTTGTACTTGAGGTGATGCCTAAGCAATGACCACAATTTTGTCAGCGGAAAATGAATTCTTAGAATTAGCATATTCACTCGGACCATACTGCTTCCAATTCAAATTCTTTTGTCATCTCATTTTAAATCTATCTCTAGAGAACTTATGAAAATCGCACATGCAAGCCACGCGTGTGGACATTTACACATGAATTTCCCACTTCTCAATAGATTAAAATGTTTTATTTAGAAATCACATCTAACAAACTTATGATAAAAAGTGTAAGCAAGCCATGCATGTGGACGTTTACTCACAGTGCGTATCACTTTATTTAGAGACCAAAATGTGGAGGTCTTGACGTCTTTAATTTAAGAATTAATACGTCAGGTTACTTGCTTAGTCTTTTGTTTCAAAAGATGTGTCCATGCAGATCACGTAATCTTAGCATGCTTTCTCTATAACTTAACATGTAAAACATGCTCCAAAACGTGATAAACCTAGCATGATTGCTATACGCATTCAATCACGAAAACATATGACATGTTTATCTACATAATTAAACATACATAGCATGCTACTGTATAATTTAAACATCCATGACATGCTTTGAACGAGAAAAATAAAATAAATTCGTTCATCGCGTCCCACTCGTGGATCCTGTACTTCACTACCTAATTTATTACATAAATTTGTAAAGTACAGATATTCAAAAATCTAGAAACTGGCCTCACGTGCACGGGCACGGACAGGACTCGTCAAAGCTGAATTTCGGCCAAAAATCAAAAATTGGGCCGGAACACGTTGATTATATACCTAGCATGCGTCTATATAATTAATTGCAACACGTTGGTGTTTACTCGTATTTATCTGCGAATTTATTGGATAAAGAATGATCAAGACTCGTGCTTTGATCTTCTGGACTATATCCCCGTTTGCCAAAACTCCAATGCTGAGTGGGAGCAATCTATGGAGAATACTGTAAAAAATTCGCCTTCTTCCTCAAAGTGTAATTTTTGAGAATTACAATACTAATGATACCTCTGATTTTCTCTCACCTTATATTTATAATGCAACCCTAGAATCATATTAGTATATGATCTCTGTATATCTAATAAATACAATCATATCTTTTCAGATAAACCATATCTAGAATAATATCCTTTGATATCTAACAATATCATATATAATCAATCTAGATATAGGAGAATCTGAATAGAGTCCTAGTGGGACTCCACTATGTGAGGGGCGAATTTATCAAGCAGTCCAGGCCTTGATGGCCAGTCCATGGATAAAATGCAAGGAATAAAGATGGGCTTTAAATGAATTAATTATCTTATGTTAAGCTCAGAACATAAATTAATTCATAAACATTCATTCATGCCACTCGAGAATATATGTTGACTTACCCATTTATTATCAAAGTTGAGTCGGGCTTGCACTTAGACTTCATGAATCCCCGTATTTAAGATATCATACGTATATTAATTATTTATAGCGTTCTGACTGCTTAAAATAATTAATCTCTTTAATTCTTTGAGTAGTAACACTCAACCTTATTATTGTACTTGAGCTAAACTCAACCTGTAGGATTTAGTACAATAAACTTTTTGAGCTTCTTAAGGGGACGTCATCATCCTAAACGGATACGGTGACTCGATACAGGTAACTAGCATGACATACAAGCACTGCCACCATCCAAGATGCGGAGAATATTGGGTTATCTCACGTAACCCTCACCCATAACAAGTCAAAGTGATGGTCAACAACTCATACTCACCTAAAACCTTTTCGATATTTAGATCAACGTAAAGTCACTGAGATCTAGGTTCTTCACGATGATCAGATAGAAGAACTTATCTCACAGTGATCCATCAATACGTCAGAGACGTACCAGCATAGACAAGCAACCAAGTCAAGTCACTTTTTATCTATACTGCAGCCTATACCAACAACTCATCCTCAACTTTCAGTATACAAATCCAACATGCGTATCACTTTGTTTAGAGATCAAAATGTGGAAGTCTTGATGTATTTAATTTAAGAATTAAAACAACGGAATTATTGCTTTGTCTTTTTATTTCAAAAGTTTTGTCCATGCAGATCACGTAATCCTAACATGTTCTTTCTAGAACTCAACATGTGAAACATGCTCGTAGAATTCTAAAACATACTTTAAAACGTGATAAGTCTAGCATGCTTGCTAAACATTGTTGATCACGAAAACATATATCCATGTTCTTATATGTAATTAAACATACATTGCATGCTACTGCATAATTTAAACATCCACGACATGCTATGAACAATAATAAATAAAATAAAATTCGTTCATCGTGGTCCATTCGTGGATCATGTACTTCCCTGCCTAATTTATTACGTAAATATTCATAGTACATACTTTTAATTTTTCTTTGAAAACGGGCCTCGCGTGCACGGGCACAGACTGGACTTGTCAAAACTGGATTTGGGTCAAAAATAAAATTGGGCCAGAACAGTGATTTAGGCCTGGCCGGGATAAAAAAACTGGATCCGAGTCGATTTGGATCTGGGTTGTTCAGATGGGTAAGGTTCGCCCAAGCTAGGCTGGGCTGCACGCTAGGGCACAGCCCAACCGTCGCCCAGCACCCTTGTTGGATTTGTATACTGAAAGCAGAATGGTTGAGCTTATATAAAATATTTCCTGTTACCCCTATTACAATCTCATATCTAAATTATTTACTTGATTGCACATGTTGTCCCACTATCTCATGCAAAAGTTAGATCATACAGTGTGTAGAAGATCACAAAAGTATGTATGATTGGTTAAGCTAGTTGAGATATAAAAAGGATCACAACTGAGACAACTTGAGGACGAGTTATCGGCATAGGTTGCAGTACAGATAAGCAGTAACTTGACTTGGTTGTTTTTCTATGCTAGTACGTCTTGACGTATTGATGGATCATAGTGAGATGAGTTCTTCTATCTAACCATCGTGAAGAACCTGGATCTCGATGACTTTACGTTGATCTAAACCTCGATAAAGTTTTAGGTGAGTATGGGTTACTGACCATCAATTTGACTTGTTATGGGTGAGGGTTACATGAGATAATCCAAGATTCTCCGTATCTTGGGTGGTAGCAGTACTTTTATGTCATGCTAGTTACATGTATTGAGTCATCATATCCGTTTAGGATGATGAAGTACCCTTAAGGAGCTCAAAATGTTTATTGCACTAAACCCTGCATGTTGAGTTAGCTCAAGTACAATAATAAAGTTGAATGATACCACTTAAGTAATTAACGAGATTAGTTATTTTAAGCAGTCAGAGTGCTATAAATAATTAATGGACTGCGATATCTTAAATACGAGGATTCGTAAGTCTAAATACAAGCTCGACTTAACTTTGATAATAAAGTGGTAAGTCAGCATTTATTCTCTAGTGGAATGAATAAATGTTTATGAATTAATTTATGTTTTGGGCTGAACCTAAGATAATTATTCATTTTAGACCTATCTTTATTCCTTGTATTTGATCCAAGACTGGCCCATCAAGGCCTATTACTGTTTTAAATTTCTTCCCCCTATTAGAGACCCACTAGGACTATGTTATGATTTATGTATTATTTTAATATATCTCTTATATCTAGATAGATATTATCGGATATTATTATATATCAAGAGATATTTATTCTAAATAAGAATTATCTTCAGGGATTGAAGATATGCAAGAGTCTTATCTCAGTAGGATTTTAGAAAGCATTATAAATACAAGGTAGGAAAAAATCATATTATCCTATGACTTATTGTGATTTTCAAAAATCACATAAAGGGAAATAGTCGGTAAAATTTTACAGTATTCTCCATAGATTGCTCTCACTTAGTATTGGAGAATAAGCATCCAATCTGATCTACAAGATAAAAGCTGAAGTCTGCAATTGATCTACTGTCCCAGAAATTCACAATTAAACACGAGAAAACACATATGTGTGACAATTAAATTGTATAGGAGCATGCTAGGAATATAATCAATGTATGGTGAATTAAAAATCCAAGATAGATCCTTAGGAGTATGGGTAAATTAAGATTTTATTTCAACTCTTGTTTTGCTCGTCACCGTGCTGTTGTGCGTGTGTGTGCATGTGTGCGCGGGTCGTGCGTGTCCGTCGTCACCCTCGCCTCACTCTACGCCATTGTCCCCATTCGTCTTCCGATATTTCTACATGTATCAAACCCCCGTGTGCGCTGATGCTGCGCTCCATCTTCCCACCTGCACGTCGCATAGCACGTGTCTCACGCGCAAGGTCTGCCAGCACACTACGCGCAATGGGAACCCGCGTGCAGAGACTCCGCGCTCGCTGTCGTCCACCCTACCGTACATTTGTGTGTGCTCCGTGCACGCTCCTTGCATCGGGTCTACCTATGCACTGTGTGCGATGGGCACTCGTGCACTGGAGAGCCGCGTTATGCTTCTGTTGTACATGTTGCCCAGCGAGCGGGTGCTGTGCACGCCGGGTCATACGGCGCTTGCCGTCGCCCCATCGCGTGCTGCTGCCCACGCGACTCCTATCGTACCGACGGGACTCTGTCGTCTCATCTCGTTCTTCATGTTCTTCGTCTTCGTTCTTTTTTTTACAGATATAATTTACAGAAAAGTAAATTCTAATCTAACCAGAGATTTTCTCTTGGTGAAAAGAGATTCCAACGGAAAGACAAAATAATTGAGTCACGATGAATAACATATCTACAATTAATTATAACGCACGTAATAATCAAATGTGAATTAATCCAACAGAGCATTGATACTGATCCCAGGCTCTGATACCAATTGATGGGAAAACTTAATTTACCTGTGCTCCTAAAGATCTATTTTGGATGTTTAATTCATCATACATTGATTATATTCCTAGCATGCTCCTATATAATTAATTGCAACACACAGGGGTTTTCTCGTGTTTACCTACGAATTTCTCGGACAGAAGATCAATGGTAGACTCTAGCTTTGATCATCTGGACTATTTTTAGAATGTCTATTCTTAAATACTGAATGGGAGCAATCTATGGAGAACACTGCAATTTTCGCTCCCTATGAACTCCTTGTGATTTTCGAAAATCACTATTTGCTTAGTATCATTTGATTTTCTCCTACCTTGCATTTATAATGCTCTCCTTAGAATCCTAAATAGATAGGATCCTGACATATCTAATAAATACAATAATTATCTTCTTCCTTGAAGATAATTCTTCTCTAGAATAATTATCTCTTGATATCTAATAATATCTATCTAGATATAGGGGATGTAATATATAATACATAAATCAAAACAGAATCCGAGTGAGATTCCTAGGGTAGATGAAAATTTTAGCAATTTCAGGCCTTGATGGGCCAACCCAGGGATCAGATATAAGGAATAAAGATGTGCCTAAAATGAATTAATTATCTTATATTCAGTCCAAACCATAAATTAATTCATAAACATTTATTCATTCCATTAGAGAATAAATGTCGATTACTCCTTTATTCTCGAAGTTGAGTCGGGCTTGTACTTAGACTTACGAATCCCCGTATTTAAGTGTCACGTCCTAATTCCCGAGGAAAGGCACGGATGCCGGGGTATGACTAGGGGTGGGGGTTAAGAAGCGGGGAAGAAGAGGGAATACATATAGCATACATGCTAAGAAGATGTGACCATAAAATCAGGCAGCATCTCCTCTATAACTAGGACATATCACGAAGGGAGGGTGAGCAAACAATCCACCAATAGAATTATATCGACACCATAACTTCAATGAAGGTGATCTTGATTTAAAATATAAGTAATGCGAGGCGAAATAGCATTACATCCATTGACTAGACCGTGACTCACAACATAATAACATAACGAACCTTGTTCCCAATCAGAAAGCAAAATAAGGGACAAGAATACATCAACATCAGAGTATATATATCTAACACAACATCGCAGAAGGAGAAAGTATGAAAGAAACCGCAGCTCAACCCCTCGACCCCGTCCGACCATCCTCCATCTGTGAAAACATTAGAAAAAGAGTTTGGGGTGAGTACTAGCGCTTTCGGTGGGGTTTTATCATAAATAAAATTCATGATGCCGTGTTGAGCACTTACCTTAGAAGGTTTTAAGCGTAAATCCACTACTCGATAAGCAAAATAGATTTTCGTTTTCGATACGACCCGTTATTCTATTCCCATCATAGAACCACAAAACCACGGCTCGGGCGTATCCGCCAGCCCATCACATCTTTCTCGGCCGGAACATATCCGCAAAACCCATAATATCTCGGCCGGAACATATCCGGTCAGCCGCGCCGGAACTTATCCACCGGCTAACTCGGTGTGGACTTCAGGGGTCTATCTGTCACAGCTCGGTTCGACTTATCCTTACCGGACCGTGACTTGGGGTTCGGTTTAAGTAAATATGAAAGAATAAGGGTTTCAACTCATTTCATCTATGAAGAAATACGGATGTTTCCAAACAGAACGAGATTTAAGATAAGCAAAATACTTATATAAAGAGTTGATACGAATGTTTGGACAAAACAGTAACTCTTACAAAGCTTTCAACGAAATATCAAGAACTTAATGAGTTCAAGAGTTTGGCAAATGAATAAAGCGTGTGAGACATGCATATGAAGATGCATTCTCAAGGTGAACCAAAATACTTCATACTTCTTAACAAAGATTCCGCTCAACTCCGCCTGCATTCCATCACCGCTCAACTGCACATTTAAAACAAACATGCGGTGAGTACAAAGATGCACTCGGTGGACACATGCCGAAAACATTTTACTTTACGAAATATTGTAATGCCCTCGCCACAGTAAGACACAAGGGTTTTGTTTGAAAAGGCATTGTGCTTACTAAATACATTTTCATTTTCTCAAAACATCGCTCGGCCGAGCATTTTCACATCACTACAACGTATATTCCAAGTCGGCATATGGATTAGCGCGGAGGGAGGCCTCCTTCACCCGGACGCACTGTTGATCGCAATGGCGATTCAGAGGTGAAACAACCGATCGCAACCGCGATTACAAGTCAAGTGTACACAACCTAAGCCAGATTCCCTTCACCTCCAAACTTAGGATCCGAATTCATAATACTTTTCTGTTGCCCGTGCAACCCGAATGGACATATACAAAACATAAAACATTTTCGGCGAGACAATATCGTATCTCAAAATTTTGCAGTAAAAGAGTACAGTAAACTTTTATAAAAATCAATCATTTTCCAAGAAAGCTCATAAATGGTTTTGGTAAGAAAGCCCACCTCGAGAACTTAAAGTTCTTACGTCACTAGTAATTAATTGTCGTCTTCTTTCTCCTCTGAGCAGGACCATTTTTCAACGTGAGAAACGAGGTTTAGTACATCGCTATATTTTTCGATAATCATCGATCCGAAACAACAGACTTACTAACATCAATCCTTTCATTCTTTCCTTAGTTCAAATCACTCGGCGTTACGTACGAATCTTAATTTCATATCTAACGTCGTCACGTACTGACTTTACTTTTCATCTTTCGTATATACTTAAATTCTACGTATTCTCAGTCATATTTTCCTATGTCTCAACTTTTCCATGTATCATATCGTATGATTCACATATCATATATCACGAGACATCATAATCCTTCATGTCACCTATTTTCGAAAATTTCAATATATTTTTTCGAAAATTCTTAACTAATTACATAATATATTATTATCATCATATATTAATGATATGACATAATATTTATCATATTCAACTTGTATATCAATATTTCATGTTCTATAATTTTGAAAGTCTCATAACATAATATTCCATATTTTTCCAAAATTTCACATAAAATCATAAAATTTTAAACACGAATAATTATTATTATTTCATGTCCAAAACAACAATTAAAATTTATGTACATCAACATATAATTCTTAATCACTTTCGGTCATAACATAGTATTTTAATACATGCTTAATTTTGTATTAAAATCATAATTCATGCTTATACACGCTATATAAGCGTATTTAATTAACAACGCAAACATATAGCATATTTTTCACGTACGTCATATAATTTTCGAAAGTATGTAACAAAACATATCACATATGAATTTCTAATATTTTTGCATGTATAATAAAAGGTTGTATGATTTCTAACCTTTTTATCGGTTTTGATCGTAGTCGGCGACGTTTTTCTACTTAGGTTGAAGAGAACTCTTGGAGAACACTTTCTATAATTTTTTTTTCTCTATTTTTCTCTCTATTTTCTTGCTATTTTCGTTCATAAAGGTATGGGAGGGGTGGTCTCCTATTTATAGATTTTATAAAGTGGTTTAATGATGATTTTATAAAATATCTTAGCATAAAAATGAAAATACAACTCATTCCTTATCACCTTGATTTTCACCACCTCCAATTGCATATGAGACACTTATTTTAACTTATCCTATAGTTTATTTAATTTATTTTCAACCTTATCACATTAGTTTCACACTTGTTCACATTTGTTCACATTTATTTTTCAAACTTTTCAACTACTACAAGACAAAAGCTTATAGTTACTTATTCAATTTGAACACATACTCTATCTTATCTTTTAATAATATCTTATCATTATAATTATTACTCCTCATTAATTAAAGCATGATATTTTTATTCATTTCACACCTAAAAGGTCAAATTTTCGGTCCCTATATATAATATATGCTAAATATTTTATTTTCTTCCAATTAATAGCTATGTGACATAATATTGATTTTAGATGATAAAATAAATCATAGAAAAATTAATTAAGATCATTTCTATGTACTAAAGTAAAGTTATCGGCAAATAATTCAAAATTAAGGATAAATTAATAAACTTTTATTCCTTTCATAACTAATATTATTTTCATGATTAATTACATAAATATAATGTTCTTATATCATAAATTAAATTTTTGAAATATTTCTAAGCATTTTCCCAATTGTTTCGAAAACTAGGGTTTTCTAGCTTTAAATTTCACAAAATTCTATTTTCACCCTATTTTTGTGAATTTCGAAATTTTCATAATTTCTATGAGATAAGATTGATCTAGAATCATGATATTTATCAAGTATATAATTAAATAAATCATTTAATACAATTATCACATAAAATTGGTGATTTTGAAAATCACATAAAATCATCAAGATTTTTGAAAACTATGCATCAATTATCCAAAATATTATCTCCTATGATACTTATCACATTATCACACATTTTATGAGATAAACATTATCTCTTAATTAATCATGACATTATCTTATCATTTTACAAAAATATCATAACATACTTATCTTAAAAATGTCATTTTCCAACCCTATCACATCCATCTCATGCTTGGGTGTTCAAGATAATTATCTTATCATATACTATAAGATAAACATGATAACTCATCACATAAAATCAAGTGATCACATATTACATCACAAATTAATTCTTTATACTCTTAAATTTCGAGAATTATAAATAAATAAGCAAGAATATTTAATTTTCTTCCTTAGTGTAAATATTATCCCAAATATACTTAAAAACATATTTAAAATTTATTTTGTTCAAATTTTTAAGAGAAATTTCGATTTATTCAAAATCGACAATTATCGACGTTCACTTTCATACTCGTTTCTATCGTACTGTTCCTTCTTTATTTTCGAAATTTTTAAGCCCAGAAATTCGGGGTATTACACTATCCCCGTCAGAACCACAACCACCTCATTATCATTTCCGTGTAGACTTCCGGGGTCTATCCCCTTCAGAACCATAACCACGTGTTCAGGGTCTATCCCCTTACGATCAATACTCAAAATGGTGATCAACCCATCGAATAACAAGATGGAACAACTTTTGGTGTCACATCCCACAAAGCAAAGCAACAACGTGATCCAAACGAAGATCAAAGCAAAGCTGGGGTTTTCGACTTTTGAACCCATATTTGGAACTCTCGGGTTTTCAAATCAACTCGATGCGAAGGAAATATATTCGGGCATCAAGACCTATAATAGGGTACTTTCAAAATATGCATGCATGTAAGTTGACACGGCGAGCGCTTTTGGAAAGCGATAAAATGTTTGATAGGCATGAGTCTTTAACTAAAATCCTCATGCGCTATTGTGGGCGATTAATAACCTTTGACAAAGAAAATGTTTTCGCAACGAGTCCGAGTACTTTTGTACTTAGCCACGCATTTCGTTTTGATGTGCGAGTTGAGCAAGATCGATGATGGGTGCGGTGGTGCGAGTAGCGACTATTTTGATGCTTAATTAGAAAGGTTTCTAGAACCTTGGGCATGCATCGTCATATGCATGTCCACACGTTTATTTGCTGCCTAACTCTGATATTATAAATGTTTTGATTATAATTGCTTATTTCCGTATTGAATTGGAGGTCGTACCTCGTACTTTAAATTATGCCCTGGTTGGGTTATGTTGAACCTTGAACCCCTTTTGACAAGTCCTTCTACGACTTGAGTTGGTATTGGATGGTTTATCCCTTTTTAACCTATGCGTTATTAAGTAGTTGATTGGTTGATTGCCTTGATTAGCTATGTTTATTTCCGCTGCTTTATCATACCGGTGACGATCCATATGATCCGTACTTCATTGGAAAGTCGGGTCGTCACACTTGTCCTTACTAAAACATTTTCATCGATTCATAAAATCGCTTGGCAAGCATTTTCTTGGTGTGTATGATCCATATCCCTTATCATCATTTCATCATAACATCATAGTCGAGCGTCGTGAAGGAGGCCTCCTCTACGACGCCGTGACCGACCGTGGTGTCCTTACAAAGACACGGTCACCTTAGTGTACCGTTAATCCTAACCGGTATAAGCCTTCCGGCGTAGGATCCGATATCGATTTTCATTCATAAGTTGGGACGACCAAAGAACATTCATAACATTTCATGGGTGGGATACATACACAAAACATAAACATTTTGGCGGGTAATCTTGTAAACATATTGTCAGCAGTTGAAATCAACGATGTAAGTAAATTCATTTGATCGATAAAGCAAAACATGATCGTCTTAAACTTGGGTTATTGGTCGGCGTTACGTCGTTGCGTCGGCGTCCACACCTTTACGTAAGCGAAGTTTTAGTACGTCGGTCGCGTATTTGAGACTTTCAAAGTCTATAATAACCGATATTCTATATCGATTTGAATTGAATTCATAGCTAATTCAATACGTTTTTAAAGCGTACCATCTAACATTTCTCGTTCTTCGATAGAGGCGAGATATGTTTAAAATTACCATTTACCCTTTTGGGTGAATGTTCAACATTTTCACACGTTTTTCAATCTAATGACTTCAAAATGAAGTCTTTTTGTTTCAACGAGATTTTATTAGCAAGCGACACGTTTTACGGCGTATTAGCGTATTTATCGAACGTATTTCAGACGTTGATTTCAAAAGTCGACAATTTGACTTTTCTTAGTAATTAATTACTAAGTCGTACTTTAATATCTAAATTTCACAAAATCAATTTCAATTGATTTCTTTTATAAACTCATTAATATGTTTAAAATAATTTTAAACATATAATTCATTATAAATAATGTATTTAAGGATTTAAAATCCTTATTGAATCTAAAAATAGCTCACGGGTATTTTAACTTTTTATAGCTTAAATATTTTCAAAATTTCTTATAAAATCCAAATATGTCTAAGATAATATTTAGACAAATAATTTATTATTAATCTTAATTTAAAAGGATTTAAAATCCTTAAAATCCTCGGTAATTATTAGAAATTACCAAATGGTTTCCAAAAAAATTTCTAATTTCATATAGTGTATTATTATACACTATGGTCATTTATAAGTATTAATATCAACCAATCAACATTCGATCATCACAATATTAATGTTATAATGTCACGGCATTTTGGAATAATTATCGATAATTTTCCAAAAATTGTAATAATTTACTACAAGGTCGAACATTAGTATATATCACATTTATAACATAATTTCCATGATATAACATTCTATATCATATGATATAAGCATATATATCTCGGTCATCTCACAACATACATCAAACATTTTTTGTAAAATTTCCAACAATTATAACATGCTCAAAACTATAGTGTAGCAACACTACATCATAATATACATCAAAACCAATTTATTCATCACCCAATTTGAGCTTGGAGCTCTCGGTTTATTGAATAAAATTAGTAATTGATTTTCAAAATTCTAATAAAATCATAAGATGCATAATTTATATTCTAGGCCGATAATATAACATTGCATGTATCGAATAAAATCACACACTAACATATACATATATACATGTCTCGGTCCTTTGTAGAAAATGGATAGGATTTTTCCAAAAATTCCCAAATAAATCTTAGGGTGCATAATTCATATCTTAGATTAAGAAAACACCCTTGCATGTCTTAAATAAAAATCACATATCAACATAAATTTACATATATGTCTCGGTCCCTTCAAGAAAAATAGATAGGATTTTCCAAAAATTCTAATTAAATCTCTATGGACCTATATAACATCATAGATTAATTATATGTCATTGCATGACTCAAATAAAAATTATTCACTATCATTGACATATAGGTATGCTTCGGTCCTTTTGAACAAAATGTACATAATTATTCCAAAAATTCCAAGCAATTTACAAAGAACATATATAACATCATAAATTTATAAACCATGCTCCAAATCATTTCTTCAAGTCTCGGCCATTACACAAAATTTTCAACTATGTTCAAATAAATTTTTAAAACATAATCTAAGCTTCAAAACATCTTGCTACACATTCTTAGCACACAACATAGCCATAGATTCGAAAGTTTTTGAAACAAAAACTCACATGTAATATACTTTGAAAACAAGAGCATATATCATTCTTATTCCTATCATCTACACACATGCAATAGCAAAGAATTACCAACAAAAATCATCAAAAACACATGCAATGGACTAATAGACTTTCGAAAATTTATAAGAATTTCAAGAATAATCGAAGCTCTTGTTTCGATTCCTACCTATTGTATGGAGGAAGAGAAGAAAAATCAAGCTTGGCTATGGAGATGGAAGCTCTCGGTTATGGCTGAAAATTGGGAGATGAAGATGAAGCTTGAGAGAGAAAGAGAGTATTGAGTGTAGGAGTGTTTGGTGAGTGAGAGAATGAATAAAATCTGAAAATCCCCCCATATCACTCAACTCTCGGCCTCTCACTTGCACACAAGAGACCCTTCAAATCTTAATAATATTTTATTCCACTAGTGGAGGTTAATCATGAGTGTCTTACACCTAAATCTTCTTGAAAATAGCTAAAATATATCATTAGTGGGAGATTTAATGATATAAAATCTGAATACATAGAATATATATATACAAGAGTGGAAATAATTAAAACATACATTTTGTTACACATATACATAGTTCAAGCACTTATGTCCTAACATAGGTTAAATTTTATTTTCATGCCAAACATAGATATATACATCATAGTATATGATTTAGATGATAATTAATATCATAGGATAATTTAATGGTGTTATTTTATAGAAAACCTAGTTTGAAAATTTAGGGTTTTCAAAAACTAGATTTGATTTTAATAGTTCTAAGCGTTCAAGCATTGATTTAATGCTAAATAACACTGTAATTACCTAAAATAATCATAGGAAATAAATTCCTATAATTTCTTGATCATTAAAACCGTCTTCGTTTCATCTCTAAGCGTTAACGTTTGAAAGCGTTTCAAACCGTTACTTATCGACTCGTCTCGAAATGGTCGTAATAATTTCGTAATCACTTTACTAATATATATCATTAATAGAGAATAAAATTCTAAGCGATTGCTTAGAAAATTTTATGAGATTTCAATGTCGATCTGTGACCGCGTTAAAAAAAATTGCCGAAAAAGGTTATAACCTTCGATCCTTATTCTCATGATTTTCAGTGAATAAAAACAGGAATTCATTCCTTTGTAAAATAATCGAATTCATATTCGATCTCAGACTGATTTAATTATCTTAGCGAAACTTAATTTTCGGGTTTTAAATACCGTAATTTGGCATTTGAAACTGCGGGGTTTTACATCCTACCTCCCTTAAAAGAAATTTCGTCCCAAAATTTGCATAACTTAGTAGAACAATCTGGGGTATCGTTCTTTCATTGCATCTTCAAGTTCCCACGTGGCTTCTTCTTGTCCGTGATGTTCCCACAGCACCTTGACCAGTGAAATTGATTTGTTTCTCAATTGTTGAACTTTATGGTCTATTATTGCCGTTGGTTCCTCTTCATAGCTCATGTTTTGGTTAAGGATCACGTCGTTTTGATGAATCACGTATTTTGGGTCGTGTACATATTTTCTTAGTTGGGACACGTGAAAGACATTATGCACATTCCCAAGTTTGGCGGAAGAGCCGACTTATGAGCTCTTGGGCCTATTCTTTCTAGGATCTCGTATGGTCTATGAAGCGGGTCTTAGTTTTCCTTTAACACCAAATCTTATGATCCCTTGATGGAGAGACCTTAAGAAATACCTTGTCTCCACTTTCAAATTGCGGCTCGGATCTACAGCGTATCGGCGTAAGATTTTTGTCATCTTGAGCTTCTTTTATTCTTTGCCTAATTTGTGAACGATTTCAATCATTTCATTCAACGCTTACGGCCCTATGATTTTCTCTCACCCACTTCATCCCGATAAGCGGTGATCTACATTTCTTGCCATCTGAGGCTTCGTGTGGGGCCATATCAATCGTCGCTGATAACTATTGTTGTAGGCAAACTCGATAAGAGGTAAAATATCTTCCCATTTTGCACCTCGATCCAATACTACGGTTCTCAGCATATCTTCCAAAGTCTGGATTGTCCTTCGTCGCCCGTGATGCAATGGGTGAAATGTTGTACTGAAGTTCAACTTCGTACCCAATTCTCTTTGTAGGCTTACCCAAAATCTTGATGTGAATTTGGAGTCTCTATCAGATGTAATAGATTTTGGTACTTCATGCAGTCGTATAATTTCTTTTACATATATCTGGGCTAGCTTATCAGATCCATAAGTATTCTGAATTGGCAGAAAGTGAGCACATTTTGTGAGTCTATCAACCACTACCCATATGGCAGTGTTCCCTCTTCTTGACTTGGGTAAGTCCGTAATGAAATCCATCGTTATCTCATCCCACTTCCACTCGGGTATACCCAACGGCTGTAACTTCCCGTAGGGAAGTTGATGTAAAGCTTTCACTTGCTGGCAAACAAGGCAGCGTTCTACGAAAGAAGCTATGTCTCGTTTCATGCCTTCCCACCAGAACTTCTCTTTTAGGTCTTGGTACATTTTTGTACTACCTGGGTGGGCGGTGTAGGGTGTATCGTGAGCCTCACTCATTATTTCGTTCCGAATTTCAGTATCATTTGGAACACATATTCTTCCTTCAAACATTAAAGCATTATTTGATGCTTCGTGGAAATCCTTCAATTCGCCAGTTCTCACTTTTCCTCTTATCTTTTCCAACTTTTCCTCCATCCTTTGTCTCTCTATGATCTTTTTCCTTAAATCAGACGTCATGGTGAGTGTAGCGATATGGCTCGTGATCGTCTCTGGTTGTTCAACCAATTCAATCCTCAATTTCCTAAACTCCTCAACGAGTTTGTCTTCTTGAGTCAGGAGACATCCTAATTTAGTTTGAGTTTTACGACTTAAGGCGTCCGCTACTACATTCGCTTTACCTGGGTGATAGTTAATACCACAGTCGTAATCTTTTACTAGTTCGAGCCACCTTCTTTGTCTCATATTTAGATCTCTCTGCTCGAAAAAGTATTTCAAACTCTTATGATCTGTGAATATTTCACATCTCACTCCGTAGAGATGGTGCCTCCAAATTTTCAGTGCGTGAACCACTGCTGCTAATTCTAAATCGTGAGTTGGGTAATTCAGCTCATGTGGTCTAAGTTGCCGGGATGCGTATGCTATTACTTTTCCTTCTTGCATCAAAACGCAACCTAGTCCGTTCTTTGAAGCGTCTGTATAAACCACATATTCTTTGTCAAAACACGGGCGCTAATCTTGGTGCACTAGTTAAATTCTCCTTGAGCTTTTGAAAACTCGCCTCACATTCTGCGGTCAAATGTACTTGACTCCCTTCCAGAGTGGTTGGGTCATTGGTCTTGCTATTTTGGAGAATCGCCGATGAATCTCGGTAATAACCACCAATCTAGAAAACTCCGGATCTCATTACGAGTTCGCGGCGATTTCCATTCTTGCACTTCTTCCACTTTGGCGGATCTACCTTGATTCCATCAGCAGACACAATATGTCCGAGGAACATTACTTCCTTCAGCCATAATTCGCATTTGCTAAACTTAGCAAAAAGCATTTCAACCCTCAAAGTTTGCAACACCGTTCTTAAATGTTCCTTATGATCCTCCTCATTCTTCGAATAGATGAGAATATCGTCTATGAAAACCAAGACAAACTTGTCTAAGTACGGATGGAACACTCGATTCATGAGGTCCATAAATACAGCTGGTGCATTTGTTAATCCGAACGGCATAACTATAAATTCATAGTGGCCATATCTTGTTCGAAATGCTGTTTTAGCTATGTCTTCAGGCCGTACTTTAAGTTGATGATAACCTGACTTGAGGTCAATCTTTGAGAATACACTTGCTCTTCTCAATTGATCAAATAGATCATCGATCCTTGGCAAATGGTATTTGTTCTTGAGCGTCATCTTGTTCAACTCTCGATAATCTATACACATCCTTAAAGACCCATCCTTTTTCTTAACAAATAACACAGGCGCTCCTCAAGGCGAAACACTAGGTCTAATGAAACCTAGGTCCAACAGTTCTTGGATTTGGATTTTCAGTTCTTCCAATTCCTTTGGGGCCATTCTGTAGGGTGCCTTCGACACTGGAGCCGATCCTGGTTCCAAGTCGATGGTAAATTCTAACTGTCTATCAGGAGGTAATCCTGGTAGATCTTTAGGAAAAACACCCGGAAATTCCCGGACAATTTCTATGTCTTCTACCTTCGTTTCCGGTTTATTTTCTCCATTTAGATAAATGAGAAATACGTGGCATCCTTTCTTATTCATCATTATTCTTGCCTTCAATGCTGACACTATCGGGACTCTCTTTCCCATGCTGATTCCATGGAAGTGCGTTGCTTCTTGTCCAGGAAAATGAAATGATATTTTCCTCTCCTTGCAAAGAATCGTGGAGTGGTTTTTAGCTTACCAGTCCATTCCTAGGATTATATCTACGTCACCCATGGGTATTATGTTTAAATTATTTGTCGAACCTTAAGTGATCCTAAGTTCAACTCTAGGTTCGAGCGATAATGTAACAATCATAATCCCACCTAGAGGTTAAGAGATTCTCATATCTGATTCGCTTTTTCAACACTAAGTCCCAGCGGATCTACGCATGATTTTGCTATGAAGGAGTGCAAGCACCCGTGTCGAATAATACTATAACAGGTATGTTGAGAAGGATTCTCATACCTGCCAGGTTTCCCTGGTCCTGTTCGTTCTGCCTCCGGTGCAAGGCACATGCCCTAGCCTGGGCCGGCTGAGGCTGACGTTGTGCTTGCCCTTGCTGAAGCTGTTGCTGCTGGCGTTGCCTCGGTGGTTGTTGCCTTCGTTGTTGAGGTGGTTGCCACTGCTGCTGCTGCATTTGCTGTTGCGGTTCTTGATCGAGCTAAAAACACACTCAAATTCACTCGCAATCGTACGAGGTAATCGTAGCGTGGAAAGCTAACCCTAGTCGTCTCTCAAGGAAAACTTAACAGGGCCTAATGTTCGTGTTGCTCACGTGAGCGATTAAATCCTAAACATTCTAACATCAGCGGGGTTGAACATGCGAGGAATTGAAATACGGAGAATTTAAGCAATGATCCTAAGCTAGGGTTGTCAATCCCGAGCTATACTAATAAAGCGATAAATCTAAACCGGGGTTGTCAATCCTAGTTGAACTTGAAAGCGATAAATCAGCGATAAACAAAAGCGAGATGCAATCATATTATTCATAGGGTTTGTCAATCCTAATCTAAATCTAATTGCAAATAAACGAAAGCGATAAATCATTAAGCAAATTAAACCAGCGGAACAAGAAATCGATCCATTGTCACTATGAATTGATTACAATAAAATCATCAAACAATAAACCATGAAGTTGATTCCATTAAAATCTCCAAACAAAGCATATAAATGTTCAATAAGAATTTAGAAGCAATTGCATAAATTGAAAGGAATTAAAGCGAAATTAAAACATAGATTGTATCCGATAAGTTGCTCAAGAAACTGGAAGAAAAGGCGATGAAGAGCAGCGCATGTGGAGAAACCCCAAAATGAGAACTAAAATGCGGACCTCGATGATGACCTAACGCGCATATATATAATAAATGAAAGCCGTACGGACGGACCAAACGCCGGGCGGCTAGTCTCGGCGACTTCGCGGCCGGGCGGAGCAAACGCCGAGCAGGGTGAGTGTTCGGAAGACGCATGGCGCGGTGGGGCAGCGCCGGTTGGGTGTGCATGGGAAGGACGAGGCGACGCGCGCGGAGGCCAAGCGGCTAGAAGCGAACGGCTGGCGCTGGCCAGCGCCCGGACGGCGGACGGCGCGCGCGGGCGGTACGGCGAGAACGGCGAAAGCGGGAGGAGGTCTTGGGCGCGTCGTGCGCGCGCGGTGAGGATTACATGCGGCGAAGCGCGGGCGGGCGGTCGCATGAAGCAGCGCTGGTTTGCCGCGACTGCAAGACCGGACGGGCGGTGGAATGGCGCGGACGTGAGGTCTTTGTGCGGGCGAGGGCGACAGCGAACGCCGGCCGTGATTGAACGCGCGTGAAATTCATGAATGCGCTCGGTTAGCGCACTGCTGGGAGGGGCGGCGCGGGTGCGTGGGGCATGCGGTGCGGCGGCGCGCGCGCGTGCGGGGCTTGCACGACTTTTGTCGTTCGACCCGTTCTCCTTCGTCAGAACTCCGATTTACGATCCGCTTTCGCCTATGAACTCCTATCGAGATGCTTTTCAATTATATCTGATGCTTGGCAGATCCAATTCATCTTATTTTCTGCCGTTTTCCGCAAAACATCAAGGCGAGCAGTAAGTTGAATCGATAAATATTAATCGAACCAAAGGCATAAATAGGACAAACCATAGAAAATGACATGCAAAACAATACCAAGAATCATCACAAAATCATACCAAACAACTCCCCACACTTATCCATTTGCTTGTCCTCAAGCAAAGTCTATACTAATAAGAGTGAAAGACAACTCATGCAACTTAACCCTTATTCTAATCAATCAAACCTTATTGCATTTCCCCCTTGGTGTTTACAATTCAAAGATAATGCGAAATAAATCAAGAACGGCAATTGACTTCCAATAAATAAAAGGTAATCTACGCTCGGACCCAACTCTCCGTTAGGGTGAACTAACTAATGTGGTCACCTTTAGCAACAAGTTTCTTTTATAAAGCACAAAGAATGTTTTAATGATTTTGGAACAATATTCGAAAGGTGAACTCTCGATGAACTCGAGTCTCCTAACGTGGTTTCCCATGTCCATTTCTCAATTTACGAGAAAGAGGGACATAATCCCATCCTCCATTTCAACAATCTCAACAAATAACTGGAGTTTTCATTCTCCTCATTTTCTTCTTCTTTTTCACATTTTTTTTTTATATATATAAATGAAACAAGTATATAGGCAACCACAATGTTAACACTCCCCCTAACATTAGCCGGACAAATCACATCAATTTCCCCCTATTCAATTTCTATCAATTACAGTCTCGTCAATTCACATTATACTCAAATCATATATCACCAAAAGTTTCGAAAATTCAAATTCAATTTGATCAATACCACAGAGTTCAGTTGCATAAATCAAGATCCTAACTTATTCGCATAGACAAAGCTTACGTCCAAACAATCAAAATAAGCACAAGGCACGCTATTAAGCAACAAAACAATACATCACACATACTGGCGAGTAAACATCCTCATTATTTTAAATCGAACGCGTCCCGGTGCTCAAAACATTAAAAGCTCAAAATAACCATAGAGGATGATACTTCCACGATAATCGATTTAATGTGCGATGTAGAGTTGGAGCATCATGGCTTCATCTCGCTGGCGACAACTTTCCGGATCCGAGCAAAACAAACTCGACAACAAAGCGGATCAAAGAACAACGAAAACAAACGAAAAGAAAGAAAAAAACAAAGCCAAAACGTGGGTTGCCTCCCACGGAGCACTCAGTTTAACGTCGTGAGCACGACGTAAACCAGACAACAACGGACTATCCATAGTCCTTCACCTGCAGGAATACCATCTCGGCCAAAGCATCAGTATGAACCATATAAGCATAATAGAGGACAGTAAAGAAAACAAGTAATGCACAATTTAAGCTCAAGTCGAACATCCTATTCTCCAAAATAAAATAAATAATTTCAATTCCCAAAGTACAGTACTTTGGTGAATTAGGATGTTGACAAATAATTGATGTTACCTCAACCTTTGTCCTCAATTTGTCCTCCTCTGGGATCCCGTAATCCAATTGTTGAGGTAGTGCAATCACTTCCCGAGTGGGCTTTGGCATGTTATCAACTTCGAGTGCCCACTCTTCCTCGTCAGCCGTCCTGGTATCAACTACCTCGTGGCTCTGATTTTGCTCCTCATCCTCACATGTCCATTCTCCATCAATTTCCACCCCCTCTGGCTGCAACGGCTCGTCAGATATCTCTCCCACCCCATTCTCAAAAATTGGGTCACTTACTAGAACAGTGACCGCCTGGACCTGACCGGATTGGTTTGGAAGTTCCCTCATTGCAAGTTGCCATTGATACTCAAAATACTTAGCGATGTCAGTCCCATTTGTTCCTCTAAGCGCTCAAGAGTTGCGTCTCTATCATCAAAGGCGAACTCGATGGTCGGTGGTCGCTTTGAGCCTCATAGGGTGAGCTTGAGGCTCCCTATTGTATCTTGTTGAAGTAACTCGTCTAGCTTTTGGACATCATTTCTAATTTTGCTTGCAAGCGCGCACGATTTTGGTGTCGTCGACATCCGACCGTTGGTGGCGAGTGCGAAACACTTCTTCCATTGCATCCAGCGGATACCTCGAGGTGGTGATGGGTGTGGTGGGTAAAATACTCGGCGATGGTCGTACCCTTCATTCTTTGTGGAGGTGTGGGTGATGTGGATCACACCTCCATAATCATGTTGCGGTTCCCACCTTCCCGAGTCGGTGTGGAGGCTTCTTCGAGAATATAGTCTTGAGGTGGAGGTGGTTGTTGTGGGTACTCACACTGAGGTGGAGGATATGGTTGCTCCCAAGTGGGCATTGGGCTTGATCCTCATAGTCTTGTGGAGGTGGTTGGTCCAGGTTGGGATCATAAGCGTGATCCTCGTAGTGCGGTGGAGGTGGTTGATCCCGGTATGGATTGTGGTGGCTGCTCTGCCCCGACGGATACTGGGAATAGCCGATGGGCTCCTTCTTCGCAAGAAGAATTTGCCCATCTGACGAACTTTCCTCCCCCGGCTGTCGACCATACTCGTCATTGTCGGTAACCCCGCATTAATGACACCAACAACAAAAACAAAATTACACGCACGGGGAAAATAACCAAGCAGAAGAAAAGAAACACAAAAACAAACAACACAAACAATATGCCTAAAGTTTTCCCAAAGAACGGCGCCAAAATTGATCGAGCTAAAACACACACAAATTCACTCGCAATAAATGCGAGGTAATCGTGGCGTGGAAAGCTAACCTAGTCGCCTCTCGAGGAAAACTTAACAGGCCTAATGTTCGTGTTGCTTCTGACGATTAAATCCTAAACATTCTAACATCGTGGGGTTGAACATGCGAGGAATTGAAATACGGAGAATTTAAGCAATGATCTAAGCTAGGGGTTGTCAATCCCGAGCTATACTAATAAAGCGATAAATCTAAACCGGGGTTGTCAATCCCTAGTTGAACTATGAAAGCGATAAACAAAAGCATATGCAATCATATTATTCATAGGGTTTATCAATCCCTAATCTAAATCTAATTGCAAATAAACGAAAGCAGTAAATCATTAAGCAAATTAAACCAACGGAACAAGAAATTCAATCCACTGTCACTATGAATTGATTACAATAAAAATCATCAAACAATAAACCATGAAGTTGATTCCATTAAAAATCTCCAAACAAAGCATATAAATGTTCAATAAGAATTTAGAAACGAATTGCATAAATTGAAAGGAATTAAACTGAAATTAAAACATAGATTGTATCTGATAAGTTGCCTGAAGAAATCTGGAAGAAAAGCTGATGAAGAGCCGCGCCGCGGCTGGAGAAACCCCAAAAATCAGAACTAAAATGCGGACCTCGACTGATGACCTAACGCGCATATATATAATAAATGAAAGCCACGGACGAACCCAAGCGCCGGCGGCTAGTCTGAGACGACTTCGCAGCAGACCGGACGAGCCAAACGCCGGATGGGGTGAGTGTTACGGAAAGACGCGCGGTGAGGGCGGCGCCGGTTGGGCGTGCATGGGCGAGGAGCGGCGGCGGCGTGCGAGGCAGCGTTGAAGCAGAATTGGCGCTGGCAAGGCCAGCGCGGAATGAGCGTGGCCGGGCGCGGCGGGCGAACGAAGCGGCGGGCGCTTCGCATAAGCGAAGCCTTGGTTTGGCGCCTGCGACTTCGGCCGGATGGGCGGCTGGAATGGCGCGGACGTGGTATTGTGCGCGGCGGCGACGGCGAATGCCGGCCGTGATTGAGCAGCGCAAAATTCATGAACGCGCTCGGTTAGCGCACCGGTGAGGAGGCGCGCGCGCTGGTGCGCTGGGCGTGCGGTGCGGGCTTGCAGACGCATGCGGGCGTCTGCGACTTTGGTCGTTCGACCCGTTCTCCTTCGTCGAACTACGATTTACGATCCGCCGCCTATGAACTCCTATCGAGATGCTTTTAAATTATATCTAATCCTTGGCGGATCCAATTCATCTTAATTTCTGCCGTTTTCCTGCAAAACATCGAGACGAACGAAGTAAGTTCGAATCGATAAATATTAATCGAACCAAAGGCATAAATAGGACAAACCATAGAAAATGACATGCAAAACAATACCAAGAATCATCACAAAATCATACCAAACAGCTGCTGCCACGGTTGTGGCTGTACTTGTTGTTGAGGTTGAAATTGGAATGGATGGCCACTGAGTGGTTGGACATTACCGGGTTGGTTCGGCCTACGATCGTTCGAGCGTGCCCACAGGCAAAAGTTAGCATAGTGTCCTTTCATCCTACACTTAAAGCAGTTCCCGCTGCCCGCCATATACATTCCTGTGTGCAGTTTTCGGCACTTTGGGCACGGAAGAGCCCTTCTTTGCTCTTGTGGGACTCTTGTTGGAGGAACAAAAGCTGGCTTTCTCCATCCTTGTCCTTGATTTGCCGTGTTCCCTTGCCACTGTCGTCTGTTATTCACATTCTCAAAACTTCCCTTATTGCTATTACCAAAACTTTTGTCCCACTTCCTCTTACCCACATCTCTTGTACTCTGCATCGGTGATGCGGCTTATCATCGGCATTCTTTGCCTCAATGTCTAGAGCTCGTGCAAGAGCCTCTGTATAGGTCAAGTCTCCGAGACCAGCGAGAGAAATTCTTATTTCCGGCCTTAAACCCAACCTGAATTTTTCTGCCATTTTCAGGTCCGTGTCCACTTGATCTAAAGCATATCTTGACATCTCGCAAAATGTGCGATCATAATCGGTTACCGACATCTTTTCTTGCCTTAACAAGAAAAATTCGTGTTCCTTCTTCCTCCTGTAACTTTTGAATGTATTTATCATACATTTCTCTCTTAAAGTCTTCCATGTAAACTCTTCCATTTGCTCTCTTGTAAGGTTTTCTTTACGGCTTCCCACCAAAATCAAGCAGAGTCATTTAGTTGGAATGTTACACATGACGATCGCTCTGTCTTGTGCATCTTAAAAGGTGAAAATCCTTTCAATGGTTCACATCCTCGCTCGACTTCTTGGACTTCCTTCCCATTGAAGGCGGAGGGTTCTATCTTAGGAACAATTCCTCTATCCTGCGATCGGGTTGAGGTGGAGGTGGTTGAGTATATTCTCATCTTCTTATTAGGGTTCTACCTCTTCTCCTAGTCTGCCCTTGCCTCTTATTCCTCGCGGATCTTGTCTAGGAGGCGTTACGCTATATAAAATATATCATTAGCATCATACAATATTTTATAACTTGAATATATACAATATCATCATAGCCTCATTGAAATTAACTTAAATAAAACATTCCATCCTTGTCATACGATTTTGTTGCAAAATCCCACTCGGGGTCATATATATAATTGCGGATGGTGCCATAATCAAAACATTTGTGATCAAAGGTCATGACAACTGAATTTACTTACATACCGACTTTCAAAACATTAAAAAAGTCCATGCACATTGGCTTTTATAGCCTTACAAAAATCAAGTTTCCCCTTTCACCATTGTTTTTCAAGATCAACATAATCAAAAACATACATAAAATAACATCATAATCCTTTAGGTCTTTACTTCCACGTCCCTATCTAGAATCTTCTTCCTCGTCATCCTCTTCGGGATCTTCTTCTTCCTAAATCGAGTCATCGCTTTGACCGTGTGCTCAAGAGGGTCCCGCGCCGTTATCTCCTACCATATGAATGTCTCGCATCGGACCATAGTCGACACGAATCGGACTATAGCTGTCATGAATCGGGTTATAACCATCGAGGGTACCTATCACACTCATCCGCGCTGTCTGGCGATATGGGTCCACCGAAGGTAGGGGAGCTGCCATCGGCGGTAGAGGCGGTAGTGGTGAATGCACAGGGTGTTCAAACATCAGTGGAGGAAAAACAGGAGCTCCCAAAGCTCTAGGTCTGGCTGCCCCATCCACTTGGACGAGCCTACCCTCGTCAATCCGATACTGAGGTACCACTGGGTTGACCAGCCGTGGAACCTCGGTGTACAGCCATTCTGGCGACTCGTCACGCCAGGTGTACTCTCGTGGAGGGAGATAAGGTCCCCTTGGTGCTGCTCCATAAATGCTGTATACATATGTCAGATGGCTGACGAATCTGGGTAAATCACCAACCAGATCATAACCTCCGGTCGCACGGTAGATATAGTCTCCGGACACCTCTCGGGCGTAGTCTTCCCAATCACGTGGGAGGATGGTCAGAAGACGCTTAATACCGTCATAATCAGTCACACCGTACGCTCGGGCATTTCTCCAAAGTCGGAGATAGTACATTAGGAATTCCCCTAGATCCTCGCCACAACACATCCAGCTTTCTCGATATAAAGCATTGTTTCCTCGGGAGTAGGGTTTGACCCTATCCTTCTCCTCGCGATGTAGCACATTTCCTCCATCTGTCAAGATCAAAACTATTATAAGTCAGACTAATATTATCCGATGAGCAGATAAGCTAACCTAGTAGATCGGTTAAGCAACAAGAAGAAATTAATCGATCTATAAGGCAGATAAATACTATCGGGTAATACACGGTCATGACATTCTTAATCTACTTAGAAACAAATCTCCTAATAACGTGCTAAAGTACATGAGATACAAAGAGATCCTTGTTCTAATTAAAACTCGAGTTAAACTTTAACCAGACTCTAGGGCATTCAGGGACCGAAAGGGATTCTGTCCTTCATAACAAATGAAGTTCAGAGTGTTAGGGGTATGCAGGCGAATACCACGCGTAAAGCGAGTCTAACGAAAGAATGATCTAAAACAAATTTACTGCGCGGTGCAGAAAATTTTCGCGATCGTGCCAAAATTTCGAGGCAATGCCGATGGCGAAGTTGTTACGCTATGGCTGCTGCCGACGTGGTACGACTACTACATCCACGTATTTAAGTTGACGCTTAGCATTCTCAAGTCCAAGTCAATGGTCACGCGTATGTCGGTTGTGATTGGGGTTGATCACGGTGAAGTTGTGATGGCGATATCAGCGTCGTTCGTTCTTCATAGTCAACGTCGCTCGTTCATCTTCACGTTCGACCTTCGCCGTTCGAAACTCAAAGCTAAAGTTACATTCATGCTTCCTATCGTTCTTTGTTCTCTTTCAATATGTGAGCATGCTTCTTATATCGTCGGCGTTCTTTTAAGGAGATAGCATATTGATTATCATCATAAATTTCATGCTTCAAAACTATAACTTCAAAGTAACATCATAGTTCATTCATACGCACCTATACATATCAACTTGATTTCATCGTTCATCTTTAATCATTCGATTCGTTTCAAAACATACATCTCAACTTAACCACTTAGCATCATCCTTATTGATTTCAAAATCAAAATTTTGAAAATCCTTACTCATAACTTTTATTTCCATCATCCTAACATCATAATATTTCTTTCCTTTTCCTTTAGAATCCTTTCAAACTTGATCATCATATAAAGTCCTTTATTTCATAAGTTTAAAAGAAACCGATTACCTTTTCCAGTTGAGCTCGATGTGATGGAGTGTTGAGAATAGTCGGTGATTTCTAGAAGTCCGATGACTCAATCTAGACTTAGTTTTGGAATGAATTTGGGTTTCAAAGAGCAACCGCTCGATACCACTCTGTCGCGACCCACTCCGGATGACCCGGACTGGAGCGGACTAACACTAGGAATAGTATTTAGGGATAAAGAAAGACTATTACAATAAGGCTTATCACATGTGAGATATAATACTTGAGACAAAACATACATTTATAACATATCGGACCAAAAGGCTTAGACCAACAGATTCCAAAGGATATTACGATCGAAGGGCTTCACGGTTCATATCGTCTCATCATCGGACATAACATAAGATAATTTCGAGTTTGCGTTAGAAAGTGTGTGAATACATATATGACGATATGTATTGAGGTTGACAAATCTTAACAAAACATCAAAGACACCTGGACTTCCTCAACTTTCCTCCGATCATCAACATCGAGCTCGACTCGCACATTTAAAACAAACATGCGGTGAGTACAAGAATGCACTCGATGAACTTATGCTAAAACATTTTATTGTATTTGAATTACCTTTGCCAAATCATGGTAAGACATGAGGGTTTTAGTTGAAATTGCCTCGTCCTTACTAAAACATTTTCATCGATTCGTAAAAGTCGCTTGCGAGCATTTTTCTTGGTGTGTATGATCCATATCCCTTATCATCATTTCATCATAACATCATAGTCGAGCGTCGTGAAGGAGGCCTCCTCTACGACGCCGTGATCGGCCGTGGTGTCCTACTGACACGGTCACCTTAGTGTACCGTTAATCCTAGCCGGTATAAGCCTTTCCGTGGGATCCGATATCGATTTTCATTCATAAGTTGAGGCGACCAACAACATTCATAACATTTCATGGGTAGGATACATACACAAAACATAAACATTTTTGGCGGGTAATCTTGTAAACATATTGTCAGCAGTTGAAATCAACGGTGTAAGTAAATTCATTTGATCGATAAGTAAATTCATTTGATCGAAGAAAGCAAAACATGTTTATTTTGAAAAAGCCCACCGGCACTACTTGATCGTCTTAAACTTGGGTTATTGGTCAAAGTTCGTCGTTGCGTCAGCGTCCACACCTTTACGTAAGCGAAGTTTTAGTGCGTCGGTCGCGTGTTCGATACTTTCAAAGTCTATAATAACCCGATATTCTATATCGAATTAAATTAATTCTTACCGAATTCAATACGTTTTCAGCGTACCATCTAACATTTCTCGTTCTTCGATGGTGTAATATTCGAAAAGCGAGCGTATGATTACGGCAATTTAAACCCGTGAATTAGGGTTTTGCCGTATATTTTTTTTACGACATCGAATAGTGTGATTTCGATTCAATATTATTATAACGAACTCCTTTCTATATTCACTAAGGATTGTGAATTAAGGAATCAAGTATTTGAAATGATTCGTCGATATATTTTAACGTCGATCGCGTGCAGCGTCGACATTTTATGAAATTTTACGGCGGTGAAGCTTGGAATTAATTTCCATATTAATTCCTATGATAATGGAATTTTATTTATAAAGTAAGTATGAACTTCGACGACCATTTTGAGATGAGTCGATTTTGAGCGTTTGATACGTTTTGAGCGTCGGCGTCTAGAGGCGTTTTGAAAAATGAGTTTAATGCTCAAAAATTATTATAATTAATTTCCTATTATTATTTTATATAATTACAGTATTAATAATTATTAAAATCAATTTATATGTTATTAAAACTCGATAATTCCAATTTATGGAATTGAAAACCTAATTTTTTAAATTATGGTTTCTTCCATGAAATGACACCATTAAATTATCTATGGTATCTAAACTATATGTTATGATATATATGACTATTATTAAGCTTTAAAATCAATTTTGAGCATTAAAACTCGGTATTAAATATTTGTAATTTTGAAACCCTAATTTCAAAATTAGGGTTTTGTTACATGAAATGATGCAATAATTTTATCCTATGCTATTATTTAATATCTAAATCTGTAATATTCCAAAGAAACAAATATACGATTACGGTTTTCTAACCCGTAATTAGGTTTTTTAGTATATTATCTTTTTACGACATCGAATCTTGTGATTTCGATACGATATCGTTATAACAATTCCTTTTATAATTCACTAAGGATTGTGAATTAAAGTTGAAATATTACGAAATGATTCGTCGATATATTTTAACGTCGAGCAGCGTATCAAGCGTCGACTTTTCATGAAATTTTCGGCGGTGAAGCTTGGAATTAATTTCCATCTTAATTCCTTTATTAAAGGGATATATTTGTTTAGTAAGTATGAACTTCTGCGACCATTTTGAGATGAGTCGATTACATGCGTTTTGAGGCGTTGACGTTAACGTCTGAGGCGATTTGAAAAATGAGTTTAATGCTCGAAATTATAATAATTAATTTCCTATTATTATTTATATAATTTCAGTATTATTAATTATTAAAATCGAATTTTCAGTTATTGAATTCGATAATTTGAGATTGAAATTTTCAAAACCCTAAGTTTATAAACTTTGGTTTTCACATGAAATGACACTATTAAATTATCATATGGTATCTAAACTTTATAATATGATATATATGAGTGTTATTAAGCTATGAAATCAGTTTTAGATCATTAAAAATCGATATGATTTTATAAATTTAAATCTAAATTTGAAATTAGGGTTTCTTATCATTAATTAATGCTATAATTTTATCCTATGATATTATTTAATATCTAAATCATATATTATGATATATATGGGTATATTTGGGACGAAAATTACATGAGTATCAATAATAGGTGTAAATTGTATTTTATTCCTATTATTCCTAATTTTCTATCGGTATTTTCGAAATTATAGTATATGCTTGATTTAATTATTTTTATGGCATGTATTATATATCTATGACCTATACTATGATTAATACATAGTATTAATGTATAACAAAAATTAAACCACCCTACACACCCTAAAACCGCCGGCCATCATCACTAAACCAAGCATGAGCTCCACCTCTATTTGGACCAATACATGGCTTACCTTTTAAACCTAGCCTAATCATCACATAATCCTCATCATTGCTACAGATTTTTCTCCCCATTTTGGGCTGAAAATCGGTGAGAGTGAGAGAGATAGTATAGGGGGAGACCCTTCCCATTCACCCCATTTTCCATATACACATTTTCAAACAATTAACACTCCAAACACTCTCCATTTTCCTCTCCCATTCAGCAGAAAATCGAGCTCCCCCTCCCCCATTATTTTCGAAAACTTTCTCCCCTTCTTCCTCATTCCTTCTTCCAAACATTTATACTATATTGTTTCTTGTTAATCTATACCATTCCAAGGTAAACATGGACCATAAGTGTCGATTCTTACCTCATTTATTTCATGAAAATCGAAACTGTTTCATGTATATATTCATGTGTATTTCGAATGCTATATGTATGTATATATATGTTTTAATTGTTCTAGAGCATGAGAATGTTGTTCTTGATGATTTATTTGAAAAATATATGAGATGTATGCTTAGATAATCATATGTTATTGTTCATTTGATTTTTGAATAGATCTAGCATGCTATATTATTTTCGAACCATATAGTATGTTTGAAATAATTTTTGAAAATGTTAAAAATACATATGAGATGACCGAATGCTTCCCAATAATTTCTAAGCATGTATTATTGATCTATGTTATGATTTAAGACTATAGTATGTTATTTAAAATTTTGGAAAACCACAGCTAATTATTTCATGAATGCCGTGAGCATGTATGTACCATACCTTGGTGTATAAATTTTATTTTAAGCATGTGATGACATATAAATGCTTCAATGTATTGTTTATATGTTCTATGATTTATTTAGGATTTTTGAAAATCAAATGCTTGATTTTATAAAAGGCCGAGAGCTTTGGAAAATATATGTTGATGTATGATTTTATTTTTGAACATGTAATGGTGTTTTAATGCTTTAGTATATTGTTTATACATTGTGTGAATTAACTAGAAATTTTGGAAATCAATTACCTATTTAAATCAAATAAACCGAAAGCTTGCAAGCTTATATGGTGATGATTTAATTAGTTCTTGATGATTATATGATGTTATATTAATATACTATAGTGTATAGACATAGTATATAATTATTGGAATTTTTGAAAACCAAATGCTAAAATAAATCGAAAAAGCCGAGAGCTTGCAAAGCTCATATGGTGACGATTTAAATTATTTTGGTTGATGTTATGATGTTACAATGTTATAATATAATGTTTATTGATGTTGGAATTTATTTAGAATTTTTAGAAATTGTTTGCTATTTATTGGGTAATTATCTTATATTACAGTGAATATTGTTACATTTTGTGAAATAAATGGTTATGATGAACTATGGGTTATATAAATATTATATACTGATGTTGGGATGTTATAATAAGTATATATCAATTTTGGGAATTTTGGATGATTATTCCTATTATTGTGAATTACAAGTGAATATATATATGTATATATATAAATAATTAGTAAACGATATTATATGAATTTCATAAATTCATATTCTGGACTATAGTGTATAATAATACACTATATGAATTTAGATAAATTTTCAAAAGTCATTTAGTATTTTTAATCTAATTATCGAAAATTTCGATAATATAAAAGGATTTTAAAATCCTTTTTAAAGCAGTTATTTATGAAAATTTACTAAAATGATATTCTGGACAGTTTTAAATTTTACAAAATTTTATAAACATAGATTGCTATGCTTGAGACGACGTTCATTTTATAACGTTTTAAAACCAAAATACGATTTTATTTATAAAAGAGGTATTAAAAATGCTAAAATAATCATAAGTCCTTGATTTACAAGATAAATCGAGCAATAGGACTTCGTTTTCAAATCGATCAAATTCGATTTATAAAATAAAATAGTGAAGTTCTATTATTAAAGGTCAAAATCGTTGACTTTGTTGATCGATGTTGACTTCGTTGACTTTCAAGTCAAGCGTGCGATTATACGTTTATAAATCGTCGATGCAGCGTAAGATATACTAATTGAGTATGATACCTCATTAGTAAGAAAAGATTTCACAAATGAAATCCATATATCGAAAACGCATTTTATCGTTGAGCGTATCTCGAGGAGCGAGAAAAGTCGATCGATATCGTATTAGAGGCGCGTTGAATTCACTAAGGAATTCGGTCTACATCGATATGAAATATCGAAGTTTATCTTAGTTTTGAAAGTCTCGGAAGACTTGAGCGACGTACTAAAACCTCGCTTTTTCGTAAAGGTGTGACTAAACGCTTGATGACGGGATTTTGACGAACAAGCGAACAGGACTTTACAACGAACCATAGTCCGGTGGGCTTCACTTTCTTACCTCAAAATGTGGGCTCTTATCTTTAAAATGTGGGTCTTTTTCACCCCACTAAAAGCGTGACCTTCTTGTTATTTGAATGAGTTTATTTACAAACACTTATCCTACAATTTGTTTAACAAATGTTTCTTGCATTACACCGCCGAAAATATTTCGTTTTGTGTATGGATCCTATCTGTTATGCCGGGTAGAGGCTGTGGAGATGGTTGGAACTATTATATCAATTGTTGTGGTAGCATGACCTTTTAATGTCGGGTCTGTCTTCGGATGATAAATGCAGCTAGGATTGGCGTGAAGGTTGGAACTATCTGTTGTGTTATAACATATGCTTGCAGAGAGTGACCGTGTGTCAGATGCGGGATTACGGCGGTCGCGGCGTCGTAGATGGGAGGCCTCACTCTCGGCGTTTATTTAATTATTTATTATTATGTATTGTGACTATGAGATACGGACCATACGCAAGAAAATGCTCGGCCGAGCTATGTTTCTGACGAAAATGATTTGGTAAGCACAAGGCATTTTAACTAAAACCCTTGTGACTTACCCGATATTGGCAGCGTAATCCAAATCAATCAAATGTTTTCGGCATGAGCCCACTAAGTGCAATTTCTTGTACTTAGCCCTGCATGTTTGTTTTAAATGTGCGGGTTGAGCTTTGATGGTGATGATGGGGAAAGTGTTGAGAGTCCAGTGTCCTCGACCGATTTACTTGAATTTGTGGTTTATACCTTGAATGCATATCGTCGTATATGTATTCACACACTTTCCTTGCTATACTCTAAACTCCTTTATTTATGCTTCATACTACAAACTATTGAGGTCCATCGGATCGGGCGAGTTTTGGGGTCCGGTGGCTAAACCTTTTCAAAACAATATAACATCATCTCGTATTACATTCGAGCATGTTAGCTTATTTTCACGCATCTCTATTTTATCCATGTAACCCTAAAGTACTACTCTAGTACTAGTCACCCTCCGGTCCGGGTTGGTTCGGATTGGGGTCGTGACAAAATCATATATTATGATATATAAGAGTGTATTTGGAGCGAAAATACCTTGAGCAATATTTAATGGTGTGATTTATATTTTTACCCTAATTCACGCCTATTTTCGTGAATTACACTATGTGATGATTTAGTTATTTTCATGGCATGTATTATATATCTATGATTTATATCTTGATTAATACATAGTATTATAGTGTAATTAAAATAAAATCACCCTCTCAAACACACCACATGCGACGGCTACACCATGGACAAAGCATGGGATTCTCTTTCTAGTGCCCAATACATGAAGAGCTCCTTAAAGCGGTCTTCAATCATCACCTCCACTCCCCAAAATTTGCTGCATTCTCATTATTGTGCGTGTGTGTAACCGTACAAGAGAGAGAGATATGGGGGACTCTTCCCATTTCAATACACTTTACTCATTATACTCTCCAAGCATTTTGAACACACACAACACACTTTACTCTCTCATTTTTCCGCCAAAACCGAGAGCAACATCATCACGGACCCTAAATCCTAAGTACGATTTAGTAGGGATTGTAACTCACACATGTATAAATAAGCAGGAGATTCTCATTAACAAAAGCCGTAATACATATGTCAACATGTTCTTGGACTCTAGTACATAAATTAGGTTCTTGCAATGGAAAACATGTGATATGTACATATATTGTTGTACTATCAAGGTATAAACATTTCAATGACAACATTCCTATTGCTCAACACCGCTCCATCCATCAATCGCTCAACCGCACATTTAAAAAAATAAATATGCGGTGAGTACAAGAATACACTCGGTGGACTCATGCGAAAACATTTTATCATTTGTAGATTACCTCGCCACATCATGGTAAGACACAAGGGTTTTAGTTGAAAATGCTTGTGCTTACTAAAACATTTATCGATTCATAAAATCATCGCTGGCGGGCATTTTTAAGTGTGTATGATCCGTATCCCTTATCATCCTTTCGTCATATCATCATAGTCGAAAGTCGTGAGTGAGGCCTCCTCTATGACCACGTGACCGCCGTGAATTATCCTTACAACTACGGTCACCTTAGGTGTACACGTTAATCTAGCGGTATAAGCCTTAGGCATAGGACCCAATATCGATTTTCATTCATAAGTTGGGAGCGACCCAACAACATTCATAACATTTCATAACATCTCATGGATAGGATACATACACAAAACATAAACATTTTGGCGGGTAATCTTGTAAACATTTTATCAGCAGTTGAAGTAAGCATCGTAAATAAATATTTGAAGCATTTTATTTTTGAGTAGAGTAAAGCCCACCGGGATGTAGATTGCCTTAATCCCATTTCTTGGGCGATGAAGTCCTAGCTTTTGCCTATCTATTCTTGGCCTTGAGGTTTTGGAGTGGAAAAATCCGTTGGGTCTTAGAACCCATATTTCTACTTTAGTGTATATCATGGTATGATATACACTCGATTGATTTCGTGTGGTAGCACCTAGTCGAATATTTCACGTTAAGGTAGCTTTGGTGAAAATATCGATATGATGTTTTATCATAATTAGTACATCTTATAATGCTCTATCGCACCTTGCGACATAACATAATGAATGCATCGATTAATAGCATGTTAGTCACATAAGGCATACTTCACATGGGGTTTCCAACACTTAGTCAATTTCAGTGTTGAATTTCAGCATAATGACTTGAAATTACCCAAGTGGCAAACTTTGACGATTCATAACTCTCGAGTTAGAATACGTATGGCGCAAAAGATACATTCTGAAACCTCTAAACATGTACTACAAGTTCTAAGAAGGAATTAAATCCAAAGAGTCGTGGTTCTGGAGATATAGGGTCTCAAAATGGGCAACTCAAATTGACTTCTATACTTAGAAAATCTTTCACAATTTTCAGTTTTAGCTTAACGACGAGGGGTTTTATGAGGCTCGTAACTTTTGACTCACAATGCCAAAATGGCTGCAGGCTACCAATTTCGAAACCTTGTAACAAGAACTACATATTTCATGAAGACCATACTGGAAAATATCTGACGCATCGAGAAATACATAAGCCCAAAGTTGACTAGTTGAAATGGACGGTTTCAGTAGGTGACTTTGGATCGATGAAAGGTATACCTATAAAACTTGGTTTGGGATAAAACTTTCCAGATCATAACTAGACATGATGAGGAACATTTCTTATGAAGAAACCCAAGTCCAAATCGGACTACAAATGGCTTGAACATCTCACGTAAAAGTCATACTCGAACAACCTATTACATGAAAAATTTCACTAAGGCAGTTTGTCCAAAAAGCTTACTGTAATGTATCAACTTTAAAAATTCACCGTGAGTTCATTATAAGGAATCTGGGAATGAACCCAATCATATTGAAAAGCCACTTAAGTCTAGTTTAATCCAGAAATAGCCTCACTCAATGATTCACAAAAGATTGGGAGATAAAAATATTTTACTACAAGCTATCACTTCCGTAACAGTTTTGTGCAGTTAGATTGTAAAATCTGTAATAAATAGTAAAAAATTTTAGAAAATTCTGAAAATTTACAGAAATATTCTAGACATGCTGAATTATGTTTCTACCAAATTTTAGAGTTTTATCATTAGCCAAACTTAAAACGAAAGCCACGGACTATGGGTGATGAACACGGAAATTTCACAGTTTTGCGCGATGCTTTCTAAAAATACTATTAAAATAGAAAATCAAGCTGGATGGCCTTGAAATTTTACAGAGGCATATTAGACACATATAAGTTCAACATATTAAAAATGCATAATCATAGGAAAACTGTAACTTAGTCTATTAATTTTATAAAGTCACTGTTTTCGTGAGATAACTTCCAGTTTTGCAGACAAGATTATAGTTCAACATGAAATCACATATATGTGTTTGATACTATTGAATTACCCACCTATACACATGGATGTATGATCTAGCATGGTCCAAGAATCATAGGATGTAGTTACCTCAGCCACGAAATTGGAAGAAGCGAGAGAGATGGAGGCGACAGCTAGCTTCCGAGAAGAGGGTGGAGCTATGGCTGCCCTTAGGAGCAATGAGAGAGAGACGAGAAATGGGGGGGGAGGTGACTGAAATCTGAATTTGGGGGAGAGTGTCGTGTGGGAGAAAGGCTGAAGGTATGGTGGTAGTGGGGTGCTTGTGGTGGTGACACCTAAGGGGCATGTGTCCTTCTACACACATGCCCACCTACACTACACACTACACTCACATTACATTTACGGCACACACACAATATCATACATATATTAATATATATTTATGTAAATATATACTTATTTAATTGTTTAGTTAGGCTTTTAATTAATCAAATGTCACTTAGATACATGTAATAGGACAAATCAACAAATAAGTGCTTAGTATATATGTGTATATAGCTCTCGGCTATTACACTATGCCAAAGGGTCCAAATTTTATTTTTCATGTCAAACATTGATATATGTTATGACATATAGTTTAGATGATAAATAATATCATAGGATAAATTAATGGCATCATTTTATGCGATAAAAATCGAGTTCGAAAATTAGGGTTTTGAGCGTTTGAAAATTGGTCACTATCAAATCTTGATGATCTAGCATTGATTTAATGCTAAATAATACTGTAATTACATATACTAATCATAGGAAATTAATTCCTATAATTTCTTGATCGATTAAAGCGCTTTTCGTTTCTCTCAGCGTTAACGTTTGAAAGCGTTATGAACGTTCATTATCGACTCATCTCGAAATGGTCGTCATCATTTTATTACATTATTCCATTAATAATGGAATTTAATTCTAAGCAATTGCTTAGAAAATATCATGAATTTTAATTATCGATCTGCGATCGACGAAAAAAAATCGTCGATATACTTCGTATACTTTTATTCCTTAATTCACAATTCTCGTTGAATATAAAATAGATTTCATTCCTTCGTAATTAATCGAAATCATTATTAGTATCTTATGGATTGAATCATCTCAATAATTTCTAATTTACGGGTTTTAAATACCGTAATTGGGCATCTAATTCGCGGTATTACATCCTACCCCCTTAAAAGAAATTTAGTCACGAAATTTGCATACCTCATAAAGTATGGGTATCTTAGCATAATAACATCATAACTTTCCACATGCTTTCATTTTGTCCATGGTTTTCCATTGGATTTTCATTAAAAGACCCAAACTTGCTTCTTTAATCGTTGAATAAATGCGATCAAATTAGTCGTAGATTTTGTCATAACTCATCGAGTAAGAGGTCACATCATCATGTTGATTTACGAGAATTGGGTCATTTTCGTATTTCCTTAATTGCGACACGTGGTAAAACATTTCGTCTTTCCCCAAATATGGTGGAAGTACCAAGCTATAGGCTACTAGGCTATCATTGCTAGGAGCTCGTAAGGTCCTATAAAGCGTGATCTCAACATTCTTGTATCTAAACTTATAATTTCTCTAGATGGAGAAATCTTAAGAAACTTTAATTCGCATTTAAAATGCGGTCAAAATTACAGCGTGTCGGTAAGACTTTTGTTTGTCCTTAGCTTTTCTTATTCTTTGCCTTATCGAGATATCTTTATCATTTCATTTACAATGTCGGGACTTTATACTTTCTCTCTCACCTAGTTTATTACAATAAAGTGGTGATCGATAACTCTTTTCGCATAATGCCGCATAAATAAGGCTATATTGATCGTTGTTTGACACTACGGTCATACATAAACTTAACAAGTGGTACAATAAGTTCCACTTACATCTTGGTTTAACACTTATGTTCTATCATATCCTTTAGCGTTCATACTATTCTTTTGATCGTCTTTACGCTTTGTGGTGGACATCGATGTTAAGGTTCGATCTAGTGTCTAATTTCATTTGTGAGTTAGTTCAAAATCTAGGGGTACTTGGTGTCTCTTCTTTGAAGCGATAGGTTTTAGTACTCCTTGTAAATATCGATTTCCTTTAAATATGGTGAGCTAACTTATCGGATCTATAAGTCATCCGAATAGGCAGAGACAAAACATAATTGGCGAGTCGATCCACGACTAGCCATATAGTAGTGACTTCTTTATGACTTTGGTAAAATCTGTCATAAGATCTATTTCTATATCATTCTATTTTCATTCGTATAGTTCTAGAAATTATACTCTCTTATAAGGCCTTTGATACAATACCTTTACTTATTGGTAGCGAGACACCGCTCGACAATATGGTTATATCTTATCTCATTCCTTCCTATCTAACCTTTCTCATAATTCACAATGTCACTTAATAATGCGGTTGGGCGGTATGAGAAGGATCATGAACTTCATTCACGATTTCATTTCTAAGCTTATTATTGCTTGGAATATATGTATATATCTCTCTTAGACAATATAACAACATCGGTATTTCTTAAAATATCCTTTAGCTCTTCATTCCTTATTTTAATTAGTATTACATTTCCATTTTCATTTCTCTTTTTAGTCATATTTCACCTTGGTTGTGAGGGTACCATTTACGTTAGTCCTTGATTTCCGACTATTTACATTCTCGTTTTCTTAATCTTTCCAATAAGTTTTCCTTTTCTATAAGGACATACCATAATTTAGACCTGGATTTTATAACTTAGGCATTAGATTCTATATTACCCTTCCTTAGGTGATTATTTATCACAATTATAATCTTTTACTGATTCGTGCCATCTTTTCTATCATGTATCCAAGTTTCTTTGCTCGAAGAATGAGTTCAAATTTTTGTAAATTGTGGAGGGTTCTTAATTTATTGTTATAGGAGTAAAATTTCCAAGACTTCGGTATTTATACCACTGTTACTATTTCAAGTCATGAGTTGGGAAATTATACTCATGTGGCCTAAGTCATTGTGATGCATAAGTTATTATCTTTCTCATATTAATACATGACCTTTCTTTCATTAATCCATGTAATTTTGATTCTATTTTGGGGTAACTATCTTATTGGTCTTGTTACCTTAGAGAGTTCTTAATGAATCTCTAATAGTAGTTAATCAATCTATAAAATTCTTGATCTTATTTTAGGTGATTGATCTCTTTCATCTTTAATTGTTTTGTCCTTTGTCAGTTTTGCATTGTTTTCTTCTACAGACACCATGTGCCTGAGGAATATTTCTTTAAGCCAAAATTCACAATACTGTTCTTGGCAAAATTTGCCCGGCTCTTAAAAGTCGTAAGACAGCCCTTCGATTTTCTTTATGTTCTTTCTCGTCCTTTGAATAGATAAGAACATCATCTATGAGGATTGAGATAAAAATTATCTAGGTATGTGTGAAACACTCGATTTTTGAGGTTCATGAACAGGGCTGGTGCATTGGTTAGTCCGAATGGCGTAACTATTATCTCATAGTAACCATATTTTATTCAGAACAATTCATTTCCGTATTTCGGATACCATTCTTTAAGACCATATAATATTACATCATAATGCCTCAGTGAGGACTTTTCATACATTACTTACGAGGGTCGGTCTATCGGTGATCGATTCTGGCGCCTAGCTCTTTTACACTCAAAACTTTGACACTTCTTCACCATATTCATAAACTCTTCCATCTACGTTTATTTTACATATTATAATCACATCATTTTCATCATAAACCATTATTTACATATAAGTCTCATAGGATCCTAAGATTCAGGTCTCGAGTGACCTTCATCGAGTCGTCGCATCTCCTTGGAAACTTGTCTTTCTCAAGCACGTTTTGTTTCATATTTGATGATTATTCTCTTTCGAGAGCTAGGGTCACTGCGCTCCTGTTTCTTCTTTGGTACCGTAGTGTGTGTTACTTTTATCGTAAAGTAAGGTCGAGTTGGTAGTGGTAATTCTCCTAATCTTCGAGGCGATAAGATCCCGTCCTTTTGCCATTCTCGCCTCTTTCGGTACAATTGATGACCAGGGGCGATGGGGCGGCGTTTGGAATATCGGTACAACCATTCCTTTATACCATGCTGTGTAACTTGCCGGGGACTAGGACAAGTACTCGTAGGTGTCGTTCCCTACGCATTATATGTATACTTGAGTATATTGACAAATCCTGGTAAGTCTAACCAGACTTTGGAACTTTCTCATGGAGAAAGTATTCTTTTAATACTTCTTTTGCAAAATTTTGCCAATCTGTTGGCAAATAGCGAATCGTCATTGGGTACCATCCTCATTTGACACTCTATAGTTCTGAGCATCCGATGAGGTGTAAAAATTTCTTCAAGCGTTACGAATCCATGCCAGTTCATAATAAAAGAGCCGATACGCTCGTGTGAGTTATAAACTTGTAGGCCTTGGGGTTAACTCTTACCCGTTAAACTCCTTTTCTTGTCATACAGAAGCGGATATTTCGGATAAATCCGACTTAATTTAAGCAATGGAGGATTTCTAAACAAGAAGGATCTCTTAAAGAATTAAACACTTTAAGATATATATAACACATGTAGACAACTTATGACATGACTCATGACACTTATCTTATACGCATTTACGTTTACACCTTGATCAGTATGTTACCTTAAAGATATTCGCATAGGCGAACAGTGGGTAATGATATTCTGTCGTGCAAAACCTCTAACGAAAAGGCTAGGCCCAGGTCACTAATCACATGAATGACAGCCATATCCGAAACTTCTTGTCTCTAGAATTATATCTACATTCCACATAGATATAATGATCCAAATCATTGGATAGTACTTTAGGCGATTATAGGTTCAATTCTTAGCTTAAGTAACACTTGCGATGGTCATAATTCCCGTATAGGTAAGGAGATTTTCATTTCTTGATTTGCTTATCCTGAGTTGGGTTCTATCGCTTCTACGCATACTTGTGCGATGTCAAAAAGCGAAGCACCTAAATTGAACAAAATCTTATGGTTATTCTGAGAAATTTTTCCTCATACTTATTCTGCCTTTTGGTTCTGTTTGTTCTGTTTTCGATGTGAGGTATAGGCTTTGGTCTACGGTGTTCTCGTTTATTCAAGTAAACATCTATTTCATATGTCCTTGTCCTTTCCATTGGGACATCATGTTCCCTTGCTATGGCCTTCTGTTGCCTCATTCACTGTATACTTCTCGGTATCCGTATCGTTATGCTTTTACCAATAGCATTCGTGGTTATGTCTACATCAACTTATCCTTTGATATTGATATATTTCAATAATTAAATCTTATCGTAAAGATCGTCATGTCTCTATTACTATCATTCATTCTTGATCCAGTATGAGTGATTTAATTTCCTTTGTCACTTTATTGATCTTAGGGATATATTTCTCATATATCCTTACTTTAAATTCCTCTCTAGAGAAATCTTTGTACTGGCATTTAGTGCCATCGTTTGTAATATCCCCTTTTGGATATACGTCATTTCTTCTTAATCCTTTATTGATTTATCATGCAATTTCGCATAAGATAAAATCCTTTGTCCCTTGAGGGATGTATTATACTTTTACCTTGACGTCAAATATCTTTACCATTTTCTCGACATTCAATGATTTCTTCATTTCCATGTCGAGATACTTAATACCTCACTTTATTGATCGTCACAAAATATGGGGTAAGATTTACAAATAGGTCCACCTTAAGATCCTTCCATGTGAATCTTTTCCGTGTTCTCTTGGACTTATTTCCTTTGCAAGATCTATAGAAGCTATCTTGCTTGTTAACTATTAAGTTACACAAGAAAGCGTTTCGTGTCATTATAACTTAAGAGTATTAAGATTTATTTCAAAATAATGAATCTATTTCTTAATCCGTTTCTTTACTTCCAAGGAATTACCTTACTTATCGAAGTCATAACATCTCTGAAGCTTATATCATATCATGAACTATCTAATTGTATAGCTCATAATTTCTTCTGCTATTTTTGACTTTTGTTCATTTTCTTGAGCATGGTATCTGAAATTAATCTTACTTTCGTTATACTTCGGTTCCCACTTTCAGGACTAGAATCGTTATCATTGTCATATGGCTTGGTAGGGTAGTACATTCGTACTCCATAACTTAAATTCTAAGCATCTTATTTCCATGTCTTGGCTTTGGAGTTATTTCCTCCATACTTAGTTCACATACTAGGGCTATCCTCGTCGTTCACACAATCTTGAGGATTTCGATTCCTAAATCTCATTACCTTTTGTTTAACTAAGTTTTAATTACTCGGAATCGATTATGCTCAAGCATAATCTCATTGACTGAGGTATAAAGGCGGAGATTTATTATGCGAGACGCTATCGTTTCCTTATATATATATATTCTTTGAAAAGAATATCTTGTATGCATCTTCATTCTTTTTAAACATGTCCAACCTACTAACGAGGTTTCAAGGACATCCAACTATCTTAAAGATAAGTTGTAATCGCTCTCGTCATGACATAATAAGGGAAATTAATATCCCACAGATATCATATACTTCCTTTTACTCTTGCATTCAACGCTAAAGAGTATCTTATTCATAACTTTGTTATCATAACAATCATATGAAGGCATAACTTCACTGTCATCAATCTTTGTAAAGCCCATCAAGGGTCATCACATTCATGTGTATCATAGGAAAAATATCTCATTTCATCGAGATTTTCTTTACATCAAAATTTCTCGATGTCTATCACTTTACTAGTCTGAAACTTTTGGGTGACTAAAATAAGTCAACCTATTTCATGTCTAATATTGATCGCTTTACTAATTCGCACTTAGGTGACAATGTAAGTCAACTTTCATCTTACTTGATGGTTTCAAGAGTCGAGAAGAGATTATCACGACTACTTACGAGAGTCTTGTCTCACCCATCAAGATAACATCTTTTCAATGTTTGAATCAATATGCTCTTTGAATGAAGAAATGGGGATCTAGGGTCCGAAGACCGAATGACGACTCTCGAGATTTCTTTGGTCATATGGGTGGCGGACCGTCACAATTATATTCTCGGTCACATAAGGCTTTGGGTTCAAAAGGACACTTTGTAAATTTTTGAGTTGGAAGTTTTCTTGAGGAAGAAGTGAGAAACTCGAATGATTTCTCAATTGGAACTAGGTCGTAGAGTTAAACTCAATGACGAAATTGAGTAATGAATATAGTTTGAAAACTTATATACCGTAATAGGTCATCAACAAAGTTCTCATGTATGTCGAGGTTCTACTTGTATTCTTGAAGATCTTACTTTCTTAGTAACATTCTAGGATTCGTATCATCTTACTATATGATCTTACTCTTTTCAAATCATAGAACTAACTTCAACTAATTCTCATGAATTCTGGAATATGAATCGTGGATTTGATCCTTCATAAGAAATGAAGTACAGTGCATTAGAGCACGTGAGACAAAACCGTCACGTAAATCGGAGTTCACACGATCGAGAAATAGTCGAAACAAAATCACCGCTGCGCGGTGCGGAAATTTACACGCGTTCGCGCCGAGGTCATAAGCGATGCCGACACCAAGGTCGTGCATGCCGTTACGGTGCCGGTAGTACAGAATATTGCCGACACCGAGGTCGGACAAACTACCCGATCGACATGTCAAAGGCGATGTTATAAATGCCGATTCGAAGTCGACGATCGCACATGCCGAGGTCGAAGCGAGGTCGTACATGTCGGTCGAACAATTTCGTATAAATCTTTCACTTTTCTTCACTCAAGATGGAATGAAGTTCTCAAACCCATCACTAATCTTGTTCTTGTAATTGAAGAAGTTCTTACTTCTATGTTCTTTCGTAGAAAGGGATCATGCGTCTTATAAGGTCTACGTTCTGTTGAACTAGCATGCTCATCATCATAATCAACTTTGAGATTGAAGTAAAACTTGAATATTCCTCGTAGCTCATTTGTACACACGTATTTCGTTGAATTTCAAGAATTGACATATCGTATTTGACAAATAAATGTCCAATCTCAATCATTTTAAAACATGAATAATCATAACTTTGTTCATAATAATGGACCCTTATTACATTCCAGAAATTCAAACATTTCATCTTTGGCATATCATGCCAAAACTTTCTCATATCATTGTCATCATCTTTCTTATATCTTCCTTCTTTTCATAACTTTCTTGACAAATCATTTGTCACAACATTCATTCTCAACCTTTCTCATAGCTTTCATTTCTTTTGAAAGATCACATCAATCATCATTCACTTCACAACATAATATTTCTTTTGCAACATTTGCAATAACATCCATCTTAAATAAATTCACACAACTTTCATTTCACTTGCTAAAATTTTGTTTCACTTTCAAACTTTTCGTTTTCAACTCGAGAAAAATAATTTCATAAACATTCATCTGGCCAGGCTAATTTTCAAAACTTTGAAAAAAGTCATTTACCTCATTTCGGTTGAGCTTGATGTGAAGGAGTGTTGAGCATTGTCAGCTGATCTCTAGAAGTCAGTGACTCAATCTAGACTTACCCTTAAAGAATATTTTGGGTTCGAGCGAACCGCTACGATACCACTCTGTCTGACCCCTAAATCCTAAGTACGATTTAGTAGGGTTGTAACTCTAAGCAGTATAAATAAGCGAGGAGATTCTCATTAACAAAAGCCGTGTCTGGATGTCGAGCATGTTCTTGGACTCTAGTACATAAATTAGGTTCTTGTAGCGGAAAACATGTGATATGTACATATGACGATGTACTATCAAGGTATAAACATTTCAGCGACAACATTCCTATTGCTCAACACTGCTCCATCCATCATCTGCTCAACCTGCACATTTAAAAATAAACATGCAGGGCTGAGTACAAGAATGCACTCAATGGACTCATGCCAAAAACATTTTATCATTTGTAGATTACACTGCCACATCATGGTAAGACACAAGGGTTTTAGTTGAAAATGCCTTGTGCTTACTAAAACATTTTATCGATTCATAAAATCATCTTTGGCGGGCATTTTTACAGTGTGTATGATCCGTATCCCTTATCATCCTTCGTCATATCATCATAGTCGAAAGTCGTGAGAGAGCCTCACTCTACGACCCGTGACCGGCCGTGAATTGTCCAAAGACACAAGTAACCTTAGGTGTACACGTTAATCTGGCGGTATAAGCCTCCAGGCATAGGACCCGATATCGATTTTCATTCATAAGTTGGGGCGACCCGACAACATTCATAACATTTCATAACATCTCATAACATCTCATGGATAAGATACATACACAAAACATAAACATTTTGGCGGGTAATCTTGTAAACATTTTATCAACAGTTGAAGTAAGCATCGTAAATAAATATTTGAAGCATTTTATTTTTGAGTAGAGTAAAGCCCACTGGACGTAAATTGCCGTAATCCCATTTCTTGGGTGTAAGTCTAGCTTTAACTATCTATTCTTGGCCTTGAGGTTTTGGGCTGGAAAAATCCGTTGGGTCTTAGAACCCATATTTCTACTTTAGTGTATATCATGGTATGATATACACTCGATTGACCATGTGGTAGCACCTAGTCGAATATTTCACGTTAAGGTGAGCTTTGTGAAAATATCGTATTATGATGTTTTATCATAATTTGTACATCTTATAATGCTCTATCGTGCCTTGCGACATAACATAATGAATGCATCGATTAATAGCATGCTAGTCACATAAGGCATACTTACATGGGGTTTCCAACACTTAGTCAATTTGAGTGTTGAATTTCAAGAAAACAACTTGAAATTACCCAGTGGCAAACTTTGACCATTCATTACTCTCGAGTTAGAATCGTATGGCGCAAAAGATACATTCTGAAACCTCTAAACATGTACTACAAGTTCTAACAAGGAATTAAATCCAAAAGAGTCGTGGTTCGGAGATATAGGGTCTCAAAATGGGCAACTCAAACCGACTTCTATACTTAGAAATTTTTGAAATTTTCAGTTTTAGCTTAACGACGAGGGGTTTTGCGAGCCTCGTAACTTTTGACTCACAATGCCAACATGGCTGAAGGCTACCAATTTGAAACCTTGTAACAAGAACTACATATTTCATGAAGACCATCTTGGAAAATATCGGCGATCGAGAAATACATAAGCCCAAAGTTGACTAGTTGAAATGGGCGGTTTCGATGGGTGACTTTGGATCGATGAAAGGTATACCTATAAAACTTGGTTTGGGATCAAACTTTCCAGATCATAACTAGACATGGTGAGGAACATTTCTTATGAAGAAACCCAAGTCCAAATCGGACTATGGGTGATGAACACGACAATTTCACAAGTGTTTGCGATGCTTTGAAAAATACGATTAAAATAGAAAATCAAGTTGGATGGACTTGAAATTTTACAGAGGCATATTAGACACATATAAGTTCAACATATTAAAATTCACAATCATCGGACCACTGTAACTTAGTCTATTAATTTTATAAAGTCTTTGTTTTGTGAGATAACTTCCAGTTTGAAGACAAGATTATAGTTCAACATGCAATCACATATATGTGTTTGATACTATTGAATTACCCACCTATACACATGCATGTATGATCTAGCATGGTCCAAGAATCATAGGATGTAGTTACCTCAGCCACGAAATTGGAAGAAGGCGAGAGAGATGGAGAGGCGGCGGCTAGCTTCCGAGAAGAGGTGGAGCTATGGCGCCTTTGAGACAATGAGAGAGGCGAGAAATGGGAGGAGGAAGGTGACTGAAATCTGAATTTGGGGGAGAGTGTCGTGTGGGAGAAAGGCTGAAGGTATGGTGGTAGTGGGATGCTTGTGGTGGTGACACCTAAGGGGCATGTGTCCTTCTACACACATGCACACCTACACTACACACTACACTCACATTACATTTACAGCACACACACAATATCATACATATATTAATATATATGTATGTAAATATATACTTATTTAATTGTTTAGTTAGGCTTTTAATTAATCAAATGTCACTTAGATACATATAATAGGACAAATCGACAAATAAGTGCTTAGTATATATGTGTATATAGCTCTCGGCTATTACACTATGCCAAAGGGTCCAATTTTATTTTCCATGTCAAACATTGATATATGTTATGACATATAGTTTAGATGATAAATAATATCATAGGATAAATTAATGGCATCATTTTATGCGATAAAAATCGAGTTCGAAAATTAGAGTTTTCGAACATTTGAAAAATTGGTCACTATCAAATCTTGATGATCTAGCATTGATTTAATGCTAAATAATACTGTAATTACATATACTAATCATAGAAAATTAATTCCTATAATTTCTTGATCAATTAAAAGCGCTTTTCGTTTAAATCTCAAAGCGTTAACGTTTGAAAATGTTATGAAACTTTCATTATCGACTCATCTCGAAATGGTCGTCATCACTTTATAACATTATTCCATTAATAATGGAATTTAATTCTAAGCTTAATTGCTTAGAAAATATCATAATTTTAATTATCGATCTGCGATCGACGTAAAAAAATCTTGCCGATATACTTCATATACTTTTATTCCTTAATTCACAATTCTTAGTGAATATAAAATAGGATTTCTTTCCTTCGTAATTAATCGAAATCATTATTCGATATCTTATGGATTGAATCATCTCGTGAATTTCTAATTTACGGGTTTTAAATACCGTAATTGGGCATCTAATTACGGGGTATTACAAACACTCTCATTTTCAAAATTTTCCTTCTCTCTTCTTCTTCTCTTCACAAATCTTGATACCATATACATTCTTCTTGGATTCCATAGCTATTCCAAAGGTAAAATGCTTTGAACCATAGTACCGATTTTTGTTTCCATTGTTCAAGATTTTCGAACATGTTCTTAGTATGAATGGATTTTTAAATGTTCTTGAGAATGAACTATGGTTGTATATATGTTGCTTGATGATTTTATTTACAAATATGAGAAAATATGTTAGATGAACATAGGATATTGCATATAAAATGTATGAATGTATCTAGCCTATATATGACATTTTCGAACCATAGGTCTTGTTTGAAATAATTTTCGAAAATGTTAGAAAAATTGTTATGAGGACCGATTGCTTTCAATTTGTTTTAAGGATGGATTATTGATCTATGATATGTTTAGAATCCATAGTAGTCTATTGGAATTTTAGTAAAACCACAACTAAATTTTGAAATTACCGTGAACTTTATAAACATGGACCTTGGTGTATAATTTTATTTCAAGCATACAATGTCATATTAATGCTTTAGAACCATGATTATATGCTCTATGATTTATTTAGAATTTTGAGAATCATATGCCTAATTTTTCAATATTACAGTGAGCATATAGTATGTGTATGTTGGTGTATGATTTTATTTTGAACATCTGATGGTGTATTCATGCTTTAATGTATTAAATATGTATTGTATGATTTTATTAGAATTTTGGAAATCAAATGCCAATTTAAATCAAATAAACCGTGAGCTACCATACTCATTAAGGTGATGATTTAATTGGTTTTGATTAATGTTATGATGTATTATTGTTATACTATAGTATATAAACATAGTGTATAATTATTAGAATTTTTGGAAATCAAATACCATATTTAAATCAAAGAAGCCATGAGCTACCATACTCTTTAAGGTGATGATTTAATTGGTTTTTGATGATTAAATGATGTTATATTGTTATACTATAGTGTATAAGCATAGTATATAATTGTTGGAATTTTTGAAAACCAATTACTACATTTAATCAAAAAAAGCCGAGAGCTATTAAGCTCCATATGGTGATGATTCAAATGTTTTTGGTTGATGTTGTGATGTTACAATGTTATAATATAATGTTTAATCATGTCATAAATTATTTGGAATTTTAGAAATTTTTGATAATTATTTGGTAATTAACTTATAATTACCGATTGCTTTGAGAATTATATTGGTGAATGAATGGTTATATTGGACTGTAGGTTATAATTGTGACATATATTCATATTGGGATATTATACTATGTGTATATAAATTTTGGGAATTTTTGGACAATTATTCCATATTTAATGGAATTACCGTAGCATATATATGTATATATATGTTAATAAATGACAAACAATATCATATGAATGTTACTAATTCATATTCTAGACCATAGTGTATAATAATACACTATATTAATTTAGAAAAATTTTCGAAAATCATTTAGTAATTTTATATAATTACCGAGAATATTTCGATTATTTATAAGGATTTTAAATCCTTTTTAATTCAGTTTATTAATAAATTATATGTCTAATAATTATTCTAGACATATTTGAATTTTATAAAATTTTATAAACATAGATTACTATGTTTGAGACAAACGTTTAGTCAATAACGTTTTTAAATCGAAAATATACGTTTTATTATTAAAAGGATTAATAAATGCGAAATTATTTATAAGTCCTTTGATTTACGTGATAAATCGAGAAATAGGACTTTACGATTTTTAATCGATCGAAATTCGATTTGTAAAATAAAATGGTAAGAAATTACTATTTGAAAGTCAAAATTGTTGACTTTGTTGACCAGTGTTGACTTGTTGACTTTTTAAGTCAAACGTATGATTATACGTTCGATAAATACGCCAATACGCGTAAGATGTACTAATTGAGTATAATACCTCATTAGTAAGAAAAGATTTCACAAATGAAATCCTTATATCGAGAAGCGTGTTTATCGTTGAGCGTTAAGCGGAAGGTTAAGCGAAATAGTTGAGCGTATCTCGGGAACAAGAACAATTCAATTGATTACATAATTGGAAGCGTGTTGAATTCATTGAGGAATTCAATTTACATCGATATAGAATATCGAATTATATCTTAGACTTTACGAGTCTCGATAAGCGTGACAATGTACTAAAATATCGCTTTTGCGTAAAGGTGTGGACGCGAATGAGGCGATTGGGCATGACAAACAAACAAACCTGGGACTCGATTTCTTACGAATTATAGTCGGTGGGCTTTCTTTTCAAACAACAATGACTTTGCTACTCTTTACAAATGAATTTATTTACAAGACTATTCGATTGTTTATCAACTGTTTACAATGTTACCTGCCAAAAATATTCTATTTTGTGTGAATCCTATCTGGCGTGAAGGTTGGAACGATATGATATTATTTTGTTGGGTCGCACCCAACCTTTATATAAAGTCGGGTCTTGTGCCAGAGGTTAATGCCTAGCTAGGATTGGCGTGAAGGTTGGAACTATTTGTTATGTGTACACCTGGAAGTGACTGTGTGCCGTATGGGAAATCGGTCGGTCACGGCGTCGTTGAGGGAGGCCTCCTTCACGGCGTTGAGCGTTGAACATTTGATCTTTGACACTATGATGAATTATGATATCGGGATATGGATCACACACACAAGAAAATGCTCGGTGGCGATGTTCTACGAAAATGATTTAGTAAGCACAAGGCATTTTTAACTAAAACCCTTGTGACTTACCTTGATATTGGCAGCGTAATTCAAATATTATCAAATGTTTTCGGCATGAGTCCACTGAGTGGAAATTTCTTGTACTTAGCCCTGCATGTTTGTTTTTAAATGTGCAGGTTGAGCTCTGATGGTGATTATGGGGGATGTGTTTAGGAGTCCAGTGTCCTTGACTGTTTGTTTAGAATTTGGCTTTCACCTTAAATACATATCATCACATATGTATTCACACACTTTCCATTGCTAAACTCGAACTACGTTACATTATGTTACTATGTTGAACTATTGAGGTCCATCAGGCCATGGTAAGTCTTTGGGTCTGATGGCCTAAACCTTTTTAATCATTGGGATGTTATCTTATTGAACCTGTCAAGCATGCTAGTTATAATCAATGTGTACTTTTATCTTAGCGGTTGTCCTATAATACTATTCCTAGTATTAGTCACCCTCTAGTCCAGGGCTATTCCGAGCGGGCGTGACAGTGGTATCGAGAACATTGCTCTTTGAAAACCCAAATTCCTTTAAAATTCTAAGTCTAGATCGAGTCACTGGACTTCTAGAAATCTACTGACTCCTCTCAACACTCCATCACATCGAGCTCAACCGGGGAAAAGGTAACTGCAATTCTTTCTCAACTCATGAAATGGAAAATTTTACATGGTGAGCAAGTTGGAAGAATTTTTGAAAGATTATGTTATTATGGAAATTTTGATGATGGAAATGGAAGTTTGAGCAAGAAAGTTTTTCCAAAAACTTTGATTTGAAACCAATAAGTATTGATGCGAGTACTCAAATTTTGAGATGGAAGTATATGGTGGTATTGAGTTGAATGATCAACATGGAATGAATGAATTCATTCTTGATATGTATATGAGTTGACTATGATTGTCATTTTGAAACCGTATTTCCAATTTCTCAAATGAGATCTTATTTCCAATCTTCAAAATCTTGTTTTCAATGAATGGTATGTTATCACGAGGAGAACCTAGACCCTAAGGAGCATGCTCACGTATCGTGGAAGAACATAGAAGTATGAACTTCTTTTTCCTTACGAGAACAAGAGAACAATAGGAAGAATGTAAGCGATGATGGCCTAGAGCTCGAACGACGAAAGACGAGCAAGAAGGATGAACGAGGACGACCTCAACCTTGAAAATGAACGACGTCGACATTTCATTACCACTTCGACATGAGCAAGCATCGACACGAATCATGACGTGGATGTCAATTACGGCTTCAGAATGTTCAGACTCAACCTAAAGACGTGGATATGGTAGACGTATTACATCGACATACGTCTTGAGTTTTATTTTGGGCACGATCGCGCAAATTTCCTGCATTGTGCAGTAAATTTGTTTTAGTTAGATCTCTTTCGTTAGGACTCCGATTTACGCATGGTTTTCACCTGCGTACTCCTAACACCCTAATCCTCATTTGATATGAAGAAGAGAATTCCTAATTCTGTCTCCAGAATACGCTAGAGTCCGTTGAACTTTAGTTCAAGTGTTGGGTATAAGACATGGATCTCATAGCATAGCCTATATATTAAGGCATTATTAGATTATATGTGTACGTTGGGTAAGACTAAGAAGGTAAGTTGTGATATGTGTTGTACCTTATGATGTTGCCTACCTTATAGACTGTTTAGTTCCAACCTAGTTGCTTCTCGTTATGCTTAAGTTATCCTTTCTGCTTTTGAGATGACGATAGTTGACTTATGTTAGTTTTGATCGTGACAGATGGAGGAGATGCGCTATATCGCTAGGAGGAGGGTAGGACCTCATGCCACACCCGAGGAGCTGATGCGCACCTATCGGGAATGTTGGATGTGCGCCGGAGAAGACCTAGGCGAGTTTCTGGCGTATTACCTTCGGCTGTGGAGGAACGCCCGAGCCTATGGCGCAACCGACTATGATGGCATTAAGCGACTCCTAGCTATACTCCCTTGTACATGGGATGGTTATGCTCGAGAGGTATCGGAGATTACATTTATCGTGTGCCCGAGGCTATGATTTGATTGGGATCCGCCTGGGTTCGTGAGTCATCGACTTACGTACTCTGATATTCTGAGCCGCACCTATGGGACCTATCTCCTCCACGGGAGTACACTTGGCGTGATGAGTCGCCAGAGTGGCTATACCTTGAGGTCCCGAGGCAGTCGATCGGTGATACCCTGCATCGGATAGATGAGGCGGATCACACGGTGGACAGGCAAGACGCCCAGAGCTCTGGGGAGCCCGCTTTCCGGCGGTTCTGGACATCCGATCGTCCGCCACTACCGCCTTACCACCACTGCGTCGATCCGCCACCACCGGAAGAGCCCTTCCGCGGACGGTAGCGGATGAGCGTATTAGATGCCTCGGATGGTTATAGCCCGATCCGCTATACCTACAGCCCGATCCGCCACGACCACGAGCTATATGGCAATGACGACTTCAACCCCATCGTGACATACCCATGGTGGAAAGCGATGGGCGGGACCGTCAGAGTACGACCTCGAGAGGATGATTCGGATGAAGAAGGCGATTCGAAGAAGGAAGACCGAGGAAGGCGGAGTAGGAAGGAGCCGGTGAAGGCGTTCGACGGCGTTTTAATTGAAATTTTGTTATGACTAGCATGTGCTAGTTTTCCTTTTCACATTTTGGTGCGATGGAACTAGAACCTTGACTCTTTTGAAAGGCCGTGTGGGCGGGATCCATGTTTTATCTTTATGACCTTTTGGTATTGAACATCCGACTTGCGAATCTTGAAGATATATATATATATATATATATATATATATATATATGACCCCGAATAGGGCTTTTGAGGCAAATGTGTATGATAAGGGTGAAATGTGTTGTTTTAAAATCTTTATGCAATGAGGCTTTGATCATAATTATCTCATTAAGATTTTGGAAGTATTAAGTGTTTGTGATTATCTGCTTTATACAATGTAATGCTTCTAGAGAAATCGAACAAGAACCAAGAGGCCGAGGTCGGGAAGGCCCGAAGGAAGGGTAGAATGCAGAGCAAGGCAAGACATACCCCCAACACCCCACCTCAACCCGATCGTGGGATCGAGGAATTATTTTAAGCGCGAACCTCCTGTCTTTAACGGAAAAGGCAACCGGAAGAAGCCGAGCAATGGGTGAGAACCATTGAGCGAATATTCAACTTTTGAGATGTACAAGACCAGAGAGGCGTCCGTGTGACTTTCTAATTAAATGGACGGCGGGCTTACGGTGGGAGGCCGGGAAAGACGCGTTCTTCTTGAGCAACTGGAAGAGTTCTCATGGGAGGACTTGAGAGGAACTGTATGAAATACATCCCAAAAGCTATAAGAGGAGAAAGGGCGAATTTTCCTATGAAACAAGAAAGGCATGCATGACCGACTATGATCGCGCTTCTCGTGAGATGTCGAGATACGCACTAGAGCGGTGGACACCGACTTGAAAATGTCGGAAAAGTTTAGGTCAGGACTGAGAATGGAGATACGGATGTCTCTTGCCGGCCATGGAGACCTAACTTACATGAAGCTCTTGCACGAGCTTTAGATATTGAGGCGACAATGTCCGAAGATAGGTCGGTGTCGGCTCGGACACATAACTCTACAGACGGAGGAAAGGAAGTGGGAACCCAATCGCGGCAATCATAGCAGGGAGGCTATGAGAACGAGCCACAAAGCGACCACGGCAAGGAAAGGCGCAGCCAGGCGTAGCGGAAGAGAGCGACTTATGCTCCACGGCGAGGGACCGCAGGAGCGAGATAAGGGCACCTCCATGCCCTAGATGCCATAGGGTGCCTGAGGGGTGTGCACGGCAAACGTGGTGAAGCCGTTACAGTGCGGGCAAAATGGCATTCGCCAATAATTGCCCGATGACACGTCCGGACGTAAGGCCGAACCAACCTGGCAATGTCCAACCACTGAGGGCTATTCCGAGCGGGCGTGACAGATAGAGGCGAGATATGTTCGAAATTTACCATTTTACCATTTTTGGGTGAATGTTCGGCGTTTTCACATTTTTCAATCTAACGACTTCAAAATGAAGTCTTTTTGTTTCAACGAGATTTTATTAGCAAGTCGATACGCTTTTACGCCAGATTAGCGTATTTATCGAAACGACGTTATCGTTGATTTCAAAAGTCAACAATTTGACTTTTCTTAGTAATTTAATTACTAAGTCATACTTTAATATCTAAATTTCACAAAAATCAATTTTCAATTGATTTCTTTTTATAAACTCATTAATATGTTTAAAATAATTTTTAAACATATAATTCATTATAAATAATGTATTTAAGGATTTAAAAATCATTATTCAAATCTAAAAATAGCTCACGGCTATTTTAACTTTTTATAGCTTAAATATTTTCAAAAATTTCTTATAAAATCCAAATATGTCTAAGATAATATTTAGACAAATAATTTATTATTAATCTTAATTTAAAAGGATTTAAAAATCCTTAAAAATCCTTAATAATTCTCGGTAATTATTAGAAATTACCAAATGGTTTCCAAATTTTTTTCTAATTTCATATAGTGTATTATTATACACTATGATCATTTATAAGTATTAATATCAACCAATCAACATTCGATCATCACAATATTAATGTTATAATGTCACAGCATTTTAGTATATATCACATTTATAACATAATTTCCATGATATAACATTCCTATATCATATGAAATAAGCATATATGTCTCGGTCATCTCACAACATACATCAAACATTTTTTTGTAAAATTTCCAACAATTATAACATGCTCAAAAACTATAGTGTAGCAACACTACATCATAATATACATCAAAACCAATTTATTCATCACTGATTTGAGCTTGGAGCTCTCGGTTTATTTGAATAAAATTAGTAATTCAATTTCAAAATTCGATAAAATCATAAGATGCATAATTTATATTCTAGGCCAATAATATAACATTGCATGTATCAAATAAAATTACACACTAACATATACATATATACATGTCTCGGTCCTTTGTAGAAAATGGATAGGATTTTTCCAAAAATTCCCAAATAAATCTTAGGGTGCATAATTCATATCTTAGATTAAGAAAACACCCTTGCATGTCTTAAATAAAAATCTCATATCAACATAAATTTACATATATATCTCGGTCCCTTCAAGAAAAATAGATAGGATTTTCCAAAAATTCTAATTAAATCTCTATGGACCTATATAACATCATAGATTAATTATATGTCATTGCATGACTCAAATAAAATTATTCACTATCATTGACATATAGGTATGCTTGGTCCTTTTGAACAAAATGTACATAATTATTCCAAAATTCCAAGCAATTTACAAAGAACATATATAACATCATAAATTTATAAACCATGCTCCAAATCATTTCTTCAAGTCTCGCCATTACACAAAATTTTCAACTATGTTCAAATAAATTTTAAAACATAATCTAAGCTTCAAAACATCTTGCTACACATTCTTAGCACACAACATAGCCATAGATTCGAAAGTTTTGAAACAAAACTCACATGTAATATACTTTGAAAACAAGAGCATATTTCATTCTTATTCCTATCATCTACACACATGCAATAGCAAAGAATTACCAACAAATATCATCAAAACACATGCAATGGACTAATAGACTTTCAAAATTTATAAGAATTTCAAGAATAATCAAGCTCTTGTTTCGATTCCTACCTTTGGTATATGGATTAATGGAACAAATTCAAGGTGTCCAGTATTGTATGGAGGAAGAGAAGAAAAATCAAGCTTGGCATGGAGATGGAAGCTCTCGGTTATGGTGAAAATTGGGAGAGGAAGATGAAGCTTGAGAGAGAAAGGAGAGTGTTGAGTGTAGGGTGTTTGAGTGGTGAGAGAATGAATAAAATCTGAAAATCCCCCATATCACTCAACTCTCGCCCTCTCACTTGCACACACAAGAGACCCTTCAAATCTTAATAATATTTTATTCCACTAGTGGAGGTTAATCATGAGTGTCTTACACCTAAATCTTCTTGAAAATAGCTAAAATATATCATTAGTGGGAGATTTAATGATATAAAATCTGAATTACATAGAATATATATATACAAGAGTGGAAATAATTAAAACATACATTTTGTTACACATATACATAGTTCACTAAGCACTTATGTCCTAACATAGGTTAAATTTTATTTTCATGCCAAACATAGATATATACATCATAGTATATGATTTAGATGATAATTAATATCATAGGATAATTTAATGGTGTTATTTTATGTAGAAAACCCAGTTTAGAAAATTTGGGGTTTTCAAAACTAGATTTGATTTTTAATAGTTCTAAACGCTCAAGCATTGATTTAATGCTAAATAATACTGTAATTACCTAAAATAATCATAGGAAATAAATTCCTATAATTTCTTGATCATTAAAACCGTCTTCGCTTCATCTCTAAACGTTAACGTTTGAAAACGTTTCAAACTGCTACTTATCGACTCATCTCGAAATGGTCGTAATAATTTCGTAATCACTTTACTAATATATATCATTAATAGAGGAATAAAATTCTAAGCTTGATTGCTTAGAAAATTTTATGAGATTTCAATGTCGATACTGTAGGACGTTAAAAAATTTTGCCAAAAAACGTTATAACCTTCGATCCTTATTCTCACGATTTCAGTGAATAAAAATAGGAATTCATTCCTTTGCAAAATAATCGAATTCATATTCGATCTCGCATCGATTTAATTATCTCAATGAAACTTAATTTCCGGGTTTTAAATACGTAATTTGGCGTTTCAAAGCTGCGGGTTTTACACGACTCATCTCAAAATGGTCTTAATAAAGTCAGTAGTCACTTTATTAATTTATTCCAATAATAATGGAATTAAATTCTAAGCTTAAAACTCGAAAAATATCACGAGCATTTAATTATCGATACGTAATCGACGAGAAATAATATTGTTGAAATCGTTACATATTCGTATTTCTCAATTCACACCGCCAGAATAAAACATAGAATTTATTATTCCAACAATAATCGAAATCATTATTCGATATATTAATAATCAAATTATCATAATAATAATAATATTCTAATTTACGAAATTAATATCGTAATTAGGCTTTTAAATAATCGGGGTATTACATTCCACCCCCCTTAAAGAAATTTCGTCCCGAAATTTACATACCTCGAAAAGATCGGGTATTTTCTTTCATCGCATCCTCAAGCTCCCACGTGGCTTCCTCTTGTTCATGATGTTTCCACTGCACCTTGACTAGTGGAATCGACTTGTTTCTCAATTGCTGAACCTTGTGATCTAGAATAGCCGTAGGTTCTTCATTATAGCTCATATCTGGATTGAGGATCACGTCGTCTTGATGGATCACATGCTTCGGATCATACACGTATTTTCTGAGTTGTGATATGTGAAAAACATTATGTACGTTTCCTAGGCTTGGCGGAAGAGCCAACCTATAGGCGACTGGGCCTATTCTTTCTAGGATTTCATAAGGTCCAATAAAACGGGGTCTTAACTTTCCCTTTACTCCAAACCTTATAATCCCTTTACATGGAGAGACCTTCAAAAAGACTTTATCTACATTTTCGAAATGTAGCTCAGATCTTCGCGTATCAACGTAAGAATTCGGTCTATCTTGAGCTTCTTTTATTCTTTGCCTAATTTGGCGAACGATCTCAATCATTTCGCTTATAGCGTCAGGCCCTAAGATTCTTCTTTCACCCACTTCATCCCAGTAAAGAGGTGATCAACATTTTCTTCCATATAAAGCTTCATACGGGGCCATATTGATCGTTGCTTGATAACTATTATTGTAGGCAAATTCGATGAGGGGTAAAACCTCTTCCCATTTTACACCTCGATCCAACACTACTGTTCTCAACATATCTTCGAGTGTTTGGATCGTCCGTTCCGATTGTCCATCGTCTGAGGGTGAAAAGTTGTACTGAAATTTAACTTCGTGCCCAATTCTTTTGGCAAGCTAGTCCAGAATCTTGATGTGAACTTTGAATCTCTATCAGATGTGATAGTTTTCGGTACTCCATGTAGGCGTACAATTTCTTTTACATACAATTTGGGCTAGCTTATCGATCCTTGTGTAATCTTAATTGGCGAAATGTGCACATTTGGAGTCATCCACTACTACCCATATAGCGATGTTCCTCTCTTGACTTTGGTAAACCCATAACAAAATCCATAGCTATATCTTTCCATTTCCACTCGGTATTCCCAAAAGTCGTAGCTTTCGTAAGGACGTTGGTGTAATGCTTTTACTTTTGACAAGCAAGACAGCCGCTACAAAAGAGGCTATGTCTCTTTTCATACCTTCCCACCGAACTTTTCTTCAAATCTTGGTACATTTTAGTACCGGATGGGTCAGTATAGGTGTGTCATGAGCTTCACTCATGATTTCATTCCAAGATTGTTGTTGTCTCGGGATACACAACCTTCCTTCAAATAATAAAGCATTATATGGTGCTTCTTGAAAATTCTTGATCCTTCCGTCCTTACTTTGGCTCTTGTTTTTCCTAACTTTTCCTCCATCCTTCGTCCTTCAAGGATTCTTTTCCTTAAGTCGACATCGAGTGAGTGTAGCAATACAACTCGTGATCGCCTCTCGTTGTTCAATCAATTCGATCTTCATCCTTTCGAACTCATCAATGAGTTTTCTTCATTTGTGAAGAGACATCCCAATTTGTTTTGACTCTTACGACTCGAGGCATCGGCCACGTTCGCCTTGCCGGGTGATAGTTTATACCACGATCGTAGTCTTTACCAATTCGAGCCATCTCCTTTGTCTCATGTTCGATCTCTGCTCGAAAAAGTATTTCAAACTCTTATGATCGGTAAAGATTTCACATCTTACTCGTAGAGACGATGTCTCCATATCTTTAGGGCATGTACTACTACCGCTAGTTCCGCATCATGTGTTGGATAATTCAATTTATGCGGTCTCGGTTGTCGAGATGCATAGGCTATCACTTTTCCATTTTGCATTAATCACGGCCTAATCAATTTTGGAAGCATCCAGATAGACCACGACTCTTTATCTGCCTCCCGAATCGCTGTCTGAGGCGATGGTTAACTTTTCTTTAGTATCCGAAATTACCACACTCATCATCCATGTGAATTTAATTCATTTTCGAGTAATTGGGTTATTGGTCTTGCTATCTTTGAGAATCCTTCAATGAATCTCCGATAGTAACCCGCTAATCCCAAGAAACTTCTAATCTCATTTTGTGTCTTTGGCGATTTCCATTCTCGACCGCTTCTACTTTGGCGGATCAACTTTAATCCTTCGGTCGACACAATGTGTCCAGGAACATTACTTCCTTTAGCCAAAATTCACATTTGCTAAACTTAGCAAAAGTTGTTCATCTCAAAGTTTGCAAAGACAACGTCCCGAGGTGTTCCTGTGTTCGTCTTCATTTTCGAATAGATGAGAATGTCGCCTATGAAGACTAAGACAAATTTATCTAGGTATGGATGGAACACCCTATTCATGAGATCCATGAATACCGCAGCGCATTGGTCAATCCGAATGGCACAACTATAAATTCATAGTGGCAAGATCTCGCTCGAAAGCGATCTGACACATCTTCAGCCGCACTTTGAGTTGGTGATAGCGACTTGAGGTTGATTTTCGAGAACACGCTAGCTTTCGTAGCTGATCAAATAGATCATCAATCCTGGCGGCGGATACTTGTTTTGAGCGTCATTTTGTTCGAGCCTCGGTAATCTATACACATCCTCAAGGATCCATCCTTTTCTTAACAAACAACAACGGTGCTCCCAGGCGAAACACTAGGTGCGATAAAACCTAGGTCCAACAGCTCTTGATTTGGATTTTCAACTCTTCCAGTTCTTTCGAGCCATTCTCATGCGGTGCCTTGACATCGAGCCGATCCGGTTCCAAGTCAATGGTAAACTCTAATTGTTTATCGTGAGGTAATCTCGGTAGATTTTCGGAAAAACATCGAAAACTCTCGTGACAACCTCTACATCTTCGACTTTTATCGCTGTTCGATCTTCTCCATTCAAGTAAACAAGAAATGCATGGCATCCCTTCTTGTTTATCATACTTCGCCTTCAACGCGGATATAATCGAATTTTCTTTCCCATGTCGATTAGTAAAGCTTGTAGCTTCGCCCGGAAAATGGAATGAAATTTTCCTTTCTTTACACGGGATCATAGCATGATTTTACGCTAACCAATCCATTCCCAAAATTATATCTACATCACCCATGGGTATTATGTTTAAGTTATTTGTCAGAACCTTAAATGATCCTAAGTTCAACTCTGTGTTCGAGCAAATATGAGTAATGTCATAACCCATCCTATGGGTGAAGAGATTTTCATATCTGGTTTGCTTTTTCGATCTAAGTTCCAATAGATCTACACATGTTCTTGCTACGAAAGAATGTGATGCACCTATATCGAACAAAAGTATAACATGTACGTTGAGAAGTGTTCCCATACCTGCCAGGTTTCCCGGTTTTGTTCATTTTGCCTCGGTGCAGCATATGCTCGCTCGAGCCGGCCGAGGTGACAGGGCCTGTCTCTGCTGATTTTGTTGTGGCTGCTTTGTTGGCGTTCTTGCTTGATTACGCCACTGCGGTGGTTGTCGTTGTTGTTCTTTGTTGAGGCCGCCACTATTGTTGTGTTGGTTGTTCTTTTGGGTTGAAATTGGCTGGATACCGAGGGTTGGGCATTGCAGGTGATTTGGCTTACCCACCGTCCCCAAGACGTATCCCTGTGCAACTATTTGCGTAATGCCCTTCATTCCGCATTTAAAGCAATTTACCAAATGGCAAACTCCTTTGTGAAACTTTTGGCACTTGAGCGAGAGCCTTATGCGCTCCTCGTGGTCCTCCCGTCGGAGGAAAAGACCGCTTCTTCCATCCCGCCCTTGCGGTACCGTGTTTCCTTGCCACGGCCGTTTGCTATTCGTATTCTCAAAACTTCCCCGATTGTTGTTACCAAAATTTCCTCCCATTTCTCTTTCCTTTGTCCCGTATTCGATGTCCGTGTTTGAATCGACTTCTCTTCCGCATAGCCTCGATGTCCGAGCTCGCCCAAGAGCTTCGGTGTAAGTCAGTCTCCATGATCGGTGGAGACATTCTTATCTCGATCTCAAACCGGACTTAAATTTTTTCGCCATCTTCATATCCGTATTCACTGATCGGGGCATATCTCGACATATCGCGAAAATGCGATCGTAGTCATCGTCGGACATCTTCTCCTGCTTCGATTATAAAATTCTTGTTCCTTCTTTTCCGCTAACTTTTGGAACGTATTTCTCATCTGATTCCCTTTAAATTCTTCCCAAGTGAATTCATTCATCGATCTGTGAAGATCTTCCGTCAGGCTTCCCACCAAAAGTCGGCAGTCTGTCATTGAAAAGGTAATACAGATAGCCGCTCTTGCGTTGTGCATCGTAGAAAGTCAAAAATCCTTTCCATAGCCCTTATCCATTGCTCGGCATCATCCGGCTTCCTTTCCCATCAAAAGAAGGTGGGTTCTCGCTTAAGAAATAATTCCTCGATCCCACGATCGGGTGGAGGTGGTGGTGGTTGTGGTATATTAGCGGGTTCTGCACAGAATTCTTCCTCCGCCTACCTCTTCCCCTTCCCTACCTCTTTGTGCGTGATCTCTTCTAGGCGGCATTCGTTGTTTAAACATACAATAAATATTGAAAATCATTTTCACAATTAACATATATAATATCATCATACAATCCTTTTGTAAAGCGACTTTAAACCAAGCCATTCATCTTTATCATAATAATCATTTTGTCATAAAACCCGCTCGGGTTATCATATATACATCGAAAATTGTGCCTCAAAGAGGACTATTTTGTACAAACGATTAATAAAAAGGGATAATGTACATAAGATGGCATTTAAACCTTAACCCGTATAACAACATACGGATTACATGATAATACAAAATACAAGTGTTCACTTCCTTTTCTTCAAAACACAAAAGCAACCTACACACATACATAACTATATACATACGGACTAAGACCTAGCTAGTCGGTCATCAGTGTATCACTCATCGTCATATCGATCCTCCTCGTGATCCTCCTCATCGTCTCGAATCATCATCGAGTTGTCGCCATCCGAATCATCGTCCGAGTCATCCTCACGGCGGGTACTCGGATGGTCCCGCCCGTCATCCCCAACCATAGAATGTCGCGGATCGGATCGAGGTCATCACGATCATCGACTCTCATCTGGCCGTCGGTGATGCGGCTCGGTGGCGTGCTTGGCGTTGTCATGGGCGGAAAGATCGGGAGGCGGTGGGTGTATGGGGTGTCCAATCGACAAAGGGAAAACACCGCCATCCCAAAGCTCGGGTCGAGACGCCTCTCTACCTCTGCAAGCCTACCCTCGTCCTCCGGGAATGCAGGTACTACCGGTCCACTCGCGCGGTACCTCCGTGTCTGACCACTCCGGTGACTCATCACGCCACGATACTCCCTCGGAGGAGGTACGGTCCTCTGGTGCTACCTCAGATGCCAAGACGACGTCAAATGGCTTACAAATCTCGGTAGATCTGCTATCAGATCATAGTCACCACCAGCACGGTATATATAATCTCCTGACACTTCCCGTGCGTAGTCCTCCCAATCTATCGGTAATCGGGTCAGAAGGCGCTTCACGCCATCAAAATCGGTCACGCCATGCACTCGGGTGTCCATCCAATGTCGGAGGTAATGCATCAGGTATTCTCCAAAGTTGTCACCACAGCACATTCATATGTACGGTATGCGTGGATCACTTCCGCTGGCGTAGCCCTTGGCCCTAACCTTCTCTTTGGCATGCGACGAGTCCTTGCCATCTGTCACAGACATCACTAGCATAAGACAACTAAATAAAGACATCCGTTACACAGATAAAACTAAGCTTAACGATCTATTGCTTAAAGGATAAACTGAGCAGTCTATAAAGCGGATAAACAATCCAAACACATCCGATAAATGATAAATGTTATCTGAAATTGTTCTCATATACAACGACGTTGTAGCTTTCCTACCATACTAGGAAACTTACTATCTAGCAATGAGAAAGAAAAATCTTATCACATAACTAAATTCTAGTTCTATAAAACTACGAGCTAACTTCTACTGGCTCTCGTGAATTCTGGAGAAGGAAACAGGGATTTGTCCTTCATAAGAAATGTAGTACAGTCCGTTAGGAGTACGTGGCGAAAACCATGTACAAATCGGAGTCTGAACGAAGATAACGGATCCAAACAAAACACTGCGCTGTTGAAATTTTCGCGCGTTCGCGCGAGATCGTAGGCAATGCCGACACCAGGTCGTGCATGCCGTTGTCGAGGCGGACTGCCGAGGCAAGTGACGGTGACGGGTAGTCAGCTGGTCAATCGAAATGAATCGCCGAACTTGAGATAAATGGCCGAGCTCGCATTAGTCGTAATCGAGGTCGACTTACCGAAGTGGATTCGCCGAGATCAAACACGGCGTCGTGAAGTGCCGAGATGAAACTTGCCGAACTCAAGGTGGATGTCGAGTTTGACACCGAAGTAAATGCCCAGGTCGACGCCAGGGTGGATCAATTGAGGTCGCGCAATGTCGATGCGATCAACTGGTCAGCCGAGTCGAGTTAATCTCTGGGTTGACTTCAAACGAGGTGGAAAGCCTTAGCTTTTATTCTGAGCTCGTTTCTTTAGTTCTCGAAAGAAAAGGAGATGTTCGTATATTTGTTCTTCTATGTTCTTTTCAAAGAGGGATCATGCATCTTATTACGGCTATGTTCCAATTGGGATGTCATAGTCATTAATCAAAAACAATATTGAGAATAGAATTTCAAATATGACGAACATAGTTCGTTTTAAACATACGTATTTCTTGCGAAAGATTTTCAATCAATCAACCATGGTTATTTACAACCTTTCTCATTTCATTTGTCGATAATGTTCTATCGACACCAAATCAAATTCATAAATCTCAAACTTCTCGTTTTCAAGGATGAGAAAATAATTTACCTTTTTCCCGGTTGAGCTGGATGTGATGGAGTGTTGAGCATAGTCAGATGATTTCTAGAAGTCTAGTGACTCAATCTAGACTTAACTTTTGAAAGAAAGTTTAGGGTCAATGAGCAAACCGCTTTGATACCACTCTGTCACGACCCTCTAATCCAAAGGATGATTAGAAGAATCGAGCTTGGAATGTTGATTACAACACATTTAATAAGAATAATCAAAGACTTCAAAATAATACTTATCGAACTTCGATAATCAACCTTATTTACAAGGCAAAAGTAATTTACGATATAAGGCTACAAGTCCTTAAATGTAGGTTCGATAATTTGGATGATTCAATATCAATATCAACATACAATAATATTCAAAATATGCAATGAAAGCATGTGAATGCATATATGATGATATGCATCCAATGGTTCATTCTTTCAAACATAATAAATAACCAAAAGACCTTTGACCACTCAACATCTCTTCTCCATCACCATCATCACCAATCACATTTAAAAACAAATATGCGGTCGAGTACAAGAATACTCGATGGCTCATGCCAAAATAATTTATCAAGATTAAATTACTACGCCCATCACAAGTAACACACGAGGTTTTAATTTGAAATACTCGTGCTTACTAAATATTTTACATCATTTTCCATAAATATCGCTTGGCAAGCATTTTTCCACGATGTATGATCCATATCCACCACATAATTCACCCAATAATTCCTTGTTGGAGAGAGGCCTCCTCTCACGACGCCATGACCGGCCGAGCACCCTTTCAAAGACACAAATACAAATAATCAATGCACAAAATCCTTGCCATCTCGGCACATGATACGAATTCTCCATCATCCTTGTGGGTACTTACAAGGATACGAATTCAACATGTCATAAAGTGAAAGCTTACCCAACATTATGCATCAAATATCATGGATTGGATACATACATAAAACATAAACATTTTGGGGTGTAATTAAATAACTCATTTCATAAATATTGCTTGCAATAAAGCATCATAAATAAATCATTTGATAAAGATTTATCGGTTCGAGTATAGTAAAGCCCACCTCTACTTTCGAACGCCGATTTTCGATATCGTGTTCTTTCCTCGTTGTTGTGAGCCTTCACGTCCCACCTTCGTAAAATTTACGTTTAGTGCGTTGACACGCTTTTCGAGATTTTCAAAGTTTATTCAACTTTGATAAATAATATAATAATCAAGTCTTAATAAATCTTAATCGTCGTTTCAATGCGTATTTCAATAAAAACAATTTCGTGACTTCGAGAGGACGTAATATGATCTACGCCTCATTTTAACCTTTAGGTTAATAATTAACGATAAACGTTATTCGATAAAATGATTTCAATTTTGAAATCTTTTCTCACAATTGAGATATTCTTATAAAAGTAATCGTTTTCACGTATTAGCGTATTTATGACGTATTTCAGACGTCAATTTCAAAAGTCAACCATTTTGACTTTTCTTAATAATCTCTAATAAATCACATTTTAATATCTAAATTAATATAAATCGATTTTCAATCGATTTCATCATAAAGCTTTAATTATCGATTTTCACGAAATCGATAAACTTGATTAATATTTTCTTTTAATATTAATCATTTAATTATAATATTCGAAAACGAACGCCTAATTACGGTATTTTAAACCTGCTAATTAGGGTTTTGTCGTACATTATTTACGTATGACATCGAATATTGATTTCGATTCAGTATCATAATAGCGAATTCCTTTTTATATTCACTAAGAATTTTGAATTAAGGAATAGAATGTCAAGTAATTCGACAGCTTATTTTTAACGTCGATTACGTATCGCACGTCATATTTTATGAAATTTTAAAGCAAATAACTTGGAATTAATTTCAAATTGATTCCTATATTAATGGAATATTATTTATGATGTAAGTACGAACTTACTACCACCATTTTGAGATGAGTCGATTATTATCGCTTTAAGACGTTGAACGTCAACGCCTTGACGCGTTTTGAAAAATTGGTTTAATGATCCGTAAATTATTATAATTAATTTCCTATTATTATTTTATATAATTACAGTATTATTAAGCATTAAAATAAATTTTGAGCTATAGAACTCGATAATTACACTTTAATTCTCTAAAACCCTAATTTCTAAAACTGGGTTTTTCACATAAATGATACCATTAAATTATCCTATGCTATTATTTATTATCTAAATCATATATTATGACATATATGAGCATATTCAACACGGTAATCACATGAGTAGCAATAATAGGTGTGATTTATATTTTAACCCTATTTTCTCACTATTTTCGAATATTGTACTAAGTGATGATTTAATTATTTATTTGGCATGTATTATATATCTATGATTTATATCTTGATTTGTATATAGTATTAGGATCAAATAAAAGAAAATCCCACCCCTAAACCCCTACAAAACCGTCCACCCCTTCTCCCATAAGCATGGGATTCGCTTTTATTGCCCAACGCATGGACACCCTTTTGCTAATTTAATGATCACTTAACCCACTCACAAAAAATGCTGCCATTTGTAAGATTGTTTGTGTGAGTGTGACCGAGAGAGGGGATAGATAGGAGGACTCTTCTCATTCCTTCCACCATACTCATTATCTCCATTCCAATTTTTAGAACACCCAAAACACACCATTCCTCTCCATTCTTCAGCCAAGAACCGAGAGCCCCTCTCCATTTCTCACAAAATTTTTCTTCATTCCTTCTCCTCCATTCACCCACGGTTGGATACCCTACCATTTCTCACAAAATTTCTTTTAAGGGAGGTAGGATGTAAAACCCCGCAGTTTCAAATGCCAAATTACGGTATTTAAAACCCGAAAATTAAGTTTCGCTAAGATAATTAAATCAGTCTGAGATCGAATATGAATTCGATTATTTTACAAAGGAATGAATTCCTGTTTTTATTCACTGAAAATCATGAGAATAAGGATCGAAGGTTATAACCTTTTTCGGCAATTTTTTTTTAACGTCGGCTGCGTATCGACAGTTGAAATCTCATAAAATTTTCTAAGCAATCAAGCTTAGAATTTTATTCCTCTATTAATGATATATATTAGTAAAGTGATTACGAAATTATTACGACCATTTCGAGATGAGTCGATAAGTAACGGTTTGAAACGTTTTCAAACGTTAACGTTTAGAGATGAAACGAAAGACGGTTTTAATGATCAAGAAATTATAGGAATTTATTTCCTATGATTATTTTAGGTAATTACAGTGTTATTTAGCATTAAATCAATGCTTGAACGTTTAGAACTATTAAAATCAAATCCTAGTTTTTGAAAACCCTAAATTTTCGAAACTAGGGTTTTCTACATAAAATAACACCATTAAATTATCCTATGATATTAATTATCATCTAAATCATATACTATGATGTATATATCTATGTTTGGCATGAAAAATAAAATTTAACCTATGTTAGGACATAAGTGCCAAGAACTATGTATATGTGTAACAAAATGTATGTTTTAATTATTTCCACTCTTGTATATATATATTCTATGTATTCAGATTTTATATCATTAAATCTCCCACTAATGATATATTTTAGCTATTTTCAAGAAGATTTAGGTGTAAGACACTCATGATTAACCTCCACTAGTGGAATAAAATATTATTAAGATTTGAAGGGTCTCTTGTGTGTGCAGTGAGAGAGGCCGAGAGTTGAGTGATATGGGGGGATTTTCAGATTTTATTCATTCTCTCACCACCAAACACTCCTACACTCAATACTCTCCTTTCTCTCTCAAGCTTCATCTTCATCTCCCAATTTTCAGCCATAACCGAGAGCTTCCATCTCCATAGCCAAGCTTGATTTTTCTTCTCTTCCTCCATACAATAGGTAGGAATCGAAACAAGAGCTTCGATTATTCTTGAAATTCTTATAAATTTTCGAAAGTCTATTAGTCCATTGCATGTGTTTTTGATGATTTTGTTGGTAATTCTTTGCTATTGCATGTGTGTAGATGATAGGAATAAGAATGATATATGCTCTTGTTTTCAAAGTATATTACATGTGAGTTTTTGTTTCAAAAACTTTCGAATCTATGGCTATGTTGTGTGCTAAGAATGTGTAGCAAGATGTTTTGAAGCTTAGATTATGTTTTAAAAATTTATTTGAACATAGTTGAAAATTTTGTGTAATGGCCGAGACTTGAAGAAATGATTTGGAGCATGGTTTATAAATTTATGATGTTATATATGTTCTTTGTAAATTGCTTGGAATTTTTGGAATAATTATGTACATTTTGTTCAAAAGGACCAAAGCATACCTATATGTCAATGATAGTGAATAATTTTTATTTGAGTCATGCAATGACATATAATTAATCTATGATGTTATATATGTCCATAGAGATTTAATTAGAATTTTTGGAAAATCCTATCTATTTTTCTTGAAGGGACCGAGACATATATGTAAATTTATGTTGATATGTGATTTTTATTTAAGACATGCAAGGGTGTTTTCTTAATCTAAGATATTAATTATGCACCCTAAGATTTATTTGGGAATTTTTGGAAAAATCCTATCCATTTTCTACCAAGGACCGAGACATGTATATATGTATATGTTAGTGTGTGATTTTTATTTGATACATGCAATGTTATATTATTGGCCTAGAATATAAATTATGCATCTTATGATTTTATTAGAATTTTTGAAAATCAATTACTAATTTTATTCAAATAAACCGATAGCTCCAAGCTCAAATTGGGTGATGAATAAATTGGTTTTGATGTATATTATGATGTAGTGTTGCTACACTATAGTTTTTGAGCATGTTATAATTGTTGGAAATTTTACAAAAAAATGTTTGATGTATGTTGTGAGATGACCGAGACATATATGCTTATTTCATATGATATAGGAATGTTATATCATGGAAATTATGTTATAAATGTGATATATACTAATGTTTGGACCTTGTAGTAAATTATTACAATTTTTGGAAAATTATTGGACAATTATTCCAAAATGCCGTAACATTATAACATTAATATTGTGATGATCGAATGTTGATTGGTTGATATTAATACTTATAAATGACCATAGTGTATAATAATACAATATATGAAATTAGAAAAATTTTGGAAACCATTTGGTAATTTCTAATAATTACGAGAATTATTAAGGATTTTAAGGATTTTAAATCCTTTTAAATTAAGATTAATAATAAATTATTTGTCTAAATATTATCTTAGACATATTTGGATTTTATAAGAAATTTTGAAAATATTTAAGCTATAAAAGTTAAAATAGCCGTGAGCTCTTTTTAGATTTGAATAATGATTTTAAATCCTTAAATACATTATTTATAATTAATGGCATCATTTTATGCGATAAAACCGAGTTGAAAATTAGGTTTTCGAGCGTTTGAAAAAATTTGATCCCTATAAATCCTTAATGATCTAGCATTGATTTAATGCTAAATAATACTGTAATTACATATAATAATCATGGGAAATTAATTACTATAATTCCTTGATCATTAAACTCACTTTTCAATTAGCTCTCAAGCGTTAACGTTTGAAAACGTTTCAAAACGTTAATTATCGACTCATCTCGAAATGGTCGTAATAAAGTCGTAATCACTTTATTAAATTATTCCATTATAATGGAATTTAATTCTAAGCTTGATTGCTTAGAAAAATTTACGACGTTTAACTATCGATACGAAATCGGCGTTAAAGTAATCTTGTCGATACGCTTTATAAACTTCATTTCCTTAATTCACGATTCTCGATTGAATATAAAATAGAATTCATTCTTCATAAATAATCAAATCATTATTCGATATCTTATGGATTGAATCATCTCGTAATTCCTAATTTACGGGTTTTAAATACCGTAATTAGGCATCTAATTATGCGGGATGTTACATCCTACCCCTTAAAAGAAATTTCGTCCCGAAATTTGCATACCTCATAATGTACCAGCCCGCCAAACCAAAGTACGGATTAGCGTAAATGTTACTAACGACGGGATTAACAATAGTAACAAACACTAATTATGGAACTGCGAGTTATATAATAGACAAATTCTCTAAAATTCATATCATTTAATGTGACACATGTATCGTATATACAAAACGGGATCATTTAGACTCTCGACTAAAGGGTTCAACTCAAACATAACCTATATAACTCAGCAATGAAAGACATGTGATTACACATATGACGATATGTAATCAAGGCTATACTTATCAATTTACGTAAGACTCCAACCGCTCAACACTTCAACATCCAACATCAATCGCTCAACCCGCACATTTAAAACAACATGCGGTGAGTACAAATAATGCACCAGTGGACTTATGCCAAAACATTTTCTTTAAATTACATCGCCATAAGTAAGACACGAGGTTTTAATTGAAAATACCTTGTGCTTACTAAAACATTTTCTTTTATTTTCAAAAGTCGTCCGCGGACATATTTTGTCTGTATGATCCATATCGGTTCTCATTTAGTAATATCATAACAGTCACAAAACGTCATCACATAACATCATCACACGTTGGTAGCGAACAACAACTTTCAATATCATCATGCCAACCGCTTCATATAATATGATATCACATCGATCATCATACGCTGGTAGCGAACCAACAACTTTCAATATCATCATGCCACCGCTTTCATATAATATGATATCACATGATCATCATACGTTGGTAGCGAACCACAACTTTAATATCATCATACCGCTTCGTATAATATGATATCACATCGGGCGTTGGTAGCGAACCAACAATTTCACTATCATCATACCAACCATCACCACAAATAATATATATATCATCACATCGATCAATCCTAGCTGTATAATCCTTCCCGCTAGGATCCAATATCAATTTCATGGTTGGCGCTTGCCCAACAACTCGATAGATCATATATAAAAACATAAACACTTTGGGCGTGTAATCATATCATTTCGTAATGTAAACATAAATAAATACTTTTCATTTGGCAAAATAAATAAATAAAGGGTTTTCGAGTAAAGCCCACCGGTGCGTAGCTTTTCGATAACGCCTTTCTAAGTCCTTAGCTTACCACCACGTCCCACCTTAACATAAGAACTATTTTAGTACGTTGATCACGCTCGAGAGAGGCGAACATAGTCTATAACGCTCTACGTGTCAAATAATGCTAACGCCGGACTTATTTTGACGCTTCCTAATCAATTAATTTTGATTATGAATTTTCTCAATTTTATAAGAGATATTCTACCTTTTTAGTATATAATGACGCTTTAATGTAATTACGTAACGTAAGTTACATTGTTACTAAACGCACTACGCCACATAGATCACGACATCGAATTACGTGCCCTTTGACCTTGGTCAACGTTTCTGGTCAACGATTTTGACCGAATCAACAAAAAGTCAACAATTTTGACTTTGATCAACAAAAAGTCAACATTTGACTTTTTCAATTATTATGAAATTTTGTTATTTTATGTGCAATTCTTGTTCTAAAATTTCTATAAAATCATACTATGTCTAAAACATCATTTTAGATCATATTATGTAATTATACTTGTTAAAATAAATTTATAACATTAATACTCATAAGTGTAGTTTTGGTCATCACGTTTAATCAACTAAACATTTTTCAAAAATTTCAATAAATTCACATAACACTTAATCACCCTTAACTATCCTTATTATAACATAATTGTTATTTATTATGAACTATTGAATTTAATTTACCTAAGTCGTATTTCAAAACTTTGACTTAGGTCAAATTAATTTTATAAATTTCAATAAATTCCACAACCATATATTTGAATCTACATCATCAATATGACATCATAACACTTAAATATGGATTATATCTCAATATCATATCATATATTATAATTTTCAAATTCTTGAACTTAGGTACTAAAGTTTTCCAAAATTTATATAAATTCATATAAGCGTAATTAATACTCTAGATCATGATTCTATACTCAAATCAACAATTAAAAATCATAATCATCGACATATTACACTTACATGATTTCCGTCCTCATACCAAATTTTATATCATGCTTAATTTTGTGATATAATTATAATACATGCTCAATAACATCATATAAACACTATATCTAAACATCTTAGCACATGTCTCAAGATTTTCGAAATTTACTAAAATGAACTAAGCTTATAACATGAAATTTAACGGATGAAAATCAAAAATTCTAACACGTATCTAAGATCGAAGATTTCTAACCTTTAATCGGTGTTGAATTAATCGGAAGGTTTATTTGATCTAAGTTTGGGATGGAAATTGAAGGAACTCTCTAAACTTTTCTCATAATTTTCGGTTTTGGGGTTCCAAATGGGTGAATGAATAGCTTATGTTATATTTATAGAGCTTATCAAGTTGTAGTGTAATTATTACACCTAAAATATCAACTAATCCACTTGGACAAAATCTTATCTTTTATCCTTATCATATCTTATCTTAATGATATCATATCTTATCTCTTAATACTTGTAAAATTTGTACATTCAATCATACTTATCCTTAATTAAAGAAATTACAACATTATAATATATATATAATTTTCGCCATGTCTTGGGCCTTAGGATAATATTTAATATTTTTTTCATATTCTATACTATAATATTATTATATAATATGATCATATTTGAAAAGTCATTAATATTTCAACTATGACTTTTATTAAATTTTCACATTTGTTCACATTATATTTCCACATTTTCAACCACTCTCAAACAAATCCCATAAATTACTTGTTCAATTTGAACACCATCTTATCTTTACACTTTATAATAAGTGGATACCTTATCTTATCATCTCATTAAATTAAAGCAAGATTTGATTCATTAAATCTTATAAAAGGATGAAATTTTGTCCATTATAGCACAAGTGTCCTCCCACTTGTGCAACTTGCAAGACATCTTATCTTACCCCTAATAATATCATATTAATATAATAAATACATCATCAATTGGATAGGAATTAAAATTAATTTCTCACACTATAGGTATTTTAGAATTATATAGCCATAATGATATATATATATTTTATTTTCTTGTAATAAATAGCTAACACCTAGTTATATGTCATATAATAATCATAGATGATGAATTTAATCATAGGAAAAATACTTAGAACGATTTTAGATCACAAAACCCTAAATTTAAAAATTAGGGTTTTCGAACCCACTAAATTTGGTACATTTTGTTCCTTAATTCCCTGGCATTATTTTGATAGTAGATACTGCTCTTATATAATAAAATAATCATAGGAATTTTAATTTTATAATTCCATGATCGCTTGGCTAAGTTATCGAATTATCTCTAAACTTAGACGTTTCAAACGCCTCAAAACGCTTCTGCTGATTCATCTCTAAAAATTCCCAAAATAAGTTGGAATCACTTAATTCATACTTACTATGATAGTGAATTCGAATTCTAAGCCTTAATGCTTAGAAAATATCGTAAAACGTAACTGTCGAATTTTATCGACGTTAGAACATACGCTCGAAAGAGTAACATAAGCTATATCGCTTAATTCACTAAGTATAAGTGAATATCACATAGAACTCATCATATTATGCTTAGTCAAAGTCGAGCATCGACTAATTAAGATTTTAATTATCGAGGTTAAAACCCTAATTACGATTTATATTATCGTAATTGCGTTAAAACTCGGGATATTACATTCTACCCCTTAAAATAAATTTCATCCTCTAAATTTGCATACTTTAGAAAGGTATGGGTATCTTTGCACTATAACAATCTCAAGTTTCCACGTAACTTTCTTTTGTCCATGGTCTCCATCGACTTTCACCAACTGTATAAGCTTTTCTTCTTAATTGAATCGACGCTTAAAACAATCGCATACTCTTTCTCATAACTCATATCTTGATATAAGAATAACGCCATCATGATGGTCATGTATTTTGGACCATATTCGTACTTTCTTTAACTATAACACGGAAAATTCTGCACTTCCCAAACTTGATGGAAGTACCAATCTATGGGTCGCTAGGCCTTATCCTTTCTAGGATCTCGCAAGGTCCTATAAAACATAATCTCAACTTTCTTTTTCTCCAAACATTGAAATTCTTTCAATGGAGAACTTTAATATACTTTGTCTCTGCATTCAAGATGCAACTCATATCTACGCATATATCAGTAAGACTTTGTCTATCATGAGCTTTTTCTTTCATCGCCTAATTCGCAAACATTTCATTCATTCCTTTCACGTAATTGGCTTTAAACTTTCCTCTTATTTACTTACTTTATCTCAATAAAGAGATGATCGATACTTTCTTTTATACTATACCTTACATGGGCTATGTTGCTCTACGCTATTGTCGTAGCTAAACATAATAAGTGGAAAAGCACGCTTCCAACTTATACCTCAATTCTTTTATAAGCCAATTCATAATCTAAGGGTAACCCTAAAATCCTTGTACGATGTGAGACGCACAATTTCCTTTGTAATTAATCGGGCTAACTCATTAGACCCAGAAGCAACCTAAATAGGCATGAACTGAACATACTTGGTAAGTCGTTTTACTGCTACCATATAGCAGTGTTATATTTTGACTTTGGAAATCCTATCTCAAATCCATTGTTACGTCATCCCATAGGATCGTTGATACTATGCCTTCATTTACAGGCAATTGAGATGATGTTCGACAATTTCTATCTTCATTCTCTTAAACTTTTTAAGGAGTTTTTCCTTTTCTGCAAGGATTTATCATCACTTAGACTGATCTTTATAGCATAGAGCATTAGTTACTATATTACTCTTTCACAGGTGATAATTTATATCGCCTTCGTAATCTTTTTCTAGTTCAAGCAATCTTTTCCATTTCATCTCCAAGTCTCTTTGCTCGGAAAAGTATTTTAAACTCCTATGATCTATGAAGATCTCATATCTTACTTTATGGAGGTGATGTTCTCAAAATCTTAACTCGCTTTACTGCTGCTAGTTCTAAGTCGTTGTGATGAATAGCTTATTTCTTCCTCACATCAGCACGCGGCATCACATTTATTAGTCCATGTAAATTTAATTTCTCTTTGGGATAGCTGTGTCATTAGCCTTGCTATCTTAGAGAGTCTTCAATAAAATTTCGATAGCACCAAGAAATCCCATGAAACCTTTGTTCTCATTTGGGTTGTTGATTGCTTCTATCCTCTTATTGCTTTTAACTTCCGTCGGATCCATATGGATTCCTTCTAAAGACACAAGATGTCTAAGGAATATTATTCCTTCAAATCAATTCACTTAAATAGTCTTGAAAATTTATTCGACTTTAATGTCTCGCAAGAATGGTTCTTAAGAGTTCTTTATACTCTTTCTTTGCCCTTCGATTAGATGGTAATATCATCTATGATGTTTTAAGATAATTTATCTTAGTAGGCGCGAACACTCGATTTTGAGGTTCATAGCATGGCTGGCGATTAGTTGATCCGAATGGCATAACTATAAACTCATAGTAGCCACCTCTTGTCGGGAAGCCATTTTGGGTACATTGTTAGCTCGTGCCTTAAATTGATTATAGTCCAATTGAGATCGGTTCTCGTGACTACTCTTGTTCTTTTCCACCGACCGAATACTCATTTATCCTTGGTAATGGATTATTAATTCTCGATAATCTATATACTTTCTTAATGGGCTATTTTTCTTCTTTGACAAGCAAGTCGAGTGTTTCTTTAAGGTGATACACTAGGTTCGATGAAGCTTAGATTTTATAGCCTTTAAACGTGAATCTTTATCTTTTCACTTTCCTTGAATCCATTTGATAAAGGTACTTTTAACTTGGTTTAATAATGGTTCTAACTCGGTAGTAAAATTTTATCGCTTATCGTGGGAAATCTTGCTAAGTTGTCGGTATATCTAGAAATTCTCGAAAAATTTCACATCCTCTATCTTAATTTCGCTTTCCATCCTTTGCTTAGATGAACAAGGAATGCTCGACATCCCTTCTTGTTTAATAATCCCTTATTTGTAGTGTGGGTATGGTTGGAATTTCCTTCCTATGTGGATTCCATAGAAATTGTAATTTATTCGGAGTAATGGAACGAAATTTCCCTTTTCCTTGTACATGATTGTGGAATGGTTTTCGACTAATCAATTTCTTTCTTAGGATTATCTCTATGTCTCATATAGGTACTATGTTCAAGTTCTTTATTAAAGTCTTAAGTGATTCTAAGTTCAATTCTAAGTTCGAGTAAATACGTATGGCGCACCATGATCCTTCTTTAAGTGAAGAGATTCTCATCCTTTGATTTGCTTATTCGATTTGAGCTCTAACGATCCACGCATACTCTTACTATTCTTGTGATAATGAAATGTGAAGCGCTTGTCTTCGAACCAAAGTATTTTAGGTATACTGAGAAGTTTTCTCATACCTACCATTCTTTCCTGGTTTTTGCTCATTATGTCCTTATCATACTTTCTTAACCAGTATGAATGATTCAGCTTCCTTCTTCCTTTTTATCGTTTCTTAGAATATATCTTCCATATATTCTTTCTTTTAAAACTCTTTCAAGAAGAATCCTTATATTAGCATTTATTATGCTATCATGCGTAATATCCTTTTTGGATATACGTCATTTCTCTTAATCTCCATTGGTTTGACTATAAGTTAAAATCCCTTGTTTGCTGAGAACGCATCATACTTTTGCCTTGACGTCATATATCTTTACTATCTTCTCGACATTCTATGTTTACTTCCTTTCAATGCTAAGGTACCCATTATTTCACCTTATGGTCATCTCATAAATATGAGGAAACTCTTTTCAATTAGATTCACCTTAAGGTCCTTCCTCAGAATTCTTTCCTTTATTCGCTTGAGCATATTTCCTTCGCAAATTTCTTTAATGCTTATCTCACTTGATTAATTACTAAATCACGATAAGGTGAGCGTTTTGTCTTTATAAACTTAGGGTACGATTTGTTTCATCTCAAATAACAAATCTACTTTTGATCCACTTTTTCCTTCAAAGGATTTGCTTTACTTATCGTAATCAAACTGCTTTGCAAAACTTATCTCATGTTTCGCTATATCATAATCAGATAGTGGTAATTTCTCACTATTCTCAACTCTTGCTCTTTTCTTGAGCATGATATCCGAAAGTTATATTACTTTTATACTTTGATTCTCACTTTAAGATCAAGACCGCCATCAATATAATCTAGATCGGTAAGATAGTATGTTTGTACATCATAACTTATATTCCAAGTACCAATGTCCTATCGCCAAATCTCAACTTGGGGTATCTCTCTTCTTGGTTTAAAACTAGAATAGCCTAGCTATTCACATATCTCATTATTTGATCCATTGATCATACTATCTTCGTTTAACCAAAGTCTCAAATTCTTGGAATCAATCCACTTAAACATCATCTTATCGATTTAGGGATGAAGCGAGAGACTTATTAATGGAGATGCTTTCATTCCTTTATATCCATCAACCGTGTCTTATTCATCTCCATACTTTTAATGGTCCGACCTTCTAACGAGGTTTTAGGGACAATTAACTATCTTAAAGATAAGTTGTATTCTTTCTTATTATGATATAATAAGAGGAGGGTATATCCCAAGGATATATAATATACTTCTCTTTGCTTTTATTCTAGCACTCAATGCTATAAAGTATCTCGTTCATAACTTAATCATCATACCCTCACGTGGAGGTATAACTTTACTGTTATCCTCAATCTCTGTAAGTCCATTAAGGGTCATTGCATCAATGTGCACCATAGAAGAGAATATATCTCATCCATTTGAGAACTTCTTTACATCATAACTTGATGTCTATCACTTTACTGATTTGAAAACTTAGGTGACGGAATAAGTCAACTTGTCTCATACTTACTGGTTTCAAGCTTGAAGAAGAATTCATCATGACAATTTAAAAGAAGTATTGGTTTACAACCCCGATGACAATCTCAAGATTTGAATCAATATACTTTTGAATCGAATAATTGGGATATAGGGTCCAAGACCGTAATGACGACTCATCGAGATTTCTTTGGTCATATGGGGTGGCTGACCGTCAAAAATACTTTCTCGGTCACACAGGTTTGGCTTCAAAGAACACCGATAAAATTTTGGTTTTGTAACTTCTTTCCAAAAAAGTGAGACACGCAAGTGATTTCTCAATGAAACTAGATCATAGAGTTAAACTCGATGATGTAAATTGAGTAGATCTTGAAACCTTATATGGCTCCTAATAGGTTATCAACAAAATTTCTCATGTACGTCATAGTTCTTCTTGTACTTCTGGGAATCATATTTTCTAGCAGCATTCTGATATTCTTACTATACTGTAAGGTTTTTGTTTTATGGACATCATAGGACTGGTCTTTAACTGATTCTCAAAAGTTATGAAGAAGGAATCAAAGATTCGGTCCTTCATAAGAAATATAGTACCCTGTGATGGGAGTACGTAGGCGAAAACCGTTCATAAATCGGAATTCAAACGAGGGAGAACGAGCTAAAGTCAAAACACAAGAAGAAGATTTTTTTTTTGTTGGCGCCGAGATCAGGCAGCCAAGGTTGATATTAATTGCTAAGGTCTAAATCAAAGAGGTCGACGCCAAAGTCGAAGTTGGCAAGGTCGATGCTAAAGTCGAGCATAAAAATGCCGACGTGGTTCACTTTATATCTCTTTCTTCTCGCTTTGAAAACTCGTAATGTTTTCACCGATCTTTGTTCTCGCTCTCATGTCGATACTTACTGTGACTCGCAAAGAACTAAAGTTCTCAGATTCTTACTTCTATGTTCTCGCGATAGTGATCATGCTTCTTATCATGTCTATGTTCTTTTGGGATATCATACCCATCAGTGAAATAACTTTGAACTTTGAAATAAACATTTCAAAACTGTAACATAACTCATGCTTTCTTCGAATTTCAAGAATTCAACATATAACACTTTTGACATATCAATGTCAACACTTTCTCATATAACATCATCATAACATAATCATAACATTCTCCTTATAACATCATCAAACATCATAATATGTTGGAAATGATCCAACAATTATCACAACAAAATCCTCATGAATTTCACGAATTCAAAGGTTTCTCTTTCGACATATCAATGTCAATGCCGCCTCACATCACTTTCAACTCTTCACAACATAAAACATCATCGCAACCTTTGCAATTTCTTTTACTTTCAACAATCTTTATTCATAACTTTCATTCACGTAACATTCTCTTTATATAACATTCCTCCTCATAAACATTCCTTCCATCATTATTCACTACTTTCATTCTTAAATACCTTTCATAATTTTTATCTTTTTGGAAATATCATTTTCCATGTTCAAACTTCTTATTTCAAAATTTTGAGAAAGGGGCATGTACTTTCAAACTTTTTCATTTCCAAAACCGAGAAAATCATTTACTCAACGCTTATTAAATATTTTAAGTTTTCCATGAATATGTAGTCCCATACCTACATATTCTTGGAATCCTTTGAGTTTCCCTGAATATGCCATACCGCATATTCTTAGAATCTCTCATAATTCTAACTTTCATTTCTTGAAAATTCATTTCACTTTAATAACTTTCACTTTCCAACTTCGATCCTTATTCTCAAACCGTGAGAAAATCATTTACCATATTCCGGTTGAGCTTGATGTGATGGAGTGTTGAACATATTCGGTCGATCTCTAGAAGTCTTAGTGACTCTATCTAGACTCAACTTTGTAAGAAGTTTTGGGTATAGGGTATGACCGCCTCGATACTAATCGTATGTCACCGCCAACCCAAAGTACGGATTAGCGTAAATGTTACTAACGACGGGATTAACAATAGTAACAAACACTAATTATGGGCTGCGAGATATATAATAGACAAATTTCTAATATTCATATCATTTAATGTGACACATGTATCGTACATACAAAACGGATCATTTAGACTCTTGACTAAAGGGTTCAACTCAAACATAACCTATATAACTCTGCAATGAAAGACATGTGATTACACATATGACGATATGTAATCAAGGCTATACTTATCAACGACGTAAGACCCAACCGCTCAACACTTCAACATCCAACATCAATCGCTCAACCGCACATTTAAAACAAACATGCGGTCGGGTACAAATATGCACCAGTGGACTTATTGCCAAAACATTTTCTTTAAATTACATCGCCCAGTAAGTAAGACCTGAGGTTTTAATTGAAAATGTCTTCAGCTTACTAAAACATTTTCTTTTATTTTCAAAAGTCGTCTGGCCAGACATATTTTTGTCTGTATGATCCATATCAGTTCTCATTTACTAATATCATAACATCATCACAAAACGTCATCACATAACATCATCACACGTTGGTAGCGAACCAACAACTTTCAATATCATCATGCCAACCGCTTCTCATATAATATGATATCACATCAGGATCATCATACGTTGGTAGCGAACCAACAACTTTCAATATCATCATGCCAGCCGCTTCTCATATAATATGATATCACATCAGGATCATCATACGTTGGTAGCGAACCAACAACTTTCAATATCATCATGCCAGCCGCTTCTCATATAATATGATATCACATCAGGATCATCATACGTTGGTAGCGAACCAACAATTCTCACTATCATCATACCAACCATCTCCACAAATAATATATATATCATCACATCGATCAATCCTAGCGGTATAATCCTTGGCTTAGGATCCAATATCAATTTCATGGTGGCTCGCCCAACAACGATAGATCATACATAAAAACCTAAACACTTTGGGCATGTAATCATATCATTTCTCAATGTAAGCATCAGTAAATAAATACTTTTCATTTGCGAAGCAAGTAAATAAAGGGTTTTCGGTAAAGCCCACCGGCACGTAGCTTTTGATAACGTTCCTTTCTAAGTCGAAAGCTCAAGTCACATCCCACCTTAACGTAAGAACTATTTTAGTACGTTGATCACGTTCGAGAGAGCGAACATAGTCTATAACGTTCTACGTGTCGAATAAAGGCCAACGCATGGGACTTATTTTGACGCTTCCTAACCAATTAATGTCGATTATGAATTTTCTCAATTTATAAGAGATATTCTACCTTTAGTATATAATGATGCTTTAATGTACTTACGTAACGTAAGTTACATTGTTACTAAACGTCTTCGTCACATAGATCACGACATCGAATTACGTGCCCTTTGACCTTGGTCAACGTTTTTGGTCAACAATTTTGACCGAGTCAACAAAATCAACAATTTTGACTTTTATCAACAAAAGTCAACATTTTGACTTTTTCAATTATTTATGAAATTTTGTTATTTTATGTGCAATTCTTGTTCTAAAATTCTATAAAATCATACTATGTCTAAAACATCATTTTAGATCATATTATGTAATTATACTTGTTAAAATAAATTTATAACATTAATTCTCATAAGGTGTAGTTTTTGGTCATCACATTTAATCAACTAAACATTTTTCAAAAATTCCAATAAATTCACATAACACTTAATCACCCTTAACTATCCTTATTATAACATAATTGTTATTTATTATGAACTATTGAATTTAATTTACCTAAGTCATATTTCAAAACTTTGAATTAGGTCCAATTAATTTTTATAAATTTCAATAAATTCCCACAACCATATATTATGAATCTACATCATCAATATGACATGATAACACTTAAATATGGATTATATCTCAATATCATATCATATATTATAATTTTCGAAATTCTTGAACTTAGATACTAAAGTTTTCCAAAAATTCTATATAAATTCATATAAGCATAATTAATACTCTAGATCATGATTCTATGCTCAAATCAACAATTAAAAATCATAATCATCAACATATTACACTTACATGATTTCCGTCCTCATACCAAATTTTATATCATGCTTAATTTTGTGATATAATTATAATATATGCTCAATAACATCATATAAACACTATATCTAAAAATCTTAGCACATGTCTCAAGATTTTGAAATTTACTAAAATGAACTAAGCTTATAACATGAAATTTAACGGATGAAAATCAAAATTCTAACACGATATCTGAAGTCAGAAGATTTCTAACCTTTAATCGAGTCGAATTAATCGTGAAGGTTTATTTGATCTAAGTTTGGGATGGAAATTGAAGGATGCTCTCTCCCTTTTTTCCTCATAATTTTCGGTGGTTTTGGGGTTCCAAAATGGGTGAATGAATAGCTTATGTTATATTTATAGAGCTTATCAAGTTGTAGTGTAATTATTACACCTAAAATATCAACTAATCCACTTGGACAAAATCTTATCTTTTATCCTTATCATATCTTATCTTAATGATATCATATCTTATCTCTTAATTGGTACATTGAATCATACTTATCCTTAATTAAAGAAATTACAACATTATAATATATATATAATTTTCGGCCATGTCTTAAGCCTTAGGATAATATTTAATTTTTTTCATATTCTATACTATAATATTATTATATAATATGATCATATTTGAAAAGTCAAATATTTCAACTATGACTTTTATTAAATTTTCACATTTGTTCACACATATATTTCCACATTTTCGGCCACTCTCAAACAAATCCCATAAATTACTTGTTCAATTTGAACACCATCTTATCTTTACACTCATATACAAGTGGATACCTTATCTTATCATCTCATTAAATTAAAGCAAGATTTGATTCATTAAATCTTATAAAAAGGATGAAATTTTCGTCCATTATAGCACAAGTGTCCTCCCACTTGTGCAACTTGCAAGACATCTTATCTTACCCCTAATAATATCATATTAATATAATAAATATGATACATCATCAATGGATAGGAATTAAAATTAATTTCTCACACTATAGGTATTTTAGAATTATATAGCCATAATGATATATATATATTTTATTTTCTTGTAATAAATAGCTAACACCTAGTCCATAAAATGATCATAGGAATTTTCGAGAATTATATAGCCATAACGATTTTAGATCACAAAACCCTAAATTTAAAAATTAGGGTTTTCGAACCCACTAAATTTGGTACATTTTGTTCCTTAATTCTCTGGCATTATTTTGATGGTAGATACTGCTCTTATATCATAAAATGATCATAGGAATTTTAATTTTATAATTCCATGATCGTTTGGCTAAGTTATCGAATTATCTCTAAACTTAGACTTTTAAAACGTCTCAAAACGTTTACAGTTGTTTCATCTCTAAAAAGTCCCAAAATAAGTTGGAATCACTTAATTCATACTTACTATGATAGTGAATTCGAATTCTAAGCCTTAATGCTTAGAAAATATCGTAAAACGTTACTGTCGAATTTTATCGACGTTAGAACATACGTTCGAAAGAGTAACATAAGCTATATCGCTTAATTCACTAAGTATAAGTGAATATCACATAGAACTCATCATATTATGCTTAGTCAAAGTCGAGCATTGACTAATTAATATTTTAATTATCGAGGCTAAAACCCTAATTACGATTTATATTATCGTAATTAAGCGTTAAAACTTCGGGATATTACACATAAAGTATGGGTATCTTAACGTCATAATATCATAGCTTTCCACGTGCTTTCTTTTTGTTCATGGTTCCTTAATTTTCATTAAAGACCCATACTTGATTCATTAATCGTTGAATCGTACGATCAAATTAGTCGTAGATTTTCATCATAACTCATCTGAGTCAAAGGTCACGTCATCATGATGGTTTACGTGAATTGGGCCATTTTCATATTTCCATAACTGTGACACGAGGAAAACATTTCGTACTTTCCCCGTATTTGGTGGAAGTACTAAGCTGTAGGCTACTAGGCCTATCATTATTTGTAAGGTTCTATAAAACGTGATCTAATCATTCTTTGTATCAGAATTCTTATAATCTCTCTAGACGGGGAAATCTTAAGAAATTTTGATTCCGCATTTAAAAATGCAGTTCAAATTTACGCGCATCAGCGTAAGACTTTTGTCTGTCCTGAGCTTTTCTTATTCTTTGCCTCGTTGGCATATATCTTAATCGTTTCATTTACAACGTCAGGACTTTATACCTTTGCTCACCTACTTTGTCACAATAAAGTGGTGGTCAATACTTCTTTCCGCAACACGCCTCATAAGGCTACATTGATCGTCGTTTGGCAGCTACGGTCGCACATAAACTTACCAAGTGATACAATACGTTTCCGCTTAACCCTTGGTTTAACACTTATGTTCTATCGTATCCTTAAACGTTCATATAGTCCTTTTGATCCCCCTTCTGCCTGTGAGTGGATATCTATGTTAAGGTTCAATCTCATATCTAACTCCTTTTTGTGAGTTAGTTCAAAATCTAGGGGTACTCTTGGAGTTTTTTATCTGAAATGATAGGTTTTGGTACTCCTTGTAAATATACGATTTCCTTTACGTACTACTGAGTTATCTTATCAGATCTATGAGTCATCTGAATATGCAGAGACAAACATAATTGGTTGGTCAATCCACTACTACCCATATGGTAGTGCGACTTCTTTATGACTTTGGCAAAACCTGTCATAAGATCCATTGCTATATCATTCCATTTTCATTCGTGTATCTCTAGAGATCATAACTTCTTATAAGGTCTTTGATACGATGCCTTCACTTGTTGGCAACCGAGACACTGCTCGACAATCATGGTTACATCTCATTTCATTCCTTACTATCTAACCTTTCTCATAATTCACAATATCACTTAATAATGCCTGGTGGGACGATATGAGAAGGATTATGAACTTCATTCATGATTTCATTTCTAAGCTTATTATTGCTTGGAAATGTATGTATATATCTCTCTTTTAGACAATATAACATTGTCCAGCGTTCCTTAAAATATCCTTTAGCTCTTCATTCCTTATTTTAATTTGTATTCTCTTCCTATCTTCATTCTCTCTTTTAGTCATATATCACCTTGGTTGTGAGTAAAACTTACGTTAGTCACGATTGCCGACGATTTACATTCTCGTTTTCTTAAACTTTCTAATGAGTTTTCCTTTTCTATAAGGACATACCATAAATTAGACTGAATTTTATAACTTAGGGTATTAGATTCTACCTTAACCTTCCTTAGGTGATCATTTATCACAATTGTAATCTTTTACTGATTCGAGCCATCTTTTCTATCCTGTATCCAAGTTTCTTTGCTCGACGAATAACTTCAAACTTTTGTGAATTGTGAAGGGTTCTTAACTTATTGTTATAGGAGTGATGTCTCCAAGACTTTGGTATTTATACTGTTGTTACTATTTCAAGTCATGAGTTGGGAAATTATATTCATGTGGCCTAAGTCATTGTGATTGTAAGCTATTATCTTGCTCATATTAATACATAGCCTTACTTTTATTAATCCTCGTAAATTTGATTCCATTTTAGGGTAGCTATGTGATTGGCCTTGTTACCTTAGAGGGTTCTCACTGGATTTCTGATATTAGTCAATTGATCTATGAAACTGCTGATCTTATTTTAGGTCTTTGACGGCTTTCATTTTTAGTTGCTTTATCATTTGCCAGATCTACATTGATTTCTTGTAATGACACTATGTGCCTGAGGAATATTTCTTTAGCCAGAATTCACAATATTGTACTTGGCAAAATTTGCTCGGCTTCTTAAAAGTCGTAAGACAGTCCTTCGATGTTCTTTATGTTTTCTCCCATCCTTTGAGTAGATAAGAACATCATTCTTAAAGATTAGATAAAAAAAATTATCTAAGTACGTGTGGATCACTCGATTTTTAAGGTTTATGGTCAGGGCTGATGCATTTGTCAGTCCGAATGGCTTAACCATTATCTCATAGTAGCCATATCTTATTCGGAACAACTTGTTTTTGTAATTCGGATATCATTCTATAAAGACCATATAATATTTCATCAAAATGCCTCAGTGAGGACTTTTCATACATTACTTACGAGGGTCGGTCTATTAAGCAGACTGATTACATGGTGTCTAGTTCTGTTTACACCCAAAATTTCGACACCACATTTAACATATTCACGAAATATTCCAACTACGTTTATTTTACCCATTCTAACCATATTATCTACATATGAGTCTCATATTATCATAGGGTTCCATGTCTCTGAGTGCCCTTTGTCGGAGTCGTACTCTCCTCGAAACTGCCTTTCTCCCGATGCGTTTTGTTTCATACTGATGATCATTCTCTTCGAGAGCCGTGGTCCAGTGCTCCCGTTTCTTCTTCAATACCGTAAATTGGTGTTACTTTATCGAAAGTATGGTGGGTTGGTAGCGGTAATTCTCCTAATCCGCGAGGCGATAAGATCCGTCCTTTTGCCCTTCTCGTCTCTTCTCGGTACCATTGACGTCCGGGGCGTGGGCATGCGTTTGGAATATCATGGTACAATCGTCCTTTGTACCGCACGGTGTAACTTGCCGAGGACCGGGACAAGTACTCATGGGTGCCGTTCCATCGCATTATATGTATACTTGAGTCGGTTGACAAAATCTCGTAAGTCTCGCGATCCTTTGAATTTTCTACATGGAGAAAATATTCTTTTATCTTCTTTTGCAAAATTCTACCAATCCGTTGGCAAGCGATGGATAAGTTGTTGGATACCATCCTCGTCCGTCACTCCATAGTTACGAGTATCCATCCGTAGGTGCAAAATTTTTCTCCAAAACTGTTCTAAATCCATGTCTAGTTCATAATAAAAGAGCCGATCGCTCGTGCGAAGTTATAACTTGTAGGCCTTGGGATTAATATTTTTACTCGTCGGACTCCTTTTCTTTCCATCGTAAGCGAGATAGTTCTAGATGGGCCAACCTTAATTTTAAAGCAATTAAGGACCCAAAATTCGTCACGTAGAATTTCAAATGAGAGACTATGTCCATGTTTGAATCACGTGGGTGACATCTATTTTCGAAACTTCTTGTCTCTCGAATTATATCTATATTCCCCATGGATATAATGATCCGAATCATTGGATAAAACCTTAGGCGATTCTAGGTTCAATTCTGAGCTTGAGCAACACTTGTGATGGTCATAATTCTCGTATAGGTAAGGAGATTCTAAATCTTCATTCGCTTACCCTAATTTGGGTTCTATCGCTTCTTCGCAAACTTGTATGATGTCAAAAAGCGAAGCATCTATATTGAACAAAATCTTATAGGTATTCTGAGAAATTTTTCTCATACTTATCAGGCCTCCCGTTTTTTTTTTATGTTCGTTCAAATTTCGGTGCGAAGCATAGGTTATGTCTACGGTATTCCCGTCTATTTACGTAACATCTTTTTCATATGTCATTGTCCTTTCCATTGGGACCTTATGTTCCCGTGTTATGGCCTTCTGTTGCCTTATTCACCCTATACTTCTCGGTATTAGTATCGTTATGCTTTCACCATAGCATTCGTGGTTAGGTCTATATCAACCTATCTTTTGATATTGATATCTCAATAATTAAATCTTATCGTAGAGATCGTCATGTCTCTATCAACATCATTCATTCCTAATCCGGTATGAATGACTCCATTCCTTTTCACTTCATCGATCTTAGGAATATATTTCTCATATATCCTTACTTTAACTCTTTCTAGAAATCCTTGTCTTGGCATTTAGTGCCATCGTTTGTAATATCTCCTTTTGGATATACGTCATTTCTTCTTAATCCTTTATTGATTTATCATGCAATTTCGCATAAGATAAAATCCTTTGTCCTTTGGGATGTATTATACTTTTACCTCGACATCAAATATCTTTACCATTTTCTCGACATTCAATGATTTCTTCATTTCCATGTCAGAGATACTTAATACCCCACTTTATTGATCGTCACAAAAATATGGGGGTAAGATTTACAATTAGGTCCACGTTAAGATCCTTCCATGTGAATATTTTCCTGTGTTCTCTTGGATGTATTTCCTTTGCAAGATCTATAGAAACTATCTTGCTTGTTAACTATTAAGTTACACGAGACAAGCATTTTGTGTCATTATAACTTAGGGTATTACGATTTATTTCAAAATAATGAATCTGTTTCTTAATCCGTTTCTTTACTTCCAAGGAATTACCTTACTTATCGAAGTCATAACATCTCTGAAGCTTATATCATATCATGAACTATCTAATTGTATAGCTCATAATTTCTTCTGCTATTTTTTTTTTACTTTTGTCCATTTTCTTGAGCATGGTGTCTGAAAGTAATCTTACTTTCGTTATACTTCGGTTGTAATATCCCGTAGCTTTAATACTTAATTACGATAATATAAACCGTAATTAGGGTTTTCAAAAACTATAGGTTATAAGTATTAATGTTATAAATTTATTTTATGTGATATAATTGCATAATATGATCCAAAATGATGTTTTAAACATATTATGATTTTATGGGAATTTTTAGGATAAGAATTGCACATAAAATAATAGAATTACATAAAAGAATTAAAAAGTCAAAATGTTGACTTTAGTCAAAATTGTTGACTAAATGTTGACCAAGGTCAAATCGCACGAAAATCGATAATACGCGATCTATGTGACGTAATACGTTTAGTAACAATGTGACTTACGTTAGGTAAGTACATTAAAACGTACACTATATGCTAAAAAGATGGAATATCTCTTATATGATGAACGATTTCATAATCGACATCATTTTGGTTAGGAAACGTCTAAATAAGTTCGACGTTAGCATTATTTGATGCATAGGACGTTATAGACAATGTTCATCTCTATCAAAACGTAACCAATGTATTGAAATAATTCTTACGTTAAGGTGGGGCGTGAATTGAGACGAGACGTAAAAAGTGACCGTAGAAAGACCTAAATACTCCAGGTGGGCTTTATTCGAAAACCCTTTTATTTACGATGCTTTCTTCGAAAAGTATTTATTTAGAAAGCTTTCATTTGAGAAATGATTATGAACTGTTGTTCAATTACCTGCCCAAAGTATTTATGTTTTATGTATGGATCCTATCAAGCAGTTGGGTGAGCCAACTATGAAAGTGATCTGATTGTTGGGTCGGCCCAACTTTATAGAAAATCGATATCGGATCACGTGCTAGATCACGTAATTCCTAGCCTGGATTAACGTGTACACCATAGGTGATTGTGAGCCGATAGCAACATCTTGACGATCGGTCACGTCCGTAGAAGGAGGCCTACTTCTACTGGCGTGAGCAGAGTTATGAGAAAGTCATATGAAAGTGATACGGATCATACATACGAGAAAATGCCCGGCAAAGCGATCTTTTGAGAAATGATAAAGTGTTTTGGTATTCACGAGCTATTTTACTAAAATCCTCGTGTTATACTATAGGCGATGTAATTTAAAGAAATTATTTTGGCATAAGTCCACTAAGTGCATTCTTGTACTTAGCCCTGCATGTTTGTTTTTAAATGTGCAGGTTGAGCTGATGATGGATGGCAAAGTGTTGAGCAGCCGGAGTTTTTGATATAGTTTATCCTTGAATTCATATCGTCATATATGAATTCACATGTTTTCCGCTGCTTAGAACACACAGTCATGTTTTGAATGTTGATGCATATTACCTTCAGATCAGTCGAACGATTTTGTCAAGGATCTGTTGGTCTAGTTTGAATGTAATACGTTATGTAGTTGACTCTAATCTTTTGATATCTTATAATATTGGTCATCGTTTCTTTACCGTTCCATATTCATTTATCATTAAGTCCTTTAATTCCCGTATCATTAGTCACAGTCCCGGCTAATCCGTAATTAGGGTTGGCGGTTTGTGACATCGATTCCACTTCGTGACAAGAACGTTATCATTGTCATATGGTTGGTATAGGTAGTACATTCGTACACCATAACTTAAATTCTAAGCATCTTATTTCCATGTCTTGTCCTGGAGACATTTTCTCCATAATTGGCTTACATTCTAGGGCTATCTGATAGTCGTCACACAATCTCGAGGATTATGATTTTCAATCTCATTATCATCTGTTTAACCAAGTTTCAATTACTTGGAATCGATTATGCTCAAGCATAATCTCATTGATTGAGGTATAAGGCGAGAGATCTATTTTCTGAGACGTTATCATCTCCTTATATATATATTCCTTGAAAAGAATATCTTGTATGCATCTTTATTCTTTTAAACATGTCCAACCTACTAACGAGGGTTTTAAGGACAACCAACTTATCTTAAAGATAAGTTGTAATCTCTCTCGTTATGACATAATAAGGGAAATTCATATCCCAGATATCATATACTTTTCTTTACTTTTACTCTTTGCATTTAATGCTAAAGAGTATCTCATTCATAACTTTATTATCATAACAGTCGTATGAAGGTATAACTTCACTGTTTTCCAATCTTTGTAAAGCCCATCAAGGGTCATCACATTCATGTGTATCATAGGAAAATATCTCATTTCATCGAGATTTTCTTTACATCATAATTTCTTGATGTCATCACTTCATTGGTCAAAACTTTTAGGTGACTGGGATAAGTCAACCTATTTCATGTCTGATGTTTATCGCTTTACTAATTCGCACTTAGGTGACAATGTAAGTCAACATTAGTCATACTTGATGGTTTCAAGGATGGGAGAAATTATCACGACTACCTACAAAAGGTCTTGTCTCATCCATCAAGATAACATCTTTCAATGATTGAATCGATATGTTCCTTGGATGAAGAAATGGGGATCTAGGTCCAAGACCGAATGACGACTCATCGAGATTTCTTTGGTCATATGGGTGGCGGACCGTCACAAATATTTTCTCAGTCACGCAAGGATTTGGGTTCAAAAGGACACATTATGAATTTTCGGGTTGAAAATTTTCAGAAAAAAAAAAAATGAGAAACTCGAATGAATTCTCAATTGGATCTAGGTCATAGAGTTAAACTCAACGATAGAAATTGGGTAATGGATATAACTTGAAAATTTATATACTCGTAATAGGTCATCAACAAGGGTTCTCATGTATAACAGGGCTCCACTGGTATTACTGGCAATCTTACTTTCTTAGTAACATTCTAAGATTCAGTATCATCCTATAACGTTCTTCGCTTATACAGATCATAGATCCTAACTTCAACTGATTCTCGGGAATTCTGGAGTAGGAATCAGGGATTTGGTCCTTCATAAGAAATGAAGTACAGTGCATTAGGGGCACGTAGGAGAAAACCATACGTGAATCGGAGTTCACATTATCGAGAACAAGCCAAAACAGAATCACTGCGCAGTGCAGGAAATTTTCAGCGCCGCATGGCTGAGGCAATATAGCGATGCCGGCGCTTGTGGTCGTGCACGCCGTTATCAATGCCGAGGTAGTACAAAGTCATACCGATGCCGTCGTCGTACAGGCTACCAAAGTCAACATGTCAAAGTCAATGTTACAAATTCCCGAAGTCAAAGTCGATAGTCGCACATGGCGAGGTCGCACAATTTCGTATAAATCTTTTGCTTTTCTACACTCAAGATGGAATGAAGTTCTCAAATCCATCGTTACTCTTGTTCTTGTAATGGAAGGAAGTTCTTACTTCTATGTTCTTTCGTAAAAAGTGATCATGCTTCTTAAAAAGTCTACGTTCTGCTGAGCTAGCATGCTCATCATCATAATCAACTTTAAGGGTTGAAGTAAAACTTCGAATATTCATATGTAGCTCATCTGTACGCATGTACTTCGTCGAATTTCAAGAATTCAACATATCATTTTTGACAAATCAATGGCCAATCTCAATCATTTTAAAACATGAATAACATAACTTCGTTCATAACAATGAACCCTTATTGAATTTCAGGAATTCAAACATTTCATCTTGGGCATATCATACTAAAACTTTCTCATATCATTGACATCATCTTTCTTATATCTTCCTTCTTTTCATAACTTTCTTGACAAATCATTTGTCACAACATTCATTCTCAACCTTTCTCATAGCTTTCATTTCTTTTTAAAGATCATTTCGATCATCCTTCACTTCAAACTTTTCATTTTATTAAAAAAAAAACATTTCATAAACATACGTCTGGCCAGGCTAATTTTCAAAACTTTTGAAAAAGAGTCATTTACCTCATTCCAGTTGAGCTTGATGTGATGGAGTGTTGAGCATTGTCAGCTGATCTCTAGAAGTCTAATGACTCAATCTAGACTTAACCTTAAAGGAGATTTTGGGTTGAGAGCGAACCGCTCACGATACCGCTCTGTCATGACCCCTAAATCCTAAGTACGATTTAGTAGGGTTGTAACTCTAAACAAGGGTAAAAGTACAGGGAGACTCTTCTTAACAATAAACTGTAATACATGTGACCGGTATGTTCTTGAACTTTAATACATAACTTAGGTTCTTGCAGCGAAAAACATGTGATATTGATAAACGCGCATTTTACACGTTTATTGTTGATATTTAAAGATGAGTTTAGATCATTTAATGTGCGTTTATGTATCGATCTTAATGTTTTATCTATTTCTAGAAGATCTTGCTCTTGGGTGTTCTTTTGGTGTTGTGTAGGTCTATATGTTGAAAATCGAAGCAAGGGCAAGCACGAGCCAAAATGCACAACCGCCAGTTTTAGTGACCAGCCCTAGGGTCGCTAGGCGACCGAAGATCATTCGCGGCCAAGATCGAGCAGCGTCCGCGAGCTCACGCCCGTGAGCAAGCCCCAAGCCGAGAAGCTTCGTGCTATTTTCGCGACCACAGCTGGCGACCGCTAACCAGTCCGCAAGGTAACCTCGCGCGCGAAGAGGCGATCCGCGGCGAAGAAGCGCGCGACACATGCCTCATGGTCGACTCCACCGACCGCGAGGAGCGGTCGTGAGATGCAGCGGCAAAGGATAAAATTAGGGTTTTGGGGTGTGCCTATATATATGGCAACATCCCCTCGTGCCCCCAACTTAGCACACACGATTCCAGACCTCTTTTCTCCAGTTTTTCATCAGTTTTTACAATTTTAGCATTGATTTCCATTTAATTTCATTCTAGAGTTTAGTTGAGCATTGTTCTTTGTTAGTTTTACGTATTGTCACGACCCGAACGTTTCGTCAGGACAATTTCATAAATTCCGTTTTATTTGAGGTTGGGATTCAAGCCCAACGATTGTTCATCGACAACTCAATCGGGTTTCATTTATATAATTTCTTTTTTATGGTTAAATCGTATTTTATTCCGTTTATTATGTCTCGGCTAGATTTACATTTCTAATCCTAGGGTTTGCATGATCCGATCCTATATGTTGTGATTCTCATATCGCTATTTACCTTCTAGGCATTGATTCATGATTCTTGGTGCTTATTTATATGTGTTAATTTCGATCAATCTTGATGCATATCTAGTTGCCGATTAATTACGTAATCGTATTAATTGTCAATCGATCTTGAATGCATGATACGGATAAACCTTGAGTCGTAGTTGAGATAGGAACATCCGTAGGAAGCTTATTCTTTGTGATCTGTTTGGGTTGCTTGTTTTCACCTAGAGGCGTATGATGTGGAAAACTACTAATCTACACCGCAATTGTAAATGGCGAAGTTGTTGGTTATATATGTGATCTTCCATCTTGTGCGGATTAAAATTGGCTAATAGGAAGCAGGATGAATATACATTGTGGGTAGGATTAATGTATCCCAGGGTTAGTCTTTCTTATCTGTTTTATCATCCGTGTGTTTTATTGCTTTATTTTATTTTCTGCATGGTTACATCTACTTTGGATTAAATTCCGAAGCCCTAAAATCTTACCAAACCAATTCTGTTGCTTGGATAATGATGAATTATTGTTGAGTTAGCTTCTGTGTTTTCGTGTTACAATCCCTGTGGATACGATACTCTGCTTACCTTATACTTACGTGTTTTTCGTGTTAGAAAAGTGAGCGATCAGATATGTACATATGACGATGTACTATCAAGGTATAAACATTTCAGCGACAACATTCCTATTGCTCAACACTGCTCCATCCATCATCTCGCTCAACGTACATTTAAAACAAACATGCGGTGAGTACAAGAATGCACTCGGTGGTCTCATGCCAAAACATTTTATCATTTGTAGATTACCATCGCCACATCATGGTAAGACACGAGGGTTTTAGTTGAAATGCCTTGTGCTTACTAAAATATTTTCATCATTTTCAAAATCATCGCTGGCGAGCATTTTTTCGTGTGTATGATCCATATCCTTAACATCATTTCGTCATATCATCATAGTCGAGCGTCGTGAAGGAGGCCTCCTCTGCGACACCGTGACCGCCATGAATTGTCCTTACAAAGACACAAATACCTTAGTGTACACGTTAATCCTAGCCTGTATTGTCCTTCCCATAGGATCCGATATCTATTTTCATTCATAAGTTGGGGCGACCCAACAACATTCATAACATTTCATAACATCTCATAACATCTCATGGATAGGATACATACACAAAACATAAACATTTTTTATGTAATCTTGTAAACATTTTATCAACAGTTGAAATAAGCATCGTAATTAAATATTTGTAAGCATTATATTTTTAGTAGAGTAAAGCCCACCGGACTTTTTTCGTCTTAAACTTGAGTATTATTCGCGTCCGACCGTCGCGTCCGCGTCCACCTTTACGTAAAAGATGTTTTAGTACGCCGTTTGCTTTTCTCGAGGCGCTCAAAGTCTAGAATAAACTTGATATTCTATATCGGTATAAACCGAATTCCTTAATGAATTCGACACGCTTTTCAATTACGTATTTCAATTGAATAGTTCTCGTTCTTGAGACATCGCTCAACCGTATCGTTTAACCTTTACGGTTTAAGCGTTCGATGTATTTATCGTTTCTCAATATAAGGATTTCAATTATGAAATCTTTTCTTACTAATGAGGTTTCTTACCTAATTAGTGCACCTTACGCGTATTAGCGTATTTATCGAATGTATTTCAGACGCGTTGACTTTAAAAGTCAACAATTTTGACTTTCAATAGTAATTTCTTACTAATTACGTTATAAATCGATTTTCAATCGATTTCTTTTCAGAAGTCCTAATTCTCGATTTGTCACGTAAATCGATGAACTTTATTAATATTTTTCTTAAATATTAATCCATTTATCCATAAATCCTTATTATTCATTTATACGGTTATTAAATATAACGTTTCGTTATAAACATAGTGATCTACTTTTATAAAATTTTATAAATCCCAAATATGTCCAAAATAATATTTAGACATATAATATATTATTACTCTTAATTAGAAAGGATTTAAAATCCTTATAATTCCTTTAATGCTATCGGTAATCCTTAAAATTACCAATGATTTCCAAAAAAATTTCTAAATTCATATAGTGTATTATTATACACTTATGGTCATTAATATGTATTAATATCATCCATATAACAATCGATCATCACCCTATTCACATAAGGCATATTTCACCTAGGGAGTTCCAACACTTAGTCAAATTTTAAGAGTTTATTTTTCAAAGCAAAAGCGTTTTAAAACAACCAAGTGACATACTTTGGCGATTCATAACTCTCGCTTCAAAATCGTATGACCGTGCAGGATACATTCGAAACCTCTAAACATGTACTACAAGTTCTAAGAAGGAATAGGGTCCCAAAGTGGGCAACAAACTGACTTCTATACCTAGAAAATTTTCAGATTTTTATTTAGCTTAACGACGAGGGTTTTGCGAGGCTCGTAACTTTGACTCACAAAACCAAAATGACTGCAGGCTACCAATTTGAAACCTTGCGACAAGAAATACATGTTTCATGAAGACCATCTTGGAAAATATCCGACGATCGAGAAATACATAAGTTCAAAGTTGACTAGTTGGAATGGACAGTTTCAAGTAGGTGACTTTGGGTCAATGAAAGGTATACCTATAAGACTTGGTTTGAGGTCAAACTTTCCAGATCACAACTAGACATGGTAGGGAACATTTCTTATGAAGAAACCCAAGTCAAAATCGGACTACAAATGGCTTGAACATCTCACGTAAAAGTCGGACTCGAACAGTTAATTAACATAGAAATTTGACTAAGGCAGTTTGTCAATAAGACTCACTGTAAAGCGTCAACTTTAAAAATTTACAGAGAGCTCATTATAAAGAATCTGGACATGCCACCCATCAGATTGAGAAGCCACTTAAGTCTAGTTTAATTCAGAAAAAGCCTCACTCAATGATTCAAAATAGATTGGGAGATAAAAATATTTTACTACAAGCTATCGCTACAGTGACAGCTTTGTGCAGTTCGTTTGTAAAATCTGGAATAAATAGTAAAAATTTTTAGAAAATTCTGAAAATTTACATAAATCTTCTAGACATGTTAAATTATGTTTATGACAAATTTTAGAGTTTTACCATTAGCCAAACTCGAAATTAAAATCATGAACCCAGGGTGATGAACATGGAAAATTTCACAGTTTTGTGCAGTGGTTTTGAAAAATATAAATAAAATAGTAACACACATCAGATGTACTTGAAATTTTACAAATACATACTATTCATGCTTAATCTAAACATACTTAAATTTCACCTTCATCGGACCACTGTAATTTAGTCAAATAAATTCCACAATCTACTGGTCGTGCAGCAACTTCCAGTTTCAGTTTAGCTATGGTGGAAAAGGGTCTCCATTGTAAGAGATGCAGTGAGGAGAGGAGAGGAGAGGAGAGGGACGGCTGATTGAGAGGTATGGGGTGTGTGTGGGGTGGTGTTGGGTGGTGAGGGAGGTATGGGGGGTGTTGGGTGACAAGTGTTTCCATATTAACATGCATCTCTACACTTGTCACACACATGCACAACTCACACACTCTCACCATGCACACACACACACACGGTTTTTATGCACATATATACATATATATCTGAATTTAATTGTTTAGTTAGGCTATTTAATTAATCACATTGCCACTTAATAGATACATGTATTAGTGGAAAGATTAACAAGATGAACTTGTATATATATAAGTATATAGTTCTCGGCTATTACATTATGCCAATGGGTCCAATTTTATTTTCCATGCCAAACATTGATATATGTTATAACATATAGTTTAGATGATAACTCATATCATAGGATAAATTAATGGCATCATTTTATGCGATAAAAACCGAGTTCGAAAATTAGGGTTTTCGAACGTTTGAAAAAATTTGATCCCTATAAATCCTTAATGATCTAGCATTGATTTAATGCTAAATAATACTGTAATTACATATAATAATCATTGGAAATTAATTACTATAATTCCTTGATCATTAAACTCACTTTTCAATTCGTCTCTAAACATTAACGTTTGAAAACGTTTCAAAACGTTAATTATCGACTCATCTCGAAATGGTCGTAATAAAGTCGTAATCACTTTATTAAATTATTCCATTAATAATGGAATTTAATTCTAAGCTTGATTGCTTAGAAAAATTTATGACGTTTTAACTATCGATACTGAAATCGACGTTAAAGTAATCTTGTCGACACGCTTTATAAACTTCATTTCCTTAATTCACGATTCTCAGTGAATATAAAATAGGAATTCATTCCTTCGTAAATAATCGAAATCATTATTCGATATCTTATGGATTGAATCATCTCAGCGAATTCCTAATTTACGGGTTTTAAATACCGTAATTATGCATCTAATTCTGCGGGATATTACAATATATGCTTATTTCATATGATATAGGAATGTTATATCATGGAAATTATGTTATAAATGTGATATATACTAATGTTTGGACCTTGTAGTAAATTATTACAATTTTTGGAAAATTATTGGACAATTATTCCAAAATGCCGTGACATTATAACATTAATATTGTGATGATCGAATGTTGATTGGTTGATATTAATACTTATAAATGACCATAGTGTATAATAATACACTATATGAAATTAGAAATTTTTTTGGAAACCATTTGGTAATTTCTAATAATTACCGAGAATTATTAAGGATTTTTAAGGATTTTTAAATCCTTTTAAATTAAGATTAATAATAAATTATATGTCTAAATATTATCTTAGACATATTTGGATTTTATAAGAAATTTTTGAAAATATTTAAGCTATAAAAGTTAAAATAGCCGTGAGCTATTTTTAGATTTGAATAAGGATTTTTAAATCCTTAAATACATTATTTATAATGAGTTATATGTTTAAAAATTATTTTAAACATATTAATGAGTTTATAAAAAGAAATCAATTGGAAATTGATTTTTGTGAAATTTAGATATTAAAGTATGACTTAGTAATTAAATTACTAAGAAAAGTCAAATTGTTGACTTTTGAAATCAACGTACGAAATACGTTCGATAAATACGCTGTCTGCCGTAAAACGATCAGCTTGCTAATAAAATCTCGTTGAAACAAAAAGACTTCATTTTGAAGTCGTTAGATTGAAAAACGTGTGAAAACGTTGAACATTCACCCAAAAAGGGTAAAATGGTAAATTTTGAACATATCTCGTCTCTATCGAAGAACGAGAAATGTTAGGATGGTATGTGCTTGAAAAACGTATTGAACTCGTTAAGGAATTCAATTCAAATCGATATAGAATATCGAAGTTATTATAGACTTTGAAAGTCTCGAAATACGTGACCGACGTACTAAAACTTCGCTTTTACGTAAAGGTATGGACGTTGACGCAACGACAGAACGTTGAACAATAACCCAAGTTTAAGACGATCAAGTAGTGTCAGGTGGGCTTTCTTTCAAAATAAACATGTTTTGCTTTACTGATCAAATGAATTTACTTACACTGTTGATTTCAACTGTTGACAATATGTTTACAAGATTACCTGCCAAAAATATTTATGTTTTGTGTATGTATCCTACCCATGAAATTTTATGAATGTTGTTGGTTCTCCCCCAACTTATGAATGAAAATCGATATCGGATCCTACGCCGGAAGGATTATACCTGGCTAGGATTAACGTGTACACTAAGGTGATTTGTGTCTTCAGAAGGACAATTCACGGCCGATCACGGCGTCGTAGTGAGGTCTCCTTCACGACGTTCGACTATGATGTTATGATGAAATGATGATAGGGATATGGATCATACACACCAAGAAAATGCTTGTGGCGACTTTTATGAAGCGATGAAAATGTTTTAGTAAGGACAAGGCAATTTCAACTAAAACCCTCAGTGTCTTACCATGATTTGGCGATGTAATTCAAATCTGATAAAATGTTTTCGGCATAAGTCTCATCGAGTGCATTCTTGTACTCACCGCATGTTTGTTTTAAATATGCGGGTTGAGCTCGATGTTGATGATCGGGAGGTGTTGAGGAAGTCGATGTCTTTGATGTTTTGTTAAGATTTGTCGACCTCAATACATATCGTCGAATATGTATTCACACACTTCCACCGCAAACTCGAAATTATCTTATGTTATGTCGATGATGAGACGATATGAGCGTGAAGCCCTTCGATCGTAATATCCTTTGGAATCTGTTGGTCTAAGCCTTTTGGTCCGATATGTTATAAATGTATGTTTTGTCTCAAGTATTATATCTCACATGTGATAAGCCTTATTGTAATAGTCTTTCTTTATCCCTAAATACTATTCCTAGTGTTAGTCCGCTCCAGTCCGGGTCATCCGGAGTGGGGTCGTGACATTTAAAGTTTGAACCAATATGTTCTTTAAAATGAATAATTGGGATATAGGGTCCAAAGACCAGAATGACGACTACTGAGATTTCTTTGGTCATATGGGTGGCGGACAATCACAAATACTTCTCGATCACATGAGGGCTTCGTTTCAAAAGGACACTTTATAAATCTTTCGTTGTAAACTTCTTTCGTAAAAAGTGAGAAATCAAGTTGTAGTGACCAAAAATCTTTAGTATTAATTAGAGGTTAATTAAATATAATTAGGGCCTAAAAGTTATTAATTTCATAAGAAGGAATAAAGAGGTGTAAAGGGATTATTAATCGATAGAGTTCGATTATTTCTTAAATTGAAGAATATGAGATTTGAAAAATTAGAGAATACTTAGGAATGATTTTTAATATGATAAAATATGAATTTTGTGTTTATTAATGAAGGTTTGCATGAAAAGTGTTGTTAATTTGAAATTTTATTATAGAATACAATAATTATTTTTGCATGTTATTTTCTTATAAAATGAGATGAAATATTATTTAAATTATTAAATGTCTTGAATAAATTATTTTGTTAATATTCAATAATAAAAAGAATTATTGGGCATAATTTTTGAAATTTAGGAGTTAAGTTTAATTAGTTGAATTTGTAACATATGAAAGAATTTAATTTATGTTATATGAAATTAATTTTAACTATGGATGTAAATTGTTTTGGATTATAATATTTATTAGAAATATAGTTATATATATATAAGGATATTAAGTTATAACATTAGCAATATTAGAGGTTTAATTATCAATTTTAGAAATTTGTGTTAAATTATGATAAAATGATAACTTAATGTACATTTAAATGTACATAACCATTAGATCATCCTCAACCCCCAATTCCCCTCCATTTTCGGCACCAACACAAGAACACACACTAAAAATTTTAATTTCAATTTTAATCCATAATCAAGGGTGGAATTAAAGGATAATCACTCCTAGTAAGGTAATTACTTCATTTAACCAAAGTTTTTATTGTTTAAATTGATGATTATCATGTTTGGACACCTTAGGGTTTTCGAAAACTATGAAGCATGGATTATGGTTTATTTGTTTAAATTTTGTTATGTTTATTGATTTAATTATGTTTATGAAGCTTGATTAACATATACTATGGTTTTAATTTGTTTAAATTCATGAAGATTAAAAATTCAAGAATTTTACCTAAACCCTAATTTTTATATATGGAGCATATGTTATGATTTGGTTGAATTAAGCTTGAATATATGTTTAGGGATGATTATAAACACTATATGAATGAAGAAATTTAAAAATTAAATCATGCTTGCAAATTATGTGAAATTTTCGAAAACATGGTGTGATTGGAACTTAATGATTTTGATTTTATTTGATCCATTTGACATGATATTTATGCTTAGGGATATAAATAATGCATAGAATGAATTTATAGGAATTTAATTCAACTATATGCATAATATCCAAATTTTCAAAAATGAAGGGGACCCCATGAACCTTTATTTCTTGATTTTATTTTATGTATTTGAGATCTATGATAAAAATAATGCTTAAGTTTAATTTATAAGAATTTATGGATATAAGGTATGAAAACTAGAAAATTAAAGTTTAGTATAAGTTATGATTTTATGTGAGAAATTTTAATCAAGACTTGAATGGATGATGGAATTATGATCATTGATGATAAATGAATATAATTATGAGATATTTGTTGTTAAATGGAATTTAGATAGTAAAACTTCTATATATGTGAATGAAGGACATAGGCGATTAACTTGTAAATGAATGAGTTTAAGCTTGTTTTAAGTTCCTAAATACATATTTAAGTATATGGTGATGGTATTGAAGAGTTTGGGATGAAATTTTATGAGTTTGGTGTATTTGGGCTATACATATTACAGACGTTACTCTACCGAAATTTCGGTAGAATTCGTTGTTAATAAAACGTTTTGAATTGTTAATTGATATACTATTGATAAATAATTAAATGAATAAGGAAGGGTTGCTAAATTCAATAATAATTTTATTTTTACAAGGAACAAGCAAAGGCAGTCGAGACGTGAAGAACGAAGAACCTGACGATGTGGAGTAAACGTTTGAGGTGGGTAATCTTTTGCAAATTATTATTTTTGAATAAAATTAAAGTTATGTTTCGAAATGATTGATATTATGAAAGTATTTTCAATCACCACATTATGAATACTTTGAAAATGAATGTTTTACCACATTGTGGGTATGACGGCGATTTACCTGTCTACGGTAGGAAAATATATTATACTGTGCACAGGTTATGGCTGTGAGCTTACAAATGTAGGCCGGCCATGGTATTGGGGAGGAGGCCTACTTCCCACTACCGGATGACGTTGATAGGGTATGACCGTAGTTGAGATCCTTCGGGACCAACTCAGGTATGTGATGCCGGTATGTTCGAAAAGAAATTATGGTGATATGATAATGAAAGATCTTTATGAAACAATTATTCAAATTGATTTCTAAAGTTTTAATTGAAAAGAAATTTCTAAGTTTTGAAAGTTATGTTGTTGATTACCCACTGAGTACTTTCTGGTACTCACACCCATAAAATGTTTAATTGTTGCAGGTTGAGTAAGAAGGAGATGTGGCATGGAATTAAGTTGAATTGTCGTTTTTGCTTTCTTCTTTTGATAGTTATCTTTGAATATCATGTATTCACATATGATATTCATTACACTTCTGCTGTCAAAACTTTGAAGTTGTGAAACCGTACTTTTGATAAACCTTGTAAATATTTCAAAAATTTCTACGTATGTATTTTCGAAGCTATGATCTCGTTTGGGTTTATTGCTGTTGTTGGAAATTTTCTGAGTGAAGGTTGGCTTACTCCATTTACAAACATTATGCTGCCCGTTTGTTTCAAAAACTTAATTTTTTTAAATCACTTATTGTTGGAAGATTTTCGTTATTTAAACCAGTCACGGCTTGATTATTTAGTTAAATAAGTAATTAAATAGTCGAATTCGTGATGTAGTGGTATCAGAGCATTTGTTCGCTTTGATCCTGTGAATTTTCTTTCCTTGATCCAACCTTTCTTGTAAACCTTTGAGTCATTGGTTAAAGCTCAGTGTTCCAACCCATCTCTTCATCTCAACCAGGTAAAGTAAGATGGGAATGTTGTGCATATGTGAACGAAATGTGATTATGTTGAATCTTATGATGTAGTATGTATGAATATAGATGATATATGATTATGTTGTTTCTAACTAGTATAGAAGTGATATCTGATTATAGGATGGTAAGGACAAAATCAACCGCTCGAAAGATCGTCGCTTATAGACCGCCGGGCTTAGGAGATATCAACAAATTTTATGCGTTAAGAATGAGACCAAAACAGGGCATGCAGTTCTTCCTTCATCATTACAAGGTCATGTGGCGATCGGTTCTGAAGTGTGGAGTGACCGAGCTCGACGGGCTGCTTCAACTGGTGCAAGCTTTGCCTCCTGACTGGAGGGGATGGGCATCAGAGATAGCTTTCGATTATGTGCATCCTGATATGGAGCTTAGAATTACTGGTAACCTCAAGAAGTTCATAAGAATCCTTAAAGACCAATACAGGACGGGGGAAAATCCTCCACTCATTCCTCATCATCCATTTGATTATTTCATCCCCACTGCTCATCAAATTCGCCGATATATTAGATCCACAAAGTCGAAAAATTAAACACGAATCTCATGAGCTTGTTAAAGCTAGTCCTAAATATGAGTATTGTGATGATGATGATACTGCTTCCACTGACCTCAAAGTGGACCTTAGAGGATCTGATTTATTTGACCAATCATTTGCACTTAAAACTCCTTCACCACCCTTATCTCCACTTCCCGAAATTCCATTGATTATGTCTTCCACTGAGGTAGAATATGAGTTTAATCAAGAACCGTGCGGTGTGGCACTTCTAACTTACAACCCTTGTCTATGAATGAAATGCATTCGTTGTCGGACCCATCCCTTCTCTTGCGGGAGAGTCGCTAATCCAAACACGATCCCACTCACGCCTCAAGAAGAAGAGAGCTCAAGAGAATGCAGATAGTTGAATGAAAGTAGTTTAACTAATTAAGATAGTAGGCGGAACTACCAGCCTGTAATTATAAAACTAACCTATGTGTAAAAGTCCTCAATGAGGCAATTTTCTTGTAAATTATAAACTGTTTTGTTATCCTTGATATGATTAAATGGTTATGTTTTTACCTTCTGTTGATGATTATATTTTGTTACATGTTAAAATCCCTTTCCTTTGCTTGATACTTTATTAACTGTTGTAGAAATAATAAATTTCTTTTGAAGTAGAATGCCTCCTCGAAGACGAAACCAGAACATGGAAGAAAGAGCAAGTCAAGCCACTCCCCAAAACCTTCCTGAACAAAACCTTCATGATCGTGAACCCTCTCCCGAATGTAAAAATTGCGAACTTTTTCTAAAGTAACCCACCTAACTTCACAGTGGGTGGTAGTCATGACCAAGCAGGAGGGTACGGTGGAGAGAATCTTTAAGTTTTGGAATGCAATGATCAAGAATGCTTTGTGTATAAACTTTCTTATGAAAGGACATGAGACTTCGGTGGGAGGCGACGATAAAACCCTCACCCCAACAAATGGCGAACTTCACTTGGGAACAGTTCAAGGAAGAATCAGCTAAATTTATTCCGCAAGCTTTAGGAAATGTAAGGAAATTGAATTCATGAATCTGAAGCAAGGAAATAGAAGCGTGGCGGAGTACGATCGAGAATTCTGCACATTATCTCGATATGCACCATACAAGGTAGAAACAGATGAAAAGATGGCTGAGATGTTTCGCTCAGGATTACGGCCGAAATCGTAATTATTTTGGCTGCTCAACCACCCATGTCTTTACGCGAGACTCTTAATCGTATGTTAGATATGGAAATGGAAATACAAGCGGAGAAAGCTCATCGAATTGAATACTGGTGTACCAAAAGGTTTTGTTCCATCAAAACCCTCTCAATTAGAACAAAGATATAAAGGAAAAAGGAAATGGGAAACAGAGGAAATCCGAACAAGAGACCATTTCAAAGGCAGGGACCAATGGCGTCAAGATCATTCCGACCACCGACAATCGGGCGGTACATTCTCTTCTTCGAATCAGATAAGGCCACCTATGTGCCCCCAGTATAATCGTCCACATTTTGGTCTATGTAGAAGCGGTAGCAACACCTGTTATTCATGTGGACAATTCGGCCACTTTGCTTCTGCCTATCCGCATGCATGAATGTGGGTGGGAGAGGAGAAAGAGTGAAATCTTATCGACCTGCTCAAACGGTGAAAGCAATGACCGGGTACTCACAACCACCCCGTTATCAACTCCCTCCACCACAAGTGACTACCATTCCAGAAACTTCAGCTCCGCAGCATCGTCTCAATCTCTACAAATTCAACCTCAACACCAAGTGGCGATACCTGAAACGAAACAATCGAAAAGAGTATAGAAATCGATGTATGGCCCGGTTAAAGGTGTACTGTTATAGTTTTGTTTGATCACGGAGCATCGCATTCCTTCATTTCTACCGCATGTGTAGATAATCTTGAACTCCCCGTAAAACAAATCAAGTAGGTTTTAAAGTGATAACTCCAAAGGGTGGGCGGCGGTAGTTGATCAAATATGTCCTAACGTAGAATTCGAGTTAGGATTACTTCAGTTAAAAGCTGAATCATTACGCCTCTTATGCATGTGGGATGTAGATATTATCTTGGGTATGGTTTGGTTAACGAAGAATTTCGCAACGATTCGTTGTGAACAGCGAGAAATCGCATTTCAACCACCAGGAAAAGAACCCACGTGTTTTTATGGGATCGATGAGAGAAAAAGAAGGGTGCCTGTAATATCAACTTTATAGGCAGAAAGATTGTTAAGGTGTAACGAAAATCGTGCTTATCTCATATGCCTAAGCAAGGAAAACAAGAAGGACGTAAAGATTGACGATGTGCGGTTGTTAGGAATATCCGGATGTATTTCGGAGAAATTACCGGTGTACATTTGGATCGACAATTCGATTTTGTGATCGATCTAGAACCGTGGTCAAGACCGTAATATTCCAAAGAAACGAATATACGATTACGGTTTTCTAAACCCGTAATTAGGGTTTTACGTATATTATCTTTTACGACATCGAACCTTGTGTTTTCGATACGATATCGTTATAACGAATTCCTTTCATAATTCACTAAGGATTGTGAATTAAAGGATTGAAATATTATGAAGCGATTCGTCAATATATTTTAACGTCAGACGCATATCGAACGTCAGCTTTTCATGAAATTTTCTGAGCGGTGAAGCTTAGAATTAATTTCCATCTTAATTCCTTTATTAAAAGGAATATATTTATTTAGTAAGTATGAACTTACTGCGACCATTTTGAGATGAGTCGATTTTGAACGTTTTGAGACGTTAACGCCAACGCCTGAGAGACGCTTTGTAAAATGAGTTTAATGCTCGTGAAATTATAATAATTAATTTCCTATTATTATTTTATATAATTTCAGTATTAATATTTATTAAAATCGAATTTTCAGTTATTAAAATTGATAAATTGGTATTGAAATTTTGAAAACCCTAAGTTTATAAACTTTGGTTTTTCACATGAAATGACACTATTAAATTACCCTATGGTATCTAAACTTTATAATATGATATATATGGGTATTATTAAGCTATGAAATCAGTTTTTGGAACAATAAAACTCGATAGCTTATATTTATAATTTTCGAGACCTAATTATAGAAATTAGGTTTTTATGCATAAATTAATGCTATAATTTTATCCTATGCTATTATTCAATATCTAAATCATATATTATGATGTATATATGTATATTTGGATCGAAAATGGCATGAGTATCAATAATAGGTGTGATTTGTATTTTATTCCTATTTTTCCTAATTTTGATCTAGTATTTTAAAATATGGTATATGCTTGGTTTAATTATTTTAATGGCTTGTAATATATATCTATGATTATGTATGATATATATATCTAGTATTAGGATGGAATAAAATTAAACCACCCCTAAACACCCTCAAACCGCCGGCTACTCCTTCCCCATGCACAATGATGTGCCTTTTTAACACCCAACGCATGAAGCCCTTTTTCCCTAGCCTAATGATCACTATCTCACCATCAATTGCTACAGATTTTATTCAGATTTTTGGCCAAAAATCGAGAGTGGGAGAGAGTAATAGGAGAGGCTCTTCACATTACACTCTACTACACCCTTACACATTTTCAAACACTCAACACTCTCTCAAACACTCCATTTCTCTCCCATTTTCTAAAAATCGAGCCTCCTCCCCAATTTTCGAAAGCTTTTTCTTCTTCTTCTTCTTCTCTATTTCCTCTCCCAACTAGCTACTATATTGTTTCTTGTGAATCCTATATCATTCCAAGGTAAATAAGACCATAAGTATCGATTATATCCTCATTTATTCCAAAAAATCGAGCATGCTCAGATATATTTATGTATGTTCGAATGTTATATATATGTATATATATGTGTTTAAATGTTCTTGAGCATGAGATATATGGTTCATGATGATTTATTCTCAAATATATGAAGATATATGCTGGATAATCATATGTTGTTGCTTATTTAATTTTGAATGGATCTAAGATGTTTATGAAATTTTCGAACCATAGGTCTTGTTTTAAAATAATTTTGAAAACTATAGAAAATGTTTAGTAATGACCGAGCATGTTCTAAGTATTTTAAGAATGAAATATTGATCTATGATATGATTTAAGACTATGGTATGTTAATTAAAATTTTTGGAAAACCCTAGCCTAAAATTTTAAGAATGCCGTGAGCTTCTCAAATGGGTACCATGGTGTATAATTTTTATTTCAAGCTTGTAATGACATATTAATGCTTTAATGTATTGTTTATATGTTATATGTTTTAATTAGAATTTTTGAAAATCAATTGCTATTTATTTCAAAAAGGCCGAGAGCATACTATATGATATGTTGGTGTATGATTTTATTTTTGAACATGTAATGGTGTTTTAATGCTTTAGTATATTATTTATGCATTGTGTGAATTAATTAGAATTTTTGAAATCATTTACCTATTTAAATCAAATAAGTTTAAAGCTTACATGTTTATATGGTGATGATTTAATTGGTTCTTGATGATTAAATGATGTTATATTAATATACTATAGTGTATAAACATAGTATATAATTGTTGGAATTTTTGAAAACCAAAAACCAAAAATAATCAAAAAGGCCGAGAGCATGTATGCTCCATATGGTGATGATTTCAATTGGTTTGGTTGATATTATGATGTTACAATGTTATAATATAATGTTTAATGATGTTGGAATTTATTTAGAATTTTAGAAATTATTTGCTAATTATTTGGTAATTATCAAGTTATTACCGTGAATATTGTAATATATTGTGAAATAAATGGTTATGATGAACTATGGGTTATATTAATACTATATACTGATGTTGGGATATTATAATAAGTATATATAAATTTTGGGAATTTTGGATGATTATTCCTATTTATTCGAATTACCGTAAATATATATATGTATATATATAAATAAATAGCAATAATATCATATGAATTTGATAAATTCATATTCTGGACCATAGTGTATAATAATGCACTATATTAATTTAGAAAATTTTTCAAAGGTCATTTAGTATTTTTAATCTAATTATCGAAAATTTCGATAATATAAAGGGTTTTAAAATCCTTTTAATTCAGTTTATTAATAAAATATATGTCTATTAATATTCTGGACAGTCTTTGAATTTTACAAAATTTTATAAACATAGATTGCTATGTTTGAGACAAACGCTCATTTTATAACGCTTTAAATACCAAAATACGCTTTTTAATTATAAAAGGGTTATTAAAATGCTAAAATATTTATAAGTCCTCGATTTACAAGATAAATCGAGAAATAGGACTTTACGCTTTCAAATCGATCAAATTCGATTTATAAAACAAAATTGTAAGAAATTACTTTTAAAAGTCAAAATCGTTGACTTTGTCGACGATGTCGACTTCGCTGACTTTTCAAGTCAAACGACGATTATCGCTTATAAACACGTCAAGATGTCGTAAGATATACTAATTGAGTATGATACCTCATTAGTAAGAAAAGATTTCACAAATGAAACCATATATCGAAAATGTACTTATATCGAACGATCTCTAGGAACCAGAAAAGTCAATCGATACGATTAGAGACGTATCAATCCACTAAGGAATTGGGTCCACATCGATATGAAATATCGAAGTTTATTTTAGTTTTCGAAAGACTCGAGCGACGTACTAAAACCTCGCTTTTTCGTAAAGGTGTGGGACGCAAACGCAATGACGGATTTTGACGAACGAACGAACCTAGGACTTTTTACAACGAACCATAGTCCAGGTGGGCTCCTTTTCTTACCTCACTAATGTGGGCTTCCTATCTTTTAAATGTGGGCCTTTTCTTACCCCACTAAAACGTAACTTTACTGTTATTTCAAATGAATTTACTTACAGCACTTATCCTACAACTGTTTAACAAATGTTTTACTGCATTACCTGCCAAAAATATTTCGTTTTGTGTATGGATCCTATCTGTTATGCCGGGTAGGAAATTGTGGAGATGGTTGGAACTATTATATCAATTGTTGTGGTAGCACCCAACCTTTTAATGTCGTCCTGTGCCGGATGATAAATGCCCGCTAGATTGGCGTGAAGGTTGGAACTATGTTGTGTTAACATATGCTTGCAGAGAGTGATCGTGTGCTTGACGGGATTACGGTCGGTCACGCGTCGTAGATGGGAGGCCTCCTCTCGACGTTTATTATTTATTATTATTATGTATTGTGACTATGAGGTACGGACCATACACACCAAGAAAATGCTCGGCCGAGCTATGTTTCTTAACCGAATGATTTGGTAAGCACAAGGCATTTTAACTAAAACCCTGTGACTTACCCGATATTGGCAACAGAATCCAAATTCTATCAAATGTTTTCGGCATGAGTCCACTAAGTGCAATTTCTTATACTTAGCCGCATGTTTGTTTTAAATGTGTGGGTTGAGCTCGATGGTGATGATGGGGAAAGTGTTGAGAGTCCAAAGGTCCTCGACCGATTTACTTGAATTTGTGGTTTATACCTTGAATGCATATCGTCATATATGTATTCACACACTTTCCGCTGCTATACTCTGAACTCCCTTATTTACGCTTTATGTTTATAAACTATTGAGGCCCATCGGATCAGGCCAAGTTTTGGGGTCCGATGGCCTAAACCTTTTCAAAAACAATATAACATCATTTCATATTCTGTTCAAGCATGTTAGTTTATTTTTATGCATCTCTATTTTACCCATGTAACCCCTAAAATACTACTCCTAGTATTAGTTGCCCTCCAGTCCGGGTTGGTCCGGAGTGGGGTCGTGACAGAAGTGGTATCAGAGCCCCTTTGCTCTTTGTAAACCCGAAACCTTTTATTCTAAGTCTAGATCGAGTCACTGGACTTCTAGAAACCAACTGACTCCCCTCAACACTCCATCACATCGAGCTCAACCGGGAAAAAGGTAACTGCATTTCTTTCTCAAACTCATGAAATGGAAAACTTCTGCATGATGAGCAAGTTAGAGGAACTTTTGAGAAATATTATTATTATGAAAATTTTTGAAGTTGAGAAAGAAATTTTTCCAAATTTTTTTGAATTGAGCCAGTACAATTGCTCAAGTATTGAGATGGAAGTGTATGGTAGTATCGAGTTGAATGATCAACATGAAATGAACGAATTCATTTTGAATATGTATATGAGTTGATCATGACTGTCTTTTGAAATCATACTTCCAAATTTGCAAATAAAACTTTACTTCCCGACTTTCAAAATTTTATTTATGATGAACGATATGTTATCATAAGACGAACTTAGACTCTAAGGAGCATGTTCACGTATCGTGAAAGAACATAGAAGTACGAACTTCTTTTCCTTATGCGAACGAAAGAACGATAGGAAGAATGAAAGTAAAGATACCCTTGGGCACGAACGACGGAAGACGAGCAAGAAGGATGGACGAGGACAACCTCAACCTTTAAGCTGAATGACGTCGGCACTTCATCACTACTTCGACATGAGTGAGCATCAACACAAAATGGACGTCACTTACGGCTTCAGAATGTTCAGCCTCAACTTAAAAACCCGAAGATGGTAGACGTATTACGTCGACATACATCTCGTTTTGCAATTTGGCACGATCGCGCAAATTTCCTGCACTGCGCAGTAGATTTGTTTTAGCTAGATCTCTCGTTAGACTCCGATTTACGCATGGTTTTCACCTGCGTACTCCTAACGCACTGATCTTCATTTGTTATGAAGAACAGAATCCTTAATTCTGCCTCCAGAATACGATAGAGTCCGTTGAACTCTAGTTCGAGTGTTTGGTATAGAATAAGGATCTCGTAGCTTATATTAAGATGTTGTTGGCTTATGTATACGTTTGGGTAAGACTAAGAAGGTAAGTTGTGGTAAGTATTGTGCAGCATGATGTTACCTACCTTATAGACTTGCTTGACCTTATCTAGTTGCTTCACGTTACGTTAAGATATCCTTGCCTGCTTATGAGATGACGATAGTTGACTTATGTTAGTTTTATTCGTGACAGATGGAGGGGTTGAGATATCTCGCGAGGAGGAGGATTGGACCACACCCCACCCCAGAGGAGGAGGTGAGTATTTATCGCTCAGTGGATGTCTTGTTGGGAAGACTTGGGTGAGTTCTTCGCATATTACCTCCGCCTTTGGAGAGACGCCCGAGCCCACGGCGTGGACCGACATGACGGCATCCAGCTCCTACTAGCGATACTCCCCCGCACTGGATGGGTATGCTCGAGAGATATCGGAGATTACATCTATCGGGCGATGGGCGCCACGACTTGGTGGGAGATGCGCCTGATTCGTGAGTCACCGACTTACGTGTCAAGACATTACGGGCAGCACCGAGAGGACCCTACCTCCTCCCCGAGAGTATACCGGCGGGACGAGTCGCCGAGTGGCTTTACAGAGGTTCCGAGGCGATTGACCCGGTCGTGCCTCCTTTCCTTTTGACGAGGGAAGGCTGCGCCGCTTAGAGAGGCAAGACGCCTGAGCCTTGGGAGAGCCGATATTTCCACCCTCACCGCCGGACACCCGTCGTCCACCAAGTACCACCTCCACCACCTATGGTCCCAGCCATACCACGGTCGAGCACTTTCACCGGACAAAGACGGATGAGAGTAACAGATGTCGCGGTGGCTACCCGATCCGCCACGACTACGAGCATCGGGTGAATGCAACGAACGCTTAACCCCTCGCGAGACATACCGATGGTGGAAGCGATGGAGCCGGTCCATCCAGTGGACCGCCCGCATGGACATTTCGTGACGGCGAGGACGACCGAGGAGGAGGAAGATCCCAGGAGGACGGACGGTGGGAGGATGCATGATGTAGACCACAGCGAAGCTTAAAGAGATTTTTTTTTGTGCTTAAGCTTCTTGTTTTCCTTTTCCTATGTTTAATCTTTAGTCTTGGACTTAGAACCTTAGTTTTGGAAGGCCGTGTGGGTAGGGACTTATGTTTTACTTTTTCTTTTGCATAACCGTTGGTTGAACATCCGCCTATGGCGTAAATTTTTGGATATATATATACATGACCCTAATAGGGCTTTTATGCAAGTTATGTTTGTTAAGAATGATATTCATTTGGAATCGCTTTACAAGAAAGCCGTAATAAGCGTTGGTGTATGTTGAGTATGTGAAAGGAATAAGTGCTAATGATTACTGTTTTCTATAGCGGCATGCCTCCCAGAAGGAATCGGGAGCAGAACCCAGAGGTCGAGGTCGGGAAGGCCAAGAGGAAGGGTAGGATCCCGAGCAAGAGCCGGAAGAGATTCCCAACCACCACCTCCACCTCAACCCGATCGCAGGATCGAAGAAATGTTTCTAAGACGAACCTCACGCCTTTAACGGGAAAGGTAGCAGGAAGAAGCCGAACAATGGGTTAGGGCCATTGAACGATTTTACCTTTTAAGGTGCACGGCACAGGAAAGGTTGTCGTGTGTTACCTTCCAGCTGATCGGACCAGCTGACTTCTGGTGGGAGGCCAGAAAGAAGACTTTTTCAGCTGAACAGCTCGAGGAATTCTCGTGGGAGGATTTCAAGAGGGAGTTGTATGAAAAGTACATACCTAAAAGCTATAAGAGGAAGAAGGAGCAGGAATTTTTCCTGCTAAAACAAGAAAGGATGACTGTGACCGACTATGATCGCACCTTCTGCGAGATGTCGAGATATGCACCAGAACTGGTGGACACCGACTTGAAAATGTCGGAAAAGTTCGTAAGGGGCTAAGAATGGAGATACGATGTCTCTTGCCACCATGGAGACACGTTCTACATCGAAGCTCTTGCACGAGCTTTAGATATTGAGACGCCATGACCGAGAATAAGTCGGTGGCATCTCGGACACACAATGCTTTGGATAGAGGAAAGGGAAATGGGAACCCAATGGCGGAATAACAACCGCGGGAACTTTGGGGACGAAGTCACAAGCACCCGTGGCAAGGAGACGCGCGCCACAGGGGACAAGGTGGAAGAGAGCACTTATGCTCCACCAAAGAAGGGACCACATGAGCAGTCGAGGACACCCCAATGCCCTCGATGCCATAGGACACACAAGGTGTGTGCACGGCAACGTGGTAAGTTATAAGTGCGGGCAACGGGCATTACGCCAACAATTGCCCAAGATCACGTTCGGATGTAAGACCAACCAATCGGGCAATGCTCACCATTAAGGGCTATCGACTTCAACCCAGCCGCGCAGTTAGCCAAATTTCAACCCTCAACTTCGGTGGCAACCCCAAACCTCAACAACAAATCCAACGCAACAATGGTAGCAACGCAAAGAACCACCACAACCACGGATGGCAGCCACCGCCTAACAACGGCAGAGGCGGTAACCACCGCGCTAACGCCAAGCGGCAGCAACAAAGCCGAGCAACAACCGCCGAATCGGCCCAGACCGGCGCCCGTCGGCCTCGATCGGCTCAGTTAGAGCCTACGCCCGCATAGGAGGCAGAATCGAACGTAACCAAGGAAACTTGGCGGTATGGGAGTTCTACTCAACCCACCGTTATAGTATTGTTCGACACTGGTGCTTGGCATTCTTTTATTGCAAAATCATGCGTGAAATGCTGAGCCTTAGGTCTGAAAAATCAAGCCGGATATGAGAATCTCATCGCCTATAGGAGGGATTATGGTGTTACCCACTTTTGCTCGAACCAGAGTTGACATTAGGATCACTTAAGGTTACGCTAACGACCCAAACATAATACCCATGGATGATGTAGACATAATCCTCGGAATGGGATGGTTAGCTAAGAATCATTCCACGATTCTCTGTAAGGAAAGGAAAATTTCGCTTCACTTTCTCGGACAAGAAGTCGCGATTTTCACGGAATCGGCATGGGAAGGAGGATTCGATAGTATCGACACAAGCCTGGAGGATGATGAACCGAAGGGATGCCATGCATTCCTTGTTTATTTAAACGATGAGGTAAACCCGGCGGGTAGAAGACATTGAAGTTGTCCAAGAATTTTCGGACGATTTCCGAAAATCTACCAGGACTACCTCCTAATAGACAACTAGAGTTTACCATCGACTTGGAGCCAGGATCAGCCCCAGTGTCGAAGGCGCCCTATAGGATGGCCCCAAAGGAGCTAGAAGAGCTGAAAATCCAAATCCAAGAGCTTTTGGATCTAGGATTCATTAGGCCGAGTGTTTCACCTGGTAGCGCTGTTTTGTTTGTTAAGAAAAGGATGGTTCTTTGAGGATGTGCATCGATTATAGGGAGCTAAATAAGATGACACTAAAGAACAAATACCCTTTACCCGAATTGATGACTGTTTGATCAATTGCGAGGCGGGTGTATTCTCTAAAATTTATCTTAAGTCGATACCATCGGCTGAAAATACGATCGAGGATGTACCTAAGGCGCATTCGAACCGATATGGCCACTATGAATTCATAGTTATGCCATTCGGATTAACCAATGCACCAAACCGTATTCATGGACCTCGTGAGCAGTATTCCATCCATTTCGGATAAATTTGTTTTGGTCTTCATAGATGATATCCTTATCTACTCAAAGAATATAGAGGATCATAAGGAACATCTACGAACGGTTTTGCAAACCTTGAGAAATGAAAGACTCTTTGCTAAGTTTAGCAAATGTGAGTTTTAATTTGAAGGAAGTTATGTTCCTTGGACACATCGTGTCTCTTGAAGGCATAAAAGTAGATCCAAACAAAGTAGAGGCCGTGCGAGAATGGAAATCACCTAGAACACAAGACGAAATCGAAGTTTCTCAGGATTGGCGGCTACTATAGGAGATTCATCGAAGGATTCTCCAAGATTGCAAGGCCAATAACCCGCTACTCCTAAAGGAATCAAGTTTGATTGACCGAGGAGTGCGAGACGAGTTTTCAAATACTCGAGGAAAAATTGACCCAATGCACAGTTTCTAGCAAGTCCCGAGCGGACAAGGGGTATGTGGTCTATACCCACGCATCTAAGACTGGGGTGGGTTGTGTTTTGATGCAAAGGAAAAGTGATAGCTATTTATCCCGACAACTCGGACCCACTAACCGAACTACCCAACCCACGATTTGGAATTAGCATTTGTAGTTCATGCACTAAAATATGGAGACACCATCTCATGGTGTGAGATGTGAGATCTTCACGGATCATAAAGTTTGAAGTATTTCTTGAACAAAGAGACCTAAATATGAGACAAAGAAGATGGTCGGGCGGTAAAGATTACGATTGTGGTATTAACTATCACCGGGCAAGGCGAATGTAGTAGCCGACTTGAGTCGTAAGAGCCATACCAAGTTAGGATGTCTCTTTGTGCAAGAGGAGAAACTCGTTGAAGAGTTTGGTAGAATGAGGATTGAGCTGGTGGAACCACTGAGACAATTGTGAGTCAGATCACTACACTCACACCGACATCGACCTAAGAAAAGAATTGTCGAGGGACAAAGGATGGAGGAAAAGTTGGAAAAGATCCAGAAAGACTAAGGTCGAAGGATTCAAAATTTTCAAGAGGCAGGATAACGCCTTTATTGTTTGAAGGTAGGATATGCGTTCTCGATGACGCAGAGCTTCGAGCGAAATCATGAGTGAGGTTCACGATACGCCTACACCGCCCACCCAGCAAGATTAAGATGTACCAGACCAAGGAAAAATTTTGGTGGCGGGCATGAAGCGAGACATAAACTTCTTTCGTAGAACGCCGTCTTGTTTGTCAACAAGTGAAGGCACTACACCAACGTCCTTACGGGAAGTTACAACCGTTGAAATCCCGAATGGAAGTGGGACGATATAACGATGGATTCGTTACAAGCTTACCCAAATCGAGAAGATAAACACACCATATGGGTAATTGTGGATAGACTTACCAAAAGTGCTCACTTTCTACCTATTCAAAGCACTTATGGATCGATAAGTTCGCCCACCGGTATGCGTTAAGGAAATTGTGCGACTTCATGGAGTGCCAAAATCTATTACCTCGATCGAGACTCCAAGTTCACATCCGATTTTGGATTAGCTTGCAAAGAGAACGGGTATGAGATTAAACTTCAAGACAAAGATTCCACCCACAAACCGATGGATGATCGGAGAGAACGATCCAAACGCTAGAAGATATGCTTAGAACGTAATTTTGGATCAAGGTGCAAAATGGGAAGAGGTTTTACCTCGATTGAATTTGCTTACAACAAATGTTATCAGCGACGATCGACATGGCCCCATACGAAGCCTCAGATGGCAAGAAGTGTGATCACCACTTTATTGGGATGAAGTCGGTGAGAGAAAAGTTATAGGGCACGATGCGGTGAACGAAATGATCGAAATCGTTCGACAAATTAGGATGAGGATAAAGAGGCTCGGATGACACGAAATCTTACGCCGATCTGGCGTGAGATCCGAGCTACGGTTTGAGGATGGAGACAAAGTATTTCTTAAGGTCTCCATCAGGTTGATTGGGTTTGGCACGAAAGGAAAGCTTAGACCCGCTTCATAGGACCTTATGAGATCCTAGAAAGGATAGGTCCAAGAGCTTATAGGTTGGCTCATCCGCCAAACCTAGGGAACGTCCATAATGTTTTTCACGCCTCGCAATTACGAAAATACGCTCACGACCCAAAGCACGTGATTCGCGAGACGACGTGATCCTCGAGCCGGACATGAGCTATAAGGAAGAACCCACAGCCATACTTGACCACAAGGTCCAACAACTACGGAGCAAGTCGATTGGTTAGTCAAAGTGCGTGGAGACACCACAGACGAAGAAGTTCACGTGGGAGCTTGAAGGCGATGAGAGAAAAATACCCGATCTATTTTTCTAAAGGTATACAAATTCGGACTAAATTTTTCAGAAGGGGTGGAATGTAATATTCAAAGAAACGAATATACGATTACGGTTTTCTAAACCCGTAATTAGGGTTTTCACAGATATTATCTTTTTACGACATCGAACCTTGTGTTTTCGATACGATATCGTTATAACGATTCCTTTCATAATTCACTAAGGATTGTGAATTAAAGGATTGAAATATTACGAGCGATTCGTCGATATATTTTAACGTCAAACACGATCGAACGCCGCCTTTTCATGAAATTTTCGGCGGTGAAGCTTAGAATTAATTTCCATCTTAATTCCTTTATTAAAAGGAATATATTTATTTAGTAAGTATGAACTTCTCACACCATTTGAGATGAGTCGATTTTGAGCGCTTTGAGACGTTAACGTCAACGTCTGAGACGTTTTGTAAAATGAGTTTAATGCTCGTGAAATTATAATAATTAATTTCCTATTATTATTTTATATAATTTCAGTATTAATATTTATTAAAATCGAATTTTCAGTTATTAAAATTCGATAAATTGGTATTGAAATTTTGAAAACCCCTAAGTTTATAAACTTTGGTTTTCACATGAAATGACACTATTAAATTATCCTATGGTATCTAAACTTTATAATATGATATATATGGGTATTATTAAGCTATGAAATCAGTTTTTGGAACAATAAAACTCGATAGCTTATATTTATAATTTTCGAAACCTAATTATAGAAATTAGGGTTTCTTATGCATAAATTAATGCTATAATTTTATCCTATGCTATTATTCAATATCTAAATCATATATTATGATGTATATATGTATATTTGGATCGAAAATGGCATGAGTATCAATAATAGGTGTGATTTGTATTTTATTCCTATTTTTCCTAATTTTGGATCGGTATTTTCGAAAATATGGTATATGCTTGGTTTAATTATTTTAATGGCTTGTAATATATATCTATGATTATGTATGATATATATATCTAGTATTAGGGATGGAATAAAAATTAAACCACCCCTAAACACCCTCAAAACCGCCGGCTACCCTTCCCCATGCACAATGATGTGCACCTTTTTTTAACACCCAATGCATGAAGCCCCTTTTCCCCAAATTTAATGATCACTATCTCACCATCAATTGCTACAGATTTTATTCAGATTTTTGGCCAAAAATCGAGAGTGGAGAGAGTAATAGGGAGGCTCTTCACATTACACTCTACTACACCCTTACACATTTTCAAACACTCAACACTCTCTCAAACACTCCATTTCTCTCCCATTTTCTCGAAAAATCGAGAGCCTCCTCCCCAATTTTGAAAGCTTTTCTTCTTCTTCTTCTCTATTTCCTCTCCCAACTAGCTACTATATTGTTTCTTGTGAATCCTATATCATTCCAAGGTAAATAAGACCATAAGTATCGATTATATCCTCATTTATTCCAAAAAAATCGAGCATGCTCTTGTATATATTTATGTATGTTCGAATGTTATATATATGTATATATATGTGTTTAAATGTTCTTGAGCATGAGATATATGGTTCATGATGATTTATTCTCAAATATATGAAGATATATGCTTGGATAATCATATGTTGTTGCTTATTTAATTTTTGAATGGATCTAGCATGTTTATGAAATTTTCGAACCATAGGTCTTGTTTTAAAATAATTTTCGAAAACTATAGAAAATGTTTAGTAATGACCGAGCATGTTCTAAGTATTTTAAGAATGAAATATTGATCTATGATATGATTTAAGACTATGGTATGTTAATTAAAATTTTTGGAAAACCCTAGCCTAAAATTTTAAGAATGCCGTGAGCTTCTCAAATGGGTACCATGGTGTATAATTTTTATTTCAAGCTTGTAATGACATATTAATGCTTTAATGTATTGTTTATATGTTATATGTTTTAATTAGAATTTTTGAAAATCAATTGCTATTTATTTCAAAAGGCGAGAACATACTATATGATATGTTGGTGTATGATTTTATTTTTGAACATGTAATGGTGTTTTAATGCTTTAGTATATTATTTATGCATTGTGTGAATTAATTAGAATTTTTGAAATCATTTACCTATTTAAATCAAATTCTAAAGCTTATGTTTATATGGTGATGATTTAATTGGTTCTTGATGATTAAATGATTTTATATTAATATACTATAGTGTATAAACATAGTATATAATTGTTGGAATTTTGAAAACCAAAACCAAAATAATCAAAAAGGCCGAGAGCATGTATGCTCCATATGGTGATGATTTCAATTGGTTTGGTTGATATTATGATGTTACAATGTTATAATATAATGTTTAATGATGTTGAAATTTATTTAGAATTTTTAGAAATTATTTGCTAATTATTTGGTAATTATCAAGTTATTACCGTGAATATTGTAATATATTGTGAAATAAATGGTTATGATGAACTATGGGTTATATTAATACTATATACTGATGTTGGGATATTATAATAAGTATATATAAATTTTGGGAATTTTTGGATGATTATTCCCTATTTATTGGAATTACCGTAAATATATATATGTATATATATAAATAAATAGCAAATAATATCATATGAATTTGATAAATTCATATTCTGGACCATAGTGTATAATAATGCACTATATTAATTTAGAAAATTTTTCAAAGGTCATTTAGTATTTTTAATCTAATTATCGAAAATTTCGATAATATAAAAGGGTTTTAAAATCCTTTTTAATTCAGTTTATTAATAAAATATATGTCTATTAATATTCTGGACAGTTTTTGAATTTTACAAAATTTTATAAACATAGATTGCTATGTTTGAGACAAACGTTCATTTTATAACGTTTTAAATACCAAAATACGCTTTTTAATTATAAAAAGGGTTATTAAAAATGCGAAAATATTTATAAGTCCTTGATTTACAAGATAAATCGAGAAATAGGACTTTACGTTTTCAAATCGATCAAATTCGATTTATAAAACAAAATTGTAAGAAATTACTTTTAAAAGTCAAAATCGTTGACTTTGTTGACCAGTGTTGACTTCGTTGACTTTTGAGTCAAACGTGCGATTATCGCTTATAAATACGTCAAGATCGTAAGATACTAATTGAGTATGATACCTCATTAGTAAGAAAAGATTTCACAAATGAAATCCATATATCAAAACGCGTGCTTATCGTTGAACGATCTCTCGAACGAGAAAAGTCAATCGTATACGTGTTAGAGACGTATTGAATCCACTAAGGAATTCGGTGTACATCGATATGAAATATCGAAGTTTATCTTAGTTTCGAAAGTCTCGAAGACTTGAGCGACGTCTAAAACCTCGCCAGAAAGGTGACGCAAACGCAATGACGGGATTTTGACGAACTAAGCGAACCTAGACTTTCACAACGAACCATAGTCCGGTGGGCTCCTTTTCTTACCTCACGAATGTGGGCTTCCTATCTTTTAAATGTGGGCCTTTTCTACCCCACTAAAACGTAACTTCTCGTTATTTCAAATGAATTTACTTACAACACTTATCCTACTGTTGCTTAACAAATGTTTTTGCATTACACCGCCAAAATATTTCGTTTGTGTATGGATCCTATCTGTTATGCGGGTAGGTTTGTGGAGATGGTTGGAACTATTATATCAATTGTTGTGGTAGCACTCAACCTTTTAATGTCGGGTCCTATGCCGGATGATAAATGCCAGCTAGGATTGGCGTGAAGGTTGGAACTATATCTGTTGTGTTAACATATGCTTGCAGATTTGTGTCTTGTCTGACGGATTACGCCGGTCACGGCGTCATAGATGGAGGCCTCCTCTCGACGCTTATTATTTATTATTATTATGTATTGTGACTATGAGATACGGACCATACACACCAAGATAATGCTCGGCCGAGCTATGTTTCTGAACCGAAAATGATTTGGTAAGCCAAGGCATTTTTAACTAAAACCCTCGCGACTTACCCGATATTGGCAACAGTAATCCAAATTCTATCAAATGTTTTCGGCATGAGTCCACTAAGTGCAATTTCTTGTACTTAGCCCCGCATGTTTGTTTTAAATGTGCGGGTTGAGCTCGATGGTGATGATGGGGAAAGTGTTGAGGAGTCCAAGTGTCCTCGACCGATTTACTTGAATTTATGGTTTATACCTTGAATGCATATCGTCGTATATGTATTCACACACTTCCGCCGCTATACTCGAACTCCCTTATTTACGCTTTATGTTTATAAACTATTGAGGCCCATCGGATCGTGCCAAGTTTTGGGGTCCGATGGCTCAAACCTTTTCAAAAACAATATAACATCATTTCATATTACATTCAAGCATGTTAGTTTATTTTATGCATCTCTATTTTACCCATGTAACCCCTAAAATACTACTCCTAGTATTAGTTGCCCTCCAGATTCGGGTTGGTCGGGTGGGGTCGTGATGACACCAATCTCCAAAGCGTCAGATCGCATGGCTCGGAAGGAGCTGCAAGAGCTTAAAGTTCAATTACAAGAACTTTTGGACTTAGGATTTATTCGACTGCGGCGTCACCGGGGCGCCCGGTGTTATTCCTCAAAAAGAAGGATAGCACCTTAAGAATGCAGATCGACACGAGAATTAAATAAGGTGACGTTAAAGAACAAATACCCGCTCCCGAATCGATGACTTTTTACCAGTTGAAGGGATCAAGAGTATTATCGAAGATTGATCTGAGATCGGGTTACCATCAACTGAAGATTAAACCTGAAAACATACCGAAAACCGCTTTTAGGACCCGATACGGACACTACGAATTTGTAGTGATGCCGTTTGGACTGACCAATGCTCCGGCTGTGTTCATGGACCTTATGAACCGTGTGTTCCATGAATATCTCGATAAATTTGTGTTAGTATTTATCGATGATATTCTAATCTATTCAAAAAGTGAACAAGAACATGAGGTACACTTGCTAATTGTGTTGGAAAAGTTGAGGACGCAGAGATTATATGCCAAGTTTAGCAAGTGCGACTTCGGCAAAAAAGTGAATTTCACAGGGGCATATAGTTTTGAGTTGAAGGAATTAAAGTGGATCCTACAAAGGTCCAAGCGGTATAGGAGTGGAAATCACCTACGACTCCGAATGAGATTCGTAGTTTTCTAGGCTTAGCCGGGTATTATAGAAGATTCATCGAAGGATTTTCTAAAATTGCTAAGCCAATGACGCAATTGCTAAAGAAAGGGGTAAAATTTCAATGGACCCCAGAATGCGAAGACATTTTCCAAGAACTCAAAGAAAGACTGACCAATGCTCCTATTTTAACAATACCTGATCCAGAGAAAGATTATACTATATACACGGATGCATCGAGAAATGGAATAGGATGCGTCTTAATGCAAGAAGGAAAGGTCGTCGCATATGCTTCACGACAGTTGAAGATTCACGAACACAATTATCCCACTCACGATCTGGAACTCGCAGCGGTGGTCCACGCATTGAAAATTTGGAGACATTATTTATACGGATCAAGATGCGAGATTTTCACGGATCACAAAAGTTTGAAGTATTTCTTTAAACAAAAAGATTTAAATATGCGGCAACGAAGATGGCTCGAGCTGGTCAAAGATTACGATTGCGAAATAAAATATCACCCAGGAAAAGCTAATGTCGTCGCTGACGCTTTGAGCAGGAAAAATTAGGAATTCTTTTTACAAATCAAGAAGAATTTCTAAAAGAGTTTGAAAGCATGAAGCTGGAGATCGTATTACCCCCTTAGAATATACAAGGAATTGTTGCAGCGTTGGTGGTGCTTCCAGACTTGAGAGCTCGAATAATTGAAGCGCAAAGACAAGACGATCAACTCGAAGCATTACGAGCTAAAATCAGAATAGGGAATCTTCCGGAATATCACGAAGCAGGAGATAATGCAATTATGTTCGGCAATCGAATTTGTGTACCCAATGACAACAAATTGAAAGACGAAATTATGAATGAAGCTCATAATGTTCCGTATGCTGCACATCCTGGAAGCACGAAGATGTATCAAGATCTCAAACAGAAGTTCGTGTGGACAGGAATGAAACAAGACATTGCATCCTATGTCGAACGGTGTTTAGCGTGCCAACAGGTAAAAGCCTTACATCAAAGACCGTACGGAAAGTTACAGCCTTTGGAAGTGCCTGAATGGAAATGGGATCACATCGCGATGGATTTCGTAACGGGATTACCCAAATCAAGACGAGGAAATACTGCTATCTGGGTAATCATTGATCGTTTAACTAAGAGTGCTCATTTCATTCCAATTCCGATAACATATGGAGCGGATAAGTTGGCACAGATTTATGTTCGTGAAATCATTCGTCTACATGGAGTGCTGATCTCAATTACTTCAGATCGTGATGCAAAATTTACTTCTCGATTTTGGACTACGTTTCAAAAAAAATTGGGTACTCGATTAAATTTTAGTACCGCTTTTCATCCCCAAACAGATGGTCAGACCGAGAGAAAAATTCAGACACTAGAAGACATGCTCAGAACAGTGGTGCTCGATAGAGTAGATCAATGGGAACAAGTTCTACCATTGATTGAATTTGCTTACAACAACAGTTATCAAGCTACAATCGGCATGGCTCCCTACGAAGCACTTTATGGCAAGAAATGCAGATCACCTCTGTATTGGGATGAAGTGGGAGAACGAAAGATTCTTGGCCCGGAAGCAATCGACGAAATGGTCCAGATAGTACGACAAATCAAGAAAAGAATGAAAGAAGCTCAAGATAGGCAAAAATCCTACGCTGATAATCGTCGTACTGAATTGAAATTTGAGATGGGGGACAAAGTTTTTCTCAAAGTTTCCCCAACCAAAGGAGTTCACCGTTTTGGAATAAAAGGGAAACTTAAACAAAAATTTCTTGGACCTTACAAGATATTGGAACGGATCGGGCCTGTAGCCTATAGGTTAGCGTTGCCTCCAAACTTCGCTAACGTACATGATGTTTTTCACGTATCTCAGCTCAAAAAGTATGTTTATGACCCACAACATATTCTTCATTACGACGAAATAGTTCCTGATGCTGATTTAAGCTATGAGGAAGAACCTGAATGTATTCTGGACCGAAAAGAACAAAAGTTAAGGAATAAGATTATTCCTTTGGTAAAAGTTTTGTGGAAACATCACGGTCCAGAAGAAGTGACATGGGAACTAGAAGAACAGATGAAGGAGAAGTACCCCGACTTGTTTAACAAGGTACTAAATTTCGGGGACGAAATTTTTTAAGGGGGAGGGAATGTAGTGACCCGAAAAATCTTTAGTATTAATTAGAGGTTAATTAAATATAATTAGGGGCCTAAAAGTTATTAATTTCATAAGAAGGAACAAAGAGGTGTAAAAGGGATTATTAATCGATAGAAGTTCGATTATTTCTTAAATTGAAGAATATGAGATTTGAAAAATTAGAGAATACATAGGAATGATTTTTAATATGATAAAATATGAATTTTGTGTTTATTAATGAAGGTTTGCATGAAAAGTCTTGTTAATTTGAAATTTTATTATAGATTACAATAATTATTTTGCATGTTATTTTTCTTATAAAATGAGATGAAATATTATTTAAATTATTAAATGTCTTGAATAAATTATTTTTGTTAATATTCAATAATAAAAAGAATTATTGGGCATAATTTTCGTAATTTAGGAGTTAAGTTTAATTAGTTGAATTTGCAACATATGAAAGAATTTAATTTATGTTATATGAAATTAATTTTAACTATGGATGTAAATTGTTTTGGATTCTAATATTTATTAGAAATATAGTTATATATATATAAGGATATTAAGTTATAACATTAGCAACATTAGAGGTTTAATTATCAATTTTAGAAATTTGTGTTAAATTGTGATAAAATGATAACTTAATGTACATTTAAATGTACATAACCATTCTAGAAATTTCAAAACAATACAAGTGTCACATCCCCTCAATCCTAAGTAGGATTTAGAAGGATTGTAACTCTAAATGTATAATTAAGCAGGGAATTCTAAGCAACAAAAGCCGTAATTCATATGACAAGCATGTTCTTGGACTTTAGTACATAACTTAAGTTCTCGCAATGAAAACATGTGATATGTACATATGACGATGTACTATCAAGGTATAAACTTTTCAGCGACAATATTCCTATTGCTCAACACTGCTCCATCCATCATCTGCTCAACCTGCACATTTAAAAACAAACATGCAGGGCTGAGTATAAGAAATGCACTCAGTGAACTCATGCCAAAAACATTTGATAATTGAATTACACTGCCAATATCATGGTAAGACACAAGGGTTTTAGTTGAAATGCCTTGTGCTTACTAAAACATTTTCAGTTCATAAACATCGCTCGGCCGAGCATTTTCTTGGTGTGTATGATCCGTATCCCATAGTCACAATTCATAACAATATCAAAGATCAAACGTCGAGAGGGAGGCCTCCCTTCTACGACGTCGTGACCGGCCGTAATCCCATATAGCACACAACATCATCATCAGTATATGTTAACATATCATATAGTTCCAACCTTCACGCCAATCCTAGCGGGCATTAACCTTCCCAAGACAGACCCGATATTAATAAAAGGTTACGCGACCCAACAAATGACATAACTGTCATAATATAGTTCCAACCATCGCCACGTATTTCTACGGGCATAACAGATAGGATCCATACACAAAATGAATATTTTTGGCGGTGTAATGAAGAAACATTTGTCAAAAGTTGTAGAATAAGCATTGTAAATAAACTCATTTGAAATAACAGTAAAGTCACATCTTGTTTGAAAAGTAAGCCCACCTGGTCTGTAGATTGTCTAACCGATTTCTTGGATTGCGAGTCCTAGGCTTAGCCTATCTATTCCTGGCTTTGAGGTTTTGGAGTTGAAACATCCATCGGGTCTTAGAACCCATATTTCTACTTGAGTGTATATCATGGCATGATATACAATCAATTGATCATGTAGTAGCACCTAGTAAAATATTACACGTTAAGACGTGCTTCCGTAAAAATATCATATTGTTGTTTTATCCTAAATTCGTGTATCTTATTAATGCTTTAATGTACCTTGCGACATATCATAATGAATGCATCAATTAATTGCATGTTAGTCATATAAGGCATATTTCACATAGGGAGTTTCCACACTTAGTCAAATTTCAGTGTTTAATTTTCAGCAAAACAAACTTAAAACAACCCAAGTGTCATACTTTAACGATTTATGACTCTCGATTCAAAATCACGTATGACCGCACAAAGACACATTCGAAACCTATAAACATGTACTGTAAGTTCTAAGAAGGAAGTCGACCCAAAAGAGTCGTGGTTCGGAGATATAGGGTCTCAAAGTGGGCAACTCGAATCGACTTCTATACTTAGAATATTTTTCAGAATTTCAGATTTAGAGTGTCATACTTTGACGATTCATAACTCTTGATTAAAAATACGTATGACCGCACAAAGACATATTCTGAAACCTATAAATATGTACTATAAGTTCTAAGAAGGAAGTCGACCCAAAAGAGTCGTGGTTCGGAGATATAGGCTCTCAAAGTGGGCAACTCGAACTGACTTCTATACTTAGAATATTTTTCAGAATTTCCAGATTTAGAGTGTCATACTTTGACGATTCATAACTTTTGATAAAAATACGTATGACCGCACAAAGACACATTCTGAAAACATCTAAATATGTACTATAAGTTCTAAGAAGGAAGTCGACCCAAAAGAGTCGTGGTTCGGAGATATAGGCTCTCAAAGTGGGCAACTCGAACTGACTTCTTCTATACTTAGAAAATTTTTAGGATTTTCAGATTTAGCTTAACGACGAGGATTTTGCGGGGTTCGTAACTTTTGACTCACAATACCAAAATGATTGCAGAATACCATTTTCGACACCTTGTAACCAGGACTACCTGTTTCATGAAGAAATCTTGGAAGATATCGATGCATCGAGAAATACGTAAGTTCAAAGCTGCCTAGTTGGAATGGACAATTTTCAAGTAGGTGACTTTGGGTCAACGAAAGGTATACCTATAAGACTTGGTTTGGGAATAAAGTTTCCAGATCAAAACTAGACATGGTAAGGAACATTTCTTATGAAGAAACAAAAGTCAAAATCGGACTACAAACGGCTTGAACATCTCACGTAAAAGTCGTACACGAACAGTTGATTAACATAGAAATTTACTAAGGCAGTTTGTCCAAAAAGGCTTACTATAATGCATCAAATTTAAAAATTCACCGTGAGTTCATTATAAGGAATCTGGGAAAGCAACCAATCATATTGAAAAGCCACTTAAGTCTAGTTTAATCGAGAAAAAGTCTAACTCAATGATTCAAAATAGATTGGGAGATAAAAATATTTTACCACAAGCTATCACTCCCGTGACAGTTTTGTGCAGTTAGCTTGTAAAATCTGGAATAAATAGTAAAAATTTTTAGAAAATTCTGAAAAGTTACATAAATATTCTAGACATGCTAAGTTATGTTTATGCCAATTTTTAGAGTTTTACCATTATCCAAACTTGAAAGGAAAGCCACGGACCGTGGGTGATGAACACAGAAATTTTACAGATTTGTGCAGTGTTTTTGAAAAATAGAATTAAAATAGAAAATCAAGTTGGATTGACTTGAAATTTTACAGAGACGTAATAGACATGTTTAGTTTCAACATAGTAAAATTTCACATTCATCTGACAACTGTAACATAATCAAATAATTTTATTAAGTTACTGTTTTCGTAACATACTTCCAGTTTTCAATTTTAAGCTTATTCTTCTTGTATGCATTTCATATAACCACGAAAATGGTGAATCTATCACCCCAAATCACCACCAAGATCATCAATCTAAGCATGCAAGTATGATTTAGTCATTTCCAAGAGTCGTAGGAGGTAGTTATACCTCAGCCACGAATTTGAAGATGAATGAGAGAGATGGAGCTTGAGCTCTCTCTTCCATGGTGGAAATGGTGTAGGAGAAGAAGAAGAAGAGGAGGGGAGAGGGGAGGGAGGCGTCTGAAAATTTTGGGAGAGAGAGGGAGAAATGGCTGATCCAAAGGGGGGAGAGAGGGTATGGGGTGGTGTTGGATGACAAGTGTCTCTACATACACATGCATGTCTACACTTGTCACTACCCTCCCATGCACCTCTACACTTGTCACTACCCTCCCATGCACCTCTACACTTGTCACACACTCTCTATATACACTCACATGCACGTTTTTTATGTATATATCTATGTATATATCTGATTTTAATTGATTAGTTAGACTATTTAATTAATCCAATGTCACTTAGATACATGTAATAGGAAAATCAACAAGATAAACTTGTATACATAAGTGTATAGTTTTCGGCTATTACATTATGCCAATGGGTCAAATTTTATTTTCCATGCCAAACATTGATATATGTTATAACATATAGTTTAGATGATAATTAATATCATAGGATAAATTAGCGGCATCAAATTATGCGATAAAACCCTAAAATTCGAAACTAGGGTTTTCGAAATTGAGGAATTTGATCAAATAATTCCTTAATGATCTAGCATTGATTTAATGCTAAATAATACTGTAATTACATATAATAACCATAGGAAATTAATTACTATAATTCCTTGATCATTAAACTCACTTTCCATTTCGTCTTTAAACGTTAACGTTTGAAACGTTGCAAAAACGTTAATTATCGACTCATCTAGAAATGGTCGTAATAATGGAATTTAATTCTAAGCTTAATTGCTTAGAAAATTTCATGAAATTTTAACTATCGATACGCAATCGACGTTAAAATAATACTGTCGATACGCTTTATAAACTTCTATTTCTAAATTCACAATTCTCAGTGAATGTTAAAATAGGAATTCATTCCTTCGTAAATAATCGAAATCATTATTCGATATCCTACTGATTGAATCATCTCAGCGAATTTCTAATTTACGGGTTTTAAATACCGTAATTAGGCATCTAATTCTGCGGGATATTACATCCTACCCCCCTTAAAAGAAATTTCGTCCCGAAATTTGCATACCTCATAAAGTATGGGTATCTTAACGTCATAACATCATACTTTCCACGTGCTTTCTTTTGTCCATGGTCCCTTCATTGGGTTTTCATTAGAGACCCAAACTGGATTCTCTAATCGTTGAATCGTACGATCAAATTAGTCGTAGATTTTCATCATAACTTATCGGAGTCAAAGGTCACGTCATCATGTTGGTTTACGTGAATTGGGTCATTTTCGTATTTCCTTAACTGTGACACGTGTAAAACATTCCGTACTTTCCCAAATTTGGTGGAAGTACCGAGCTATAGGCTACTAGGCCTATCATTATTAGGATCTTGAAAGGTTCTATAAAACGTGGTCTCGGCGTTCTTGATTCGATTTTGTAATTTCTAGTTGGAGAAATCTTAAGAAACTTAAATTCCGCATTCAAAATGCAGTTCAAATTTATGCGTATCAGCGTAAGACTTTTGTCTGTCCTTAGCTTTTCTTATTCTTTGCCTTATTGGGTAGATATCTCAGTCGTGTCGCTTACAACGTCAGGACTTTATACCTTTTCTCACCTACTTTGTTACAATAAAGTGGTGGTCAATACTTCTTTCCGCAATATGCCTCATAAGGCTATATTGATCGTTATTTGACAGCTACGGTCGTACATAAACTTACCAAGTGGTACAATACGTTCCCACTTACACTTTGATCTAACATTAATGTTTTATCGTATGCTTAAACGTTTGGGTAGTCCTTTCTGATTGTCTATCTATCTGGGAGTGGACATCTATGTTAAGGTTCAATCTCATGTCTAACTCCTTTTTGTGAGTTAGTTCAAAATCTAGAGGTACTCTTGGAGTCTCTATCTGAAACGATAGGTTTTGGTACTCCCTGAAAATATACAATTTCCTTTTTGTACGACAGAGCTAACTTTTCGGGTCTACGAGTCATCTGAATAGGCAGAGACAAAACATAAGCGGTGAGTCGATCCACTACTACCCATATAGTAGTGCGACTTCTTTATGCCTTTGGCGTAACACGTCATAAGATTCATTGCTACATCATTCCATTTTCATTCGTGTAGCTCAGAGATTATAACCTCTTATAAGGCCTTTGATACAATGCCTTCACTTGTTGATAAGCGAGACACGGTTCGACAATCATGGTTACATCTCAATTCATCCCTTACTATCTAACCTTTTTCGTAAATCATAACATATCTTAGAGTTGCCTAGCTGGGCGGTATGAGAAAGGTCATGAACTTCATTCTTGGTTTCATCTCTAAGCTTATTACTGCTTGGAGATATATATGTATATATAATCCTTCCTTAGACGATATAGCATCGTCTAGCGCTCCTTAAAATTCTTCAGCCTTTCCTTCCTTATCTTAATTTGCATTCTATTCTCATCTCCATTCTCTCTTTTTAGTCATATGTCACCTTGGGTGTGAGAGTACAACTTACGTTCGTCACTGAATGCCCGACTATTTCTGTTCTCATTTTCTTAAACTTTCCAATGAGTTTTCCTTTTCTGTTGGGACATACTATGATTTAAGCTGAATTTTATAACTCAGGTATTAGATTCTACATTTACCATCCTCAGGTGATCATTTATCACACTTATAATCTTTTACTAATTCGAGCCATCTTTCTCATTCTGTATCCACATTTCTTTGCTCGAAGAATAAATTCAAACTTCGCAAGTTGAGAAGGGTTCTTAACTTATTGTCATAGGAGTGATGTCTTCAAGACTTTGGTATTTATACTACTGTCACTATTTCAAGTCATAAGTTGGGAAATTCTATTCATGTGGCCTAATTCATTGTGATCATAAGCTATTATCTTTCTCATATTAATACATAGCCTCTCTTTTATTACTCCACGTAATTTCATTCCTTGTTGGGGTAGCTATGTTATTGGTCTTGCTACTTTAGAGAGTTCTCAATGGCTCTTTGATAGTAGTCCATTTATCTAAGAAATTCCTGGTCTCATTTTAGGTCATCGACGACTTTCATTCTTAATTGCTTTGTCCTTTGTCAGATCTACATCGATTTCTTTTAAAGATACTATATGCCTGAGGAATATTTCTCCTTTACGCCGAAATACACAATACTGTACTTGGCAAAATCTGCCTGGCTCTTAAAAGTCGTAAAACAGTCCTTCAATATTCTTTATGTTCTTCTTCGTCCTTTGAATAGGTAAGAACTTTATCTATAAAGATTAATATAAAATTTTCTAAATATGTGTGGAACACTCGACTTTTGAGGTTCATGATCAAGGTGGTGCATTTGTCGGTCGAATGGCTTAACTATTATCTCATAGTAGCCATATCTTATTGAACGATTAGTTTCGTATTTCTCATACCATTCTATAAAGGCCATATAATATTTCATCAAAATGCCTCAGCGAGGACTTTTCATACATTACTTACGAGGGTCGGTCTATTAAGCAGACTGATTACACGGTGTCTAGTTTTGTTTACACCCAAAATTTTGACACCTCCACAACATATTCATAAAATTTTCCAGACTACGTTTATTTTACATATTATAATCACACCGTTTTCATCATGATCCATTATCTACATATAAGTCTTATAGGATCCTAGGATTCTATGTCTCGAGTGACCTTCGTCGAGTCGCACTCTCCTCGAAACTTGCCTTTCTCTAAATGCGTTTTGTTTCATACTCCAGGATTATTCTCTCCGAGAGCGGGGTCCAGTGCTCCCGTTTCTTCTTCAATACCGAAGTTGGTGTTACTTTTATCGAAAGTATGGTTGGGTTGGTAGCATAATTCTCCTAATCCATGAGGCGATAAGATCCCGTCCTTTCGCCCTTCTCGTCTCTTCTTGGTACCATTGACGCGGGGCGTGGGGTGGTATTTGGAACATTAGAATGCGAACATTCTATCATGCCGTGCGGTGTAACTTGCCGAGGACTAGGACAAGTACTTGTAGGTGCCGTTCCATACGTATGATGGATATACTTGAGCTGTTGACAAATCACGGTAAGTCATCCGACCTTTGGAATTTTTATCATAGAAAATATTCTTTTGAAACTTCTTTTGCAAAACCACCTTAATCTGTTGGCAAACGAGCGTAAGTCGTTGGATACCATCCTCATTTGTCACTCTATAACTTTGGCGTCCATCTAGAGGTGTAAAATTTTCTCCAAATCTATTCTAAATCCCCCGCTAGCTCATAATAAAAGAGCCGATGCGCTCGTGTGAGTTCCATGCTTGTAGGCCACGTGGTTAATCTCTTCACCGTTAAACTTCCGTTTTACGCCATTTGTAAGCGGATATTTCTAGATGAGTCCGACTTAATTTAAGCAATGGAGGAATTTTAAACAAGAATGATCTCTTGAGGAAGTATACACTTTAAGGCGTATATAACATGTAGACTACTTATGACACAACTCATGACACTCATCTTAATACTCATTTTACGTCAACACCCTTAGTCGTATATCGCTCTAAATTTATTCGCATGTGCGAATAGTGGGTACTAATATCACGTAAACACAAACCTTTTAACGAAAAGATTTGGCCGGAGCCAACGATCACGTGAATGCGACCATTTCTGAAACTTCTTGTCTCTAAAATTATATCTCGTTCCTCATATATATAATGATTCAAATCATTGGATAGAATTTTAAGCGATTCTAGGCTCGATTCTACGCTGAGAAACTCTTGCGATGGCCATGATTTTCGTATAGGTAAGGAGGTTCTAAATCTTGATGCGCTTACCTAAATTGGGTTCCATCGCTTCTTTGCGTGCTTGCGCATTGTCAAAAGCAAGCACCTAATTGAACAAAATCTTATAGGTATTCTCGTGAAATTTCCTCATACCTATCCCGCTTTTTGGGTTTTATTTGTTCATTTTCGGTAAGTATAAGCTTTGGTCTCTGGTGTTCCGTATATTCAAGTAAACATCTATTTCATATGTCATTGTCCTTTCCATTGGGACATTATGTTCCCTTGCTATGGCCTTCTTGCCTCATTCACCTCATACTTCTCGGGTATCGTATCGTTATGCTTTTACCAACAGCATTTGTGGTTAGGTCTACATCAACCTATCCGTTGGTATTGATATTTTGATAATTAAGTCTTATCGTAGAGATCGCCGTGTCTCTATCACTATTATTCATTCCTATTCCAATATGAATGACTTAATTCCCTTTTACTTCATCGATCTTAGAATATATTTTCATATATCCTTGTTTTAACTCTTTTCAAGGAAACTCTTATTTATCAAGTCATATGTCTTTGAAGCTTATATCGTGTCGGCTATCTTATAATTGTATAGCTCATAGTTTCTTGATTATTTCGATTTTGTCCCTTTTTCTTGGGCACGGTATTTGAAAGTAATCTTACTTTCGTTATACTTCGGTTCCCACCTTCAGGACTAGAACCGTTATCATAGTCGTATGGCTTGGTAGGGTCGTACATTCGTACACCATAACTTAAATTCCAAGCATCTTTCTTCCATGTCTTGGCTTTGAAGATATTTTCTTCACACTTGATTTACATACTAGGGCTATCCTCGTCATTCACACAATCTCAAAGATTATGATTCCTTAATCTCATTATCATTTGTTTAACCAAGTTTCAATTACTTGGAATCGATTATGCTCAAGCATAATCTCATTGGACCGAGGTATATGGTAGAGATCTATTTTACGAGATGCTATCATTTCCTTATATATATATATTTCTTGAAAAGAATATCTTGTATGCATCTTTATTCATTTAAACATGTCCAACCTATTAACGAGGTTTGAGGACAATCAACTATCTTAAAGATAAGTTGTAATCTCTCGGTTATGACATAAAAGGAGTTCATATCCCACGAATATCATATACTTTTTTGCTTTCACTCTTGCATTCAATGCTAAAGAGTATCTTATTCATAACTTGATTATCATAGCGATCGTATAAAGGTATAACTTTCTGTTATCAATCTTCGTAAAGCCCATCGAGGGTCATCACATCCATGTATCATAGGAAAATATCTCGTCTCATCGAGATTTTCTTACATCTGATTTCTTGATGTCTATCACTTCTTGATGCGAAACTTTTGGGTGGTGAAATAAGTCAACCTATTTCATGCCTGATGTTTATTGTTTCACTAATTGCACTTAGGTGACAAGGTAATTCAACGTTCGTCATACTTGATGGTTTCAAGAGTCGAGAAAGAATTATCACGACTACTTGCAAAAGGCGTTGTCTCACAAATCGAAATAACATCTTCTCAAAGATTGAATCGATATGCTTTTAGACCGAATAAATGGGGCTCTAGGGTCGAAGACCGAATGACGACTCTCGAGATTTCTTTGGTCATATGGGCTGGCTGGACCGTCACAAATATTTTCTCGATCACGCTAGGATTTGGGTTCAAAAGGACACTTTATGAATTTTGGGTTGAAAATTTTCTTGAAGAAGTGAGAAACTCGAATGAATTCTCAAATGAAACTAGGTCGTAGAGTTAAACTCAACGACAGAAATTGGGTGATGAATATAATTTTTGAAAGCTTATATACCCATAATAGGTCATCAACCAAGGTTCTTATGTACGTCGTGGCTCTACTTGTATTGCTGGCAATCTTACTTTCTTAGTAACATTCTAAGATTCGTATCATACTATAATGTTCTTACTTTCTATAAATCATAGAGCTAGCTTCAACTGATCCTCGTGAATCCTGGAGTAGGAATCAGGAATTTGGTCCTTCATAAGAAATGAAGTACAGTACATTAGGGGCACGTAGGCGAAAACCGTACGTAAATCGGAGTTCACACGATCGAGAACTAATCAAAACAAAATCACTGCGCAGTGCAGGAAAAATTTACGCGCGCTCGCGCCGAGGTAGTACAGAGAAATGCCTACGTCGAGGTCGCATAAGCTACCAAAGTCGATATGTCAAAGTCGACGTTATAAATTCCTGAAATCAAAGTCGACAGTCGCACATGCCGAGGTCGCACAATTTCGTATAAATCTTTTGCTTTTCGATACTCAAGATGGAATGAAGTTCTCAAATCCATTGTTACTCTTGTTCTTGTAATGGAAGGAAGTTCTTACTTCTATGTTCTTTCGTAAAGGGATCATGCTTCTTAAAAGTCTACGTTGTTGAGCTAGCATGCTCATCATCATAAACAACTTTGAAGTTTGAAGTAAAACTTCAAATATTCATACGTAGCTCGTTTATGCGCATGTACTTAGGTAATTTCACGAATTCAACATATCATTTTGACAAATCGGTGTCCAATCTCAATCACTTTAAAGCATGAATAACATAACTTTGTTCATAATAATGAACCCTTATTGAATTCGGGATTTCAAATATTTCATCTTTGGCATATCATGCGAAACTTTCTCACATCATTGTCATCATCTCCTTATATCTTCCTTCTTTTCATAACTTTCTCGACAAATCATTTGTCATAACATTCATTCTCAACCTTTCTCATAGCTTTCATTTCTTTTAAAAGATCATTTCAATCATCCTTCACTTCAATCTTTTCGATTTCAAAACCGAGAAAATCATTTATCTATCATAAATCAAATCCTTGAGTTTCCTTAAATATGCGGTCCCATACCGCATATTGTGGGAATCTTTGAGCTTTCTTAAATATGGGTCCCATACCGCATATTGTGGGAATCTCTTTTGAAAAAATCATTTCCATCCTTTTTCACTTTCAATCTTTTCATTTTATTTGAATAAAAATCATTTCATAAACATTCATCTGGCCAGGGTAATTTTCAAAACTTTGGAAAAAGAATCATTTACCTCATTTCGGTTGAGCTTGATGTGATGGAGTGTTGAGCATTGTCAGCTGACCTTTAGAAGTCTAGTGACTCAATCTAGACTTAACCTTAAAGGAGATTTTGGGTTCAAGAGCGAACCGCTCTGATACCACTCTGTCACATCCCCTCAATCCTAAGTAGGATTTAGAAGGGATTGTAACTCTAAGCAGTATAATTAAGCGGAATTCTCCTTAACAAAAGTCGTAATTCATATGACAAGCATGTTCTTGGACTTTAGTACATAACTTAAGTTCTTGCAGCGGAAAACATGTGATATGTACATATGACGATGTCTTATCAAGGTATAAACTTTCAACGACAATATTCCTATTGCTCAACTTTGCTCCATCCATCATCCGCTCAACACGCACATTTAAAACAAACATGCGGGTGAGTACAAGAAATTCACTCGGTGAACTCATGCCAAAACATTTGATAATTGAATTACATCGCCAATATCATGGTAAGACACGGGGTTTTAGTTGAAATGCGCGTGCTTACTAAAACATTCAGTTCATAAACATCGCTCGGCCGAGCATTTTCTTGGTGTGTATGATCCGTATCCCATAGTCACAATTCATAACAATATCAAAGATCAAAGCGTCGTGAGGAGGCCTCCTTTTACGACGCCGTGACCGCCGTAATCCCATCTGACCTGACGATCGCTTTCAAAAGTATATGTTAACATATCATATAGTTCCAACCTTCACGCCAATCCTAGCCAGGCATTAACCTTCCGGCACAGGACCCGATATTAATAAAAGGTTGGGCGCGACCCAACAAATGACATAACCTGTCATAATATAGTTCCAACCATCGCCACAGCCCTACCCGGGCATAACAGATAGGATCCATACATAAAACAGAATATTTTTGGCAGGTAATGCAGTAAACATTTGTCAACAGTTGTAGAATAAGCATTGTAAATAAACTCATTTTGGAATAACAGTAAAGTCACATCTTGTTTGAAAAGTAAGCCCACCTGGTCTGTAGATTGTCTAACCGATTTCTTGGATTGCGAGTCCTAGGCTTAGCCTATCTATTCCTGGCTTTGAGGTTTTGGGTTGAAACATACATCGGTCTTAGAACCCATATTTCTACTTGAGTGTATATCATGGCATGATATACAATCAATTGATCATGTAGTAGCACCTAGTCAAATATTACACGTTAAGGCGTCTTGGTAAAATATCATATTGTTGTTTTATCCTAAATTAGTGTATCTTATTAATGCTTTAATGTACCTTGCGACATATCATAATGAATGCATCAATTAATAGTATGTTAGTCATATAAGGCATATTTCACATAGGGAGTTTCACACTTAGTCAAATTTCAGTGTTTAATTTTCAGAAAAGTCTTAAAACAACCCAAGTGTCATACTTTGACGATTTATAACTCTCGATTCAAAATCGATGACCGCACAAAGACACATTTTGAAAACCTCTAAACATGTACTGTAAGTTCTAAGAAGGAAGTCGACCCAAAAGAGTCGTGGTTCTGGAGATATAGGCTCTCAAAGTGGGTAACTCGAACTGACTTCTTCTATACTTTTAGAAAAATTTTCAGGATTTTCAGATTTAGCTTAACGACGAGGGATTTTGCAGGGCTCGTAACTTTTGACTCACAATACCAAAATGACTGCAGAATACCATTTTCGACACCTTGTAACCAGGACTACCTGTTTCATGAAGAAAGTACTGGAAGATATCTGATGCATCGAGAAATACGTAAGTTCAAAGCTGCCTAGTTGGAATAGACAATTTTCAAGTAGGTGACTTTGGGTAAACGAAAGGTATACCTATAAGACTTGGTTTGGGATTAAACTTTCCAGATCAAAACTAGACATGGTAAGGAACATTTCTTATGAAGAAACCAAAGTCAAAATCGGACTACAAACGGCTTGAACATCTCACGTAAAAGTCGTACACGAACAATTGATTAACATAGAAATTTACTAAGGCAGTTTGTCCAAAAAGGCTTACTGTAATGCGTCAAATTTAAAAATTCACCGTGAGTTCATTATAAGGAATCTGGGAATGCAACCAATCATATTGAAAAGCCACTTAAGTCTAGTTTAATCCCGAAAAATCCTAACTCAATGATTCAAAATAGATTGGGAGATAAAAATATTTTACCACAAGCTATCACTCCCGTGACAGTTTTCTGCAGTTAGCTTGTAAAATCTGGAATAAATAGTAAAAATTTTTAGAAAATTCTGAAAATTTATATAACTATTATAGACATGCTAAGTTATGTTAATGCCAATTTTTAGAGTTTTACCATTAGCCAAACTTGAAACGAAAGCCACGGACCGTGGGTGATGAACACCGAAATTTTACAGATTTGTGCAGTGTTTTTGAAAAATAGAATTAAAATAGAAAATCCAGTTGGATTGACTTGAAATTTTACAGAGACGTAATAGACATGTTTAGTTTCAACATAGTAAAATTTTACATTCATCTGACCACTGTAACTTAGTCAAATAATTTTATTAAGTTACTGTTTTGTAACATACTTCAGTTTTCAATTTTAAGCTTATTCTTTCGTATGCATTTCATATAACCACGAAAATGGTGAATCTATCACCCCAAATCACCACCAAGATCATCAATCTAAGCATGCAAGTATGATTTAGTCATGTCCAAGAGTCGTAGGAGGTAGTTATACCTCAGCCACGAATTTGAAGATGAATGAGAGATGGAGCTTGAGCTCTCTTCCATGGTGGAAATGGTGTAGGAGAAGAAGAAGAGAGGAAGGAGAGGAGGAGGCGTCTGAAAATTTTGGGAGAGAGGAGAAATGGCTGATCCAAAGGGGAAGAGAGGTATGGGGTGGTGTTGGATGACAAGTGTCCTACATATACATGCATGTCTACACTTGTCACTACCATCCCATGCACCTCTACACTTGTCACTACCTCTCACGCACCTCTACACTTGTCACACTCTCTCTATACACTCACATGCACGTTTTTATGTATATATCTATGTATATATCTGATTTTAATTGATTAGTCAGGCTATTTAATTAATCCAATGTCACTTAGATACATGTAATAGGAAAATCAACAAGATAAACTTGTATACATAAGTGTATAGTTTTCGGCTATTACATTATGCCAATGGGTCAAATTTTATTTTCCATGCCAAACATTGATATATGTTATAACATATAGTTTAGATGATAATTAATATCATAGGATAAATTAGCGGCATCAAATTATGCGATAAAACCACAAATTGAAACTAGGGTTTTGAAATTGAGAATTTGATCAAATAATTCCTTAATGATCTAGCATTGATTTAATGCTAAATAATACTGTAATTACATATAATAATCATAGGAAATTAATTACTATAATTCCTTGATCATTAAACTCACTTTCCATTTCGCCTTTAAGCGTTAACGTTTGAAGCGTTCAAAAACGTTAATTATCGACTCATCTCGAAATGGTCGTAATAAAGTTACAATCACTTTATTAAATTATTCCATTAATAATGGAATTTAATTCTAAGCAATTGCTTAGAAAATTTCATGAAATTTTAACTATCGATCTGTGATCGACGTTAAAATAATCTTGTCGATCTGCTTTATAAACTTCTATTTCTAAATTCACAATTCTCGGTGAATGTTAAAATAGGAATTCATTCCTTAAGTAAATAATCGAAATCAATATTCGATATCCTCTTGATTGAATCATCTCGTAATTTCTAATTTACGGGTTTTAAATAGTAATTAGGCATCTAATTCGCGGATATTACAACAAGATCATCCTCAACCCCAATTCCCTCCATTTTTGGCAACCACACAAGAACACACACTAAAATTTTAATTTCAATTTTAATCCATAATCAAGGTGGAATTAAAGGATAATCACTCCTAGTAAGGTAATTACTTCATTTAACCAAAGTTTTATTGTTTAAATTGATGAATATCATGTTTGGACACCTTAGGGTTTTCGAAAACTATGAAGCATGGATTATGGTTTATTTGTTTAAATTTTGTTATGTTTATTGATTTAATTATGTTTATGAAGCTTGATTAACATATACTATGGTTTTAATTTGTTTAAATTCATGAAGATTAAAAATTCAAGAATTTTACCTAAACCCTAATTTTTATATATGGAGCATATGTTATGATTTGGTTGAATTAAGCTTGAATATATGTTTAGGGATGATTATAAACACTATATGAATGAAGAAATTTAAAATTAAATCATGCTTGCAAATTATGTGAAATTTTGAAAACATTGTGTGATAGGAACTTAATGATTTTGATTTTATTTGATCCATTTGACATGATATTTATGCTTAGGGATATAAATAATGCATAGAATGAATTTATAGAATTTAATTCAACTATATGCATAATATCTAATTTTTGAAAATGAAGGGGACCCCATGAACCTTGATTTCTTGATTTTATTTGATGTATTTGAGTTGATATTTGAGATCTATGATAAAAATAATGCTTAAGTTTAATTTATAAGAATTTATGGATATAAGGTATGAAAACTAGAAAATTAAAGTTTAGTATAAGTTATGATTTAATGTGAGAAATTTTAATCAAGACTTGAATGGATGATGGAATTATGATCATTGATGATAAGTGAATATAATTATAAGATATTTGATGTTAAATGGAATTTAGATAGTAAAACTTCTATATATGTGAATGAAGGACATTAGGCGATTAACTTGTAAATGAATGAGTTTAAGCTTGTTTTAAGTTCCTAAATACATATTTAAGTATATGGTGATGGTATTGAGGAGTTTGGGATGAAATTTGATGTGGTGTATTTGGGCTATACATATTACGAGCGTTACTACGCCGAAATGTCACATCCCAAATCTAAGTAGGATTTAGAAGGATTGTAACTCTAAACAGTATAATTAAGCGAAATTCTCCTTAACAAAAGCCGTAATTCATATGACAAGCATGTTCTTGGACTTTAGTACATAACTTAAGTTCTTGCAGCGGAAAACATGTGATATGTACATATGACGATGTACTATCAAGGTATAAACTTTTCAATGACAATATTCTATTGCTCAACACTTTGCTCCATCCATCATCGCTCAACTCGCACATTTAAAACAAACATGCGTGGTGAGTACAAGAATGCACTCGGTGGACTCATGCGAAAACATTTGATAATATTGAATTACTGCCAATGTCGAGTAAGTCAGGGTTTTAGTTAAAAGGCCTTGTCTTACTAAAATCATTCGATTCATAAAAGTAGCTTGTGAGCATTTTCTTGGTGTGTATGGTCCGTATCTCATAGTCACAATACATAATAATAATATATAATAAGCGTCGAGAGGAGGCCTCCATCTACGACGCCGTGACCGGCCGTAATCCGTCTGACCACATCGCTCTGCGAGCATATGTTAACACACGGTATAGTTCCAACCTTCACGCCAATCTAGCGGGCATTTATCATCCGACACGGGACCCGACATTAAAAAGGTTGGGCGCGACCCAAATGACATAACTTGTCATAATAAAGTTCCAACCATCTCCACAGCCCTATCAAGCAAAGCAGATAGGATCCATACACAAAGCGAAATATTTTGGCGGTAATGCGATAAAACATTTGATAACGGTTGTAGAATAAGTCACGTAAATAAACTCATTTGGAATAACATTAAAGTCACATTTAGTGGGGTGAAAAGGCCCACATTTTGAAGATAAAAAGCCCTTTGGATTGTAGATTCTCTAACCGATTTCTTGGATTGCGAGTCTGAGCTTAGCTTTATCTATTCACGGCTTTGAGGTTTTGGGTTGAAACATCCATCGGTCTTAGAACCCATATTTCTACTTGAGTGTATATCATGGCATGATATCAATCAATTGATCATGTAGTAGCGCTAGTCAAATATTTCACGTTCGGACGTGCTTGGTAAAAATATCATATTTTGTTTTATCCTAAATTCGTGCATCTTATTAATGCTTTAATTTACCTTCGACATATCATATGAATGCATCAATTAATAGCATGTTAGTCACATAAGGCATGTTTCACATAGGGGAGTTTCAACACTTAGTTAAATTTCAAGTGTTTAATTTTCAGCAAAACAGCTTAAAACAACCCAAGTGTCATACTTTGACGATCTATAACTCTCGATTAAAAATACGTATGACCGCACAAAGACACATTCTGGAAACCTCTAAACATGTACTGTAAGTTCTAAGAAGGAAGTCGACCCAAAAGAGTCGTGGTTCTGGAGATATAGGGTCTCAAAGTGGGCAACTCGAACTGACTTCTATACTTAGAATATTTTTCAGAATTTCCAGATTTAGAGTGTCATACTTTGACGATTCATAACTCTTGATTAAAAATACGTATGACCGCATAAAGACACATTCTGGAAACCTCAAAATATGTACTATAAGTTCTAAGAAGGAAGTCGACTCAAAAGAGTCGTGGTTCTGGAGATATAGGCTCTCAAAGTGGGCAACTCAACTGACTTCTTCTATACTTAGAACAATTTTCAGGATTTCCAGATTTAGCTTAACGACGAGGATTTTGCGAGGCTCGTAATTTTGACTCACAATACCAAAATGACTGAAAGATACCATTTTAGAAACCTTGTAATAAGAACTACATGTTTCATGAAGACCGTACTGGAAGATACTTGATGCATCGAAATACGTAAGTTCAAAGTTGACTATTTGGAAAGGACAACATTCAAGTAGGTGACTTTGGGTCAGTGAACAGTATACTTATAAGGCTTGGTTTGGGATCAAACTTTCCAGATCACAACTAGACATGGTAAGGAACATTTCTTATGAAGAAACCAAAGTCAAAATCGGATTACAAACGGCTCGAATATCTCACGCAAAAGTCGTCACGGACAGTCATTTAGCATAGAATTTTACTAAGGCAGTTTGTCCAAAAAGCTTACTGTAATGCGTCAACTTTAAAAATTCATCGTGAGTTCATTATAAGGAATCTAGGAATGAAACCAATCATATTGAAAAGCCACTTAAGTCTAGTTTAATCCAGAAAAGCCTTACTCAATGATTCAAAATAGATTGGGAGATAAAATATTTTACTACAAGCTATCACTACAGTGACAGTTTTGTGCAGTTCGTTTGAAAAATCTGGAATAAATAGTAAACATTTTATAAAATTCTTAAAATTTACATAGATCTTCTAGACATGCTAATTTATGTTTATTCCAATTTTTAGAGTTTTTACCATTATCCAAACTCGAAACGAAAGCCACGGACCGTGGGTGATGAACACCGAAATTTTACAGATTTGTGCAGTTTTTTTTTAAAATAGAATTAAAATAGAAAATAAAGTTGTATTGACTTGAAATTTTACAGAGACGTAATAGACATGTTTAATTTCAACATAGTAAAATTTCACATTCATCGGACCATTGTAACTTAGTCAAATAATTTTATGAAGTTACTGTTTTCGTAACATACTTCCAGTTTTCAGTTTTAAGCTTATTCTTTTTGTATGCATTTCATATAACCACGAAAATGGTGAATCTATCACCCCAAATCACCACCAAGATCATCAATCTAACCATGCAAGTATGATTTAATCATGTCTAAGAGTCATAGGAGATAGTTATACCTTAGTCACAATTTGAAGATGAATGAGAGAGATGGAGCTTGAGCTCTCTTCCATGGTGGAAATGGTGTAGGAGAAGAAGAAGAGAGGAAAGGAGAGGAGAGGTCTGAAAATTTTGGGGGAGAGAGGGAGAAAATGTATTATGAGTGAAATGAAGTGTATGGGAAGAGTTTCTCCCATGTATCTCTCTCTCTCTTAGGCACACACACACACAATAGGAATCATGGTTGAGTGTGTAGAGTGTGGTGATGATTAGTGTAGGCTAGAAAGGCTTTCCATGCATTGGGTGTTAAGGAGGTGACAAGCATGCCTTGTCAATCCATGATGGCCTAAGGTTTAGGGGTCCAAATAGGTAGGATTATTTTATTTTTGTACATTAATACCATATATATATCATACATGATCATAGGTATAAAATACAAGTCATAAAATAATTAAATCACCTCTTAGGCATATATTTGAAATTTTCGAGAATAATAGGGAAAATAGGATAAAATAATAGCACATTTCATGCACACAAAACCCTAATTTCGAAATGTAGGGTTTCGAAATTATTAAATACACAATACCGAGTTTTAATGCTCAAAAATTAATTTTAATGCTTAATAATATCCATATATATCATAACATATAGTTTAGATACCATAGGATAATTTAATGGTTTCATTACCCGTGACCAAACCCTAATTTGTATAATTAGGGTTTTCGAAACCCATTTCATAAATATCGAGTTTTAATAACTCAAAAATTGATTTTAATATTTAATATTATTGATTATATAAATTAATGATAGGAAATTAATGGGATAATTTACGGATCATTGAACTCATCTCTCAAAGCATCTCTAGGCGTTAACGTTCAAAAGCGTCTCAAAATGATCATAATCGACTCGTCTAAAAATGGTCGATAAGTTTGAACTTACTTTATAATTAATATTCTAGTAACATAGGAATTAATATGAAAATTAATTCCAATCTTCGCTGCTCCGAAAATTTCACAAAATACTGACGTATGATGTGTAATCGGCGTTAAAATAATACTGTCGATATGCTTTACAAACTTCTATTTCTAAATTCACAATTCTCAGTGAATATAAAATAGGAATTCGTTCCTTCGTAAATACTCGAAACCATTATTCGCTATCTTACTGATTGAATCGTCACAGCGAATTCCTAATTTACGGGTTTCAAAAACCGTAATTAGGCATCTAATTCTACGGGATATTACACGAAATTTCGGTAGAATTCGTTGTTAATAAAACGTTTTGAATTGTTAATTGATAAACTATTGATAAATAATTAAATGAATAAGGAAGGTTGCTAAATTGATAATAATTTTATTTTACAAGGAACAAGCAAAGCGCAATCGAGGCGTGAAGAATGAAGAACCCGGCGTTGTGGAGTAAGCGTTTGAGGTGGGTAATCTTTTGCAAATTATTATTTTTGAATAAAGTTAAAGTTATGTTTCGAAATGATTGATATTATGAAAGTATTTTCAATCACCACATTATGAATACTTTGAAAATGAATGTTTTACCACATTGTGGGTATGACGATTTACACATCTACGGTAGGAAAATATATTATCACGTGCTGAGTTATGGTGTGAGCTTACAAATGTAGGCCGGCCATGGTATTGGGGAGGCCTACTTCCCACCACTGGGATAGCGTAGATAGGGTATGACCGTAGTTGAGATCCTTCGGGACCAACTCGGGTATGTGATGCCGGTATGTTCGAAAAGAAATTGCGGTGATATGATAATGAAAGATCTTTATGAAACAATTATTCAAATTGATTTCTAAAGTTTTAATTGAAAGGAAATTTCTAAGTTTTGAAAGTTATGTTGTTGATTACCCACTGAGTACTTTCTGGTACTCACACCCATAAAATGTTTAATTGTTGCAGGTTGAGTAAGAAGGAGATGTGGCATGGAATTGAGCTGAATTGTCGTTTTTGCTTTCTTCTTTAGATAGTTATGTTTGAATATCATGTCTTCACACATGATATTCATTACACTTCTGCTGCCAAAACTTTGAAGTTGTGAAACCGTACTTTTGATAAACCTTGTAAATATTTCAAAAATTTCTACGTATGTATTTTCGAAGCTGTGATCTCGTTTGGGTTTATTGCTGTTGTTGGAAATTTTCTGAGTGCAGGTTGGCTTACTCCATTTATAAACATTATGCTGCCCGTTTGTTTCAAAAACTTAATTTTTTAAAATCACTTATTGTTGGAAAATTTTCGTTATTTAAACCGAATACGACTTGATTATTTAGTTAAATAAGTAATTAAATAGTCGGTCGTGACACAAGTGATATCTCAATTGAAACTAGGTCATTGAGTTAAACTCGATAGCGTAACTTGGTTAATGAATAAAATTTGAAACCTCGTATAACTCGTAATGGGTCACCATTTACGATAAGGGTTATCAACATACATACATCTCAAACTCTACTCATACTACTGAAAAACTTAACTATTTAATTAGCATTCAAACTTTCTACCATACAGTGGTCTCTTATTCTGTATAACCCACAATACTAAACTCAACTAATTCTTTGATCACATCCCTATTTCATTTCTAACGAAAACGTTATAGTCAATTTGGAGTTTCGTCTCGTGTGAACATCCAAAGGGAAAGACTATACTCATGTCACTATCACATAGTGACATTCACCATCTCAAAATCATCATTCCATTCTTGCCATCTTCATTTCCATCTTTATTTTGTTCTCGTCTTTCTACTCGCTTTTGCTCTCATGTCCATCCTTGCTTTTGTTTTCAAGATGGAATAAAATTCTCATAGTTCATCTTTCATGTTCTTTCGTAAAAGGGATCATGCGTCTTAAGCAGTCTCACGTTCTTTTTGGGATAACCTACTCATTGACATAACCAACTTGAAATTGCTAAAATTTAAAGCAATAATAACATAACCCGTTCATAAAAAAAAATCTTATTGAATTCCACAATTTCAAACATTTCACTTTTTGACATATCTTTGTCGACTCTTTCTCATATCTCTTTTCTTTTCACAACTTAAAACATCATTTCAATCATTTTTCACAACTTTCATTTCTTTTCAAAATCATTTCATTTCTGTACTTGTTTCTTCAATCCGCATCATTCTTAAAGAACTGAACACCTTAACACACAATCTTGTAAACATCTACAAACTCATAGACACTTACTTATTCCTTACTTAACATTGTATACCTTTATTCGTGTATCGTTCTAGATTAATTCGTGTAAGCAATAGTCGATTCAAAATTCCTTCGCGTAGAATTTCAAATGAAGAAACTATGCCCATTTCACTTAATTACGCGAGTGACATTCGTTTATCGAAACTTCCATTTCTCCACGTGGCATTCCAATTCACATTCGTCAAATCGGACTTAAGAGCATTCTAAGTTCTCAAGTTCTTGTGGTCCATCAAACACTACGACATAGATAGTGGAGAAAAATCTTGTGATCTCGTTCAATCTAAGTTCTTTGCAAAAGTGATCGTGAAACTTTCGAGCATGTCAACATTTCTTTTGAAAAAACAAACCTCATAGTTCGACTACGTTTCATAAAATTATATTCATACTCACTGACATATAACTCCATATATGTCCATCATCAATACTCACATACAATCCTATGTATGCGATTTAATCCATTCAAGTCCATCCACAAATAAACCATTCATTGGTTTCATCAATCAGTGAATTAAAAAAATTCAAAGCTGTTTCACTTTTTCCATCAACGGCGTGTCCATTTTTCAAAATATTTCAATCACTCGAGTTCCTCTCAAAACTTTAACATAAGCATAAAACTTTCAAAACTTTTAAAACCATACTTTCACTTTCGAAAACATTAGAAACCACTTTTCCTTACCAGTTGAGCGTGATGAACTGGAGTGTTGAGCGGTGATGACTATTTCGTAAAAAGTCTAGTAATTCAAGCCAGACTTGAATAGAAAGAACATTTTTGGTTCAAAGCAAATGAACTGCTCTGATACCACTCTATCACAGCCCGGTTCGGGTATCCCGAAGGACTGCCTTATCAGACCGCGACTTGGGATTTGGATTGGGTAAATATAAAATAAGGAGGTTTTCAACTCATTTCACATGTGAGGAAGCATAGATGTTGCAGAAGCATAAACGAGATTAAGGATAGTAAGTATTTTATATAATGGATTGTTTCGAAGGTTCTGACAAAACAGTAGTTTATACAAAGCTTTCCACATGACAGTCAAGGACTTAATATAGTTATAGAATTTATAAGAGTTTCAAGAGTTTGCAGTGGAATAAACGTGTGAGACATGCATATGAAGATGCATTCTCAAGGAGAACTAAAAGACGTTTCATACTAGGTTGACAAAAAGGATTCCGCTCAACTCCGCTTAGTTCCATCACCAGCTCAACCTGCACATTTAAAAATAAACATGCAGGGCTGAGTACAAAGTACCCAATGGACACATGCCAAAAACATTTTTCATTTCATTCACGAAATATTGTACTGCCACCATCACAGCAACACACAAGGGTTTTATTTGAAAAGGCCTTGTGCTTACTAAACATTTTCATCATTTTCTCAAAGTCGTCTGGCCAGACATTTTCTTACAATGTATATTCTAAGTCGGCTATGGAACGCGCTGGGAGGGAGGCCTTCCTTCACCCAGACGCACGACTGACCACGAGCGGTTCAGAAGTTAAAGTGTACACAATCCTAACTAGCATCTCACTCACTAGTAGGATCCGAATTCGTAATCTCCTGTTGGCCCGGCCAACCCGAATGGTCATATACAAAACATAAAACATTTTTGGCAGAAAATATCGTATCTCAACATTTGCAGTATCAGACAAGCAGTAAAGTAATAACAGTAAATATTTTTGTAAAATCTCTTTTTCCAACAAAACCCTTTTGTTTAAATAAGAAAGCCCAACTTAAGAACTTATTGTTCTTAGGACACTAGTGATCACTTGTCGTCTTCTTTCATATTCGAGCCGAACCTTATCAACGTAAGAAGCGAGATTTAGTACATCACTATGCTTTTCCGAAAATATCGATCCGAACCAACAGACTTACTAACATCAACCTTTTTAACGTTAAAGGATTCTTTTATCACACTTAACAACTATATTACATTGATTATATTCATCACGCCTCAAGAGAGATAATATTTCATCCTTTCATTCTTTCCTTGATTCACATCATTTTATGTAACGTCTGAACCTTAATTTCATAACTAACTTCGTTCACTAACTTCACTTCCCATCTTATATATATACTCAAATTCTAACGTATTAATAATCATATTCCCATAAGTATCAACTTTTCACATTAACAATCAATCATGCTCGACATACACACATGTAAAACTAATTTAAGCATTTCACTTTATATTTCAAAATCTTATGTCACTTAACAAAAGGTTTCAACATAAAAATATTATACTTTATTTTAAAAGTACCATAAATTCATAGCATATCTTAAACATAATTTTGGATCTAAATATGTGATCACATGTAATAAAATATATTTTAAATTTATCTTTTTCTTTTATTTTCGGCCCTTTTCAATTTATCTTCAAAACTTATCCATAAATTCTTATAAATTCACATAACATACCATATTAACATAGGATCCATAATATCAAGTGACATTAGTCATAAAATTTGACATCAAAATCCTTATACTATGGTTCTCGAAAAAAAAATTTGGATAATTAACTAAACAATTTTCAAAAATTCTAATTAATTCACACAACATATTATTAGCATCATATATCAATAATATGCCTTACTATTCATCATACACAACTTATATATCAATATTCCATACTTTAGGGCTTTTTAAATTATCATGAAATATTATCCAATATTTTTTCAAAAATTATGATTTAAATCATACATACTTAAACATTACTAACTATTATCAATTCATGCTTAAAACAACAATTAAAATTTATTTTCATCAACATATAAATCTTTCATATTTTCGTTTTTCATGAGGCAAATTATAACATGCTCAACTTTGTACTAAATTCATAATACATGCTTATAAACATCATGTAAACATATTTAATTAACAATCGAACATTTAACAAAATTCCTCAATTATCATATGAATTAACAAAAGCATATAACTTAATATTTCATGGATGAATTTCTAATATTTTGCATATATAAAAGGTTTTACGATTTCTAACCTTTAATCGGGATTGATCGGTGGCGACAACGTTTTTCTATCTAGGATTGAAGAGAATTTTGGAGAACACTTTCTATTTTTCGGTTATAATGATGTGTAAGAGGGTGATCTCTATTTATAGAAGTTTATAAGATATTTTAATCATACTTTAACAAAATATCTTAATCAAAAGTCAACAATTTACACCTCTAATTTATCTCTAAATTTTCGGCCAACAAGTTGTAGTATAAGAAAAAATTTTATCTTATCCTATACTTTATCATTTAATTCAAATCATCATATCTTATCCCTAAATTAACTACACATCATTATCACAAAGTTTGAATTTTCTTTCTTTCACACTTGCATACCAAATTTTCGGTCATTATACTATAATAATACTACATCATTTTATTAAAATATCATCTTATCTTATGTAAGAATTAAATACATATCACTTTCAAAGAATTAAACATCACTATCAAAGAGTTTCAAAATTATTTCTTTCTTAATTTAGTCAAAAATTTCAGCCATATTCAAACAAATAACACATCAACTTGTTTAATTAATAATTCACTTTATCTTAACATTAATAATATCTCTACATCATAATAATTATACATCATTATCATAAGAGATGAAAATTTCTTCTTTTCACACTATTACTCTAAATTTTCGTCCACTTTATTTAATTATGTTACATAAATTATTTTTTTCCCTTTTAATAGCTATGTGACATAATATAGATCTTAGATGATAGAATAAATTATAGAAAAAATAATTAAGAATAAATTTATATACTAAAGTGAAGTTATCGAATTATAATTAAAAATTAAGGATAAATTATCAAATCTTCATTCTTTTAATAACTAAAATTATTTTATTGAAGGATTATGTATAAATAATGCTCGTGTATCATAAAAAAAAAATTTAGAACAAGTCTAGCCAAATTCCCCTTTTTATTCGAAAATTACAAGCTTTAGAAATTAAATAACAATTTTCCGTGATGATTATTACTTTATTAAAGCATAAATATCATTTCTTTGGTCAACATAATTAATTACCATATCTTATCTTCAATAAAAATATCTTAGAAAATCTTATCTTAAAGAAAATGTCATTTTCAAACCTTATCTTATCTTTAAAATGTCATTATCTTACCTTATCACATAAATTAAATATCTTTCTTATACAAACAAAATAATATCTCATCACATTAATAAAGTGATCCTACACTTGAACACAATTTCATCACAATTTATCCATGTATATACTATAATTTTCGAAAATTATAGGTCATACAAAAGAAAATGTAATTTTTCTTTATTAGAGTAATACTTATCTAGTTAATATTCCATATATATTTAAAAACATAATTATTTGTTATTATGATCCATTATAAGCGAAAAATTTAATAGAATTTTCTATTCACTCAAAATCGGAAATTATCGACGTTCATTTTTATTTTTGGATTCATCGTAAATAAATTCCTCTAATAATTCAAAAATTGGTTTTAAATATCCGGGGTATTACACTTGTTCTTACCATACATTTTATCATTTTCTCAAAGTCGACTGACCAATCATTTTCTTACAACGTATATTCCAAGTCGGCTATAGAACGCGCCGGGAGGGAGGCCTCCTTTCACCCGGACGCACGACTGACCGCTAACGGTTCAGAGGTTAAGTGTACACAATCCTAACTAGCATCTCACCAGTAGGATCCGAATTCGTAATATCTTCTGTTGGCCTGGCCAACCTAAATGGATATATACAAAACATAAAACATTTTGGCAGACAATATCGTATTTAAACATTTACAGTATAAGAAGCAGTAAGGTAATAACAGTAAATGTTTCTGTAAAATCCCATTTTACAAGATAGCCCACATTTTTTTTAGATAAGAATGCCCACATTTTGTTTAATAAGAATGGCCACATTTTGTTTAGAGAAGAATGCCCACCTTAAGAACTATCGTTCTTATGGTACTAGTGATCACTTGCCGTCTCCTTTCACCTCTGAGCCGGACCTTATCAATGTAAGAAATGAAATTTAGAACTTCACTACGCTTTCTGAAAATCATCGATCCGAAATAACGGACTTACTAACATCAACCTTTTTAACACTGAAAGGTTTTGTTATCATAATTAACAACTATATTACGTTGATTAGATTCGTCGCGTCTTGAAGAGATATGATACTCCATCCTTACATTCTTTTCTTCAATCCACATCATTTCGTGTAAATTACGAACCCTAATTTCATAACTAAACTTCATCGTGCACTAACGCGTATTCTTAATTTGAATTTCAAAAACTATAGTTCATTACTAATATTTCCTCGCTTCATTTCCCACTTTACACGTCTTATTCATCCTATCAGAGAACTCACATTTAGCTAGGCAAGTAACATAACTTTACTCACGCACTAACATGCTTCATGTATTCATACTTTAATCAAGTCATTTCAAACTTCAAACTAATGTATTTCTCATGATTCACCTTAAACATATAAAACAATTAACTTGCATAATATACTCTAATTCTAATTTATTGTTTAGCATACTCCAATAAATCTCATAAATTCACTTTAACATTCAATCATGCCCAATAATATATATGAAACTAATTTATTCATAGCACTTTATATTTAAAATTTCTACGTCACTTAGCAAAACATCTCAACGTAGAAAATATTATGTCTCATTCTAAAAAATCATATAAATTCATATAATATTTTATCGATACTCTTGGTCCTAAATACGTGATCATATGAAATAAAATAAATTTGAAACTCGAAATCCGCCAACTCAAGACTTTCAAATTTTTGGAAAAATTAACAAAACATTTTCAAAAATTCTAATTAATTCACACCATACATTATCCTCATCATACATCAATAATATACACTAATATTCATCATACACAAATCATACTTCAATAATTCATGCCTAGGATTTTCAAAAAAATATAAATAAATTTCCAACATTTTGCAAAAATTATGAATTAATTCTTACATGCTCAAATAATGTCAAATATTATCAATTCATGCTCAATACAACTATCAAAAATCATAATCACTTCCATTAGAAATCTCACATATCTCAACTATAATAAGAATTATTTAACATGCTTAACTTTGTACCAAATTCATAATGCATGCTCACAACCATCATATATTTAATTAACAACCTAAACATCTAACAAAAATCCTCAAATTTCTCATGAATAACCAAAGCATATAATTACATTTTTCATGGATGAATTTCTAATTTTTTTTGTATATCTAAATAGGTAAGATAATTTCTAACCTTTTAATCGGAGTCGATTGTCGAAGAATTCAATTTTTCTAACTCAAAACTCAAGAAAACATAGAAGAACACTTCCAACTATTTTTCTCTCTCTTTTTCGAAAATTTGGAAGATGAAGAAAAAAAAAAAATATATATATATATATATATATATTGTGATGTATCCTCTTTTTATAAGCTCTAGAAAAATAAATATCTTACCTTATCTTATCAACAAAATAAATATCTTATCTTATCTTATCAACATAATAAATATCTTATCTTATCTTATCTTATCTTATCTTATCTTATCTTATCTCTAAAATAAATATCTTCCACAAACAAACAAAAATAAATATCTCATCTATTTAATAATAAAGTGATCACAATTTAACCATATGTACATAGCATTTTTTCTTTTCTTTTTCCTTTTGCTTTATTCAATTTTTGAAATAAATGTAGTCAATAAATAGGAGAAGATATTTGTTTTCTCTTTATAAGTGTAATACTTATCTAGTTAATAATCCATATTTATTTAAATAGATAATTATTTGTCATTAATAATCATCATAAAATCCTTTAATGCAACATATATAAAAATATTTTAATTATGTTAAGTTGGAATAAATTCCAATCTTTTAAATTATTATTATGATCAATTATATGCGAAAAAATTAATAGGATTTTCTATTCACTCAAAATTTGAAGTTTTCGACTTTCATTTTTATTTTTGGATTCGTCACTAATTAATCCATCTAATAATTTTGAAAATTGGTTTTAAAGATCCGGGGTATTACAATTATAAACTATAAAATAACTCATTTTAAGGCTATTTAAGGGAATGAAACCTTAAAATCCTGAAAAATCAATCGAAAGCACGATAAAACATAAAGAATCGGTATTAACTTAACAAATCGAGAAATGTTTGACTAGTCAACACCTACCAACAACTAAGGACAGCCATAAGGGCTTCCCTAACATCCCACCTTCACCATTTGCTTAAAACCCCTTCATCTCAAAAACAAATCACTCTTTTGTTCTTTCATTTCTAAGCTTCCAATCTTAAATTTCAAACATTCCAACCATCAAATAGTATTATAAGACCATACAAAGATATATTTTATAATTCTCTTCAATCCCAATGAAGTGGAATATTTTTTTTTATTTTGTTAAGAGTTAGGGTATGGTTCGATATTTATGAGTTCCATGGCTTTTGAGCCATCAAATTCTCTCAAGCTATGAATGAAATGTGCTTAGAAATATGTGTTAATGTTGTGTTAAAAGTTTGGTGATGTTTGAAGCATGTTAGTTTTTGTTAGTTTTTAAAAATAAAAAGATGAAGCATGATTTTTTGAATGTTAGTTCATATTATTGCTTGTTAATGTGTTAGATGCATATAGAATAAAGATGAGATTTTTTGAAACATCTCTTCTATTTTTTTAAGGGATCAAAAACTTTTAAATATTTTAGGACCATTGTTTGATTTTATTTGTTGAAAAATAGTTGAAATATAGTGTTTAATATATGATATGAATATCTTATATCAATTTTGGAATTATTGAAACCCTTCTCCTATTTTTATCAAAAGGGCCGAAAATCATAGAGTATATCAAAGCTTTAGTTTGATTTTATTTATTGAAAAATAGTTGAGATATAGTGTTTAATATATGTTATGAACATCATATATCAATCTTGGAATTATTTAAACACTTCTCATATTTTTCACAAAAAGGGTCCAAACGTTTAAGTATTTTTAGGCCATTGTTTTGATTTTATTTGTTGAAAAATAGTTGAGATATCGTGTTTCATATGTGATATGAATATCATATATTAATCCTGGAATTATTGAAACACTCCTCTTTTTCTCAAAAAGGCCAAAAATTATAGAATATTTTAAGATTTTATTTTAATTTTATTTGTTGAAAATAATATGAAATATAATGTTTAGAATATAATATGAATCTATTATGCTTTGTTTGGAATTTATTGAACACATATACAATATATGTGTGAGGACCAAAAATTTCAAGCATTTAGTTCATATTATAAATATTTAGTTGTTGTTTAAAGTTAATATTCCATGTTTAATGTATTTTATAAACACGTTATGAAATGAGTAGAATTTATTGAGCCTAAAAATATAAATTATGAGAGTACCAAAAATTTTAAGAGTAATTAAGCATGTGTTTTAATTTTAATTTATGATATGAAGTGATATTTCACGTTTAGTATATAATATAAGCATGATAGGATTTTTATGGAATTTATTGAACACAAATGCTCAATTATTCATAAGTGCCAAAAATTATGCCCTATTTTAACTCATGAATTAATTTTTGTTTGATGATATTGAGTTGATAATTAAATTCTATAGCATGATAGGAACATAACATAATTCTATTCGAATTTATTGGACACATATGCTAATTATTGCTAATTACAAAAAATTATGCTAAATAATTAAGCATGAATTTTATTTAATTGTTAATGATGATATGATAGTTGATCTATAGGTTTAGAATGAATGGTATGTGATTACAATGATGGAATGGAACACTTATGCACATATTCACAATGGTTGAGCATGATGTTAGAAATTAGGGTTTCTAATACTTATGATGATATACGTTGTGTATGATGTCGTATAGTTATATTTGTGTTATGCTGACAAACAATACCTCAAACGTAAGCAACATAGTACATAATATACGAGAATCCAAAAGAAATCGATAAATTTTGATAACTTAAGAAAGATCTAAAGAAAATCGAAGTTAGATACAAATTAGGGTTTTCTATTAACAATAGGACACTCAAACGTAAGTTCCTAAGTTAAAGAAACCAAAAGCTGACTTACAAATGTTAATACACAACAATGACAACCTAATACGATATTAGATTGAGCGTTAAGACAACTCAATACGAGTAGCGATTTTCTAACTTACACAATCTCCAATCTCTGATGAGTTACGAGAAACAAACGATGTTGAAAAGCGTAAGTTAAGGATTCAAACATGAAATGTCGATCCTTAAGTCTCAAAGGTCGAGTTAGTATTAACAAAGAACTTCATTAATCTCTAAGTGTTAACTTACGTGATAGTATGGGATAACTTGAATCATAAGTCAAGACTTCCCTTTATTCGTCATGTTAATACGACAAGCCATCAAGCGTAACATACTAGGACGTAACTACAATTGTTAAGTCTAGCAAGTGGCTTGAGAATATCATAACATACCAATCATAACTTGAGTACCAACGATCTATAACGTAATGACATTTAGAAGAACACAAAGATTAGAGTCGAGATTAGACTCGGAGTATAGTACTACATCACAATGACTGGGAATGATCAGGATAAATTTTGATCTCAAACAAATAAAGAGCAGGTATATTTTCAATCCCTAATGAGGTGTATATGATTGATCTATTTAGGAGCATCTAACATGGACACAAAAATCTATGATGATCAGAATATATATGATGATCACCGACTCAACACGATGGATAGGACTCAGACACTATGGATGGTAAAAAAAACATGAAAACGAAAGAAAAAACAACAACGAAGAAGCACGAATGAAAAGCGAATAACGGACACGGAAGACACGACCTCGCCGAGACAAGGCTCGATACCAAATGATAACCACACATCTCCCTCTTTAATCTTAATTTGGTTTTCCAATGACCCACAACGAAGTATATGACTCAAGGATCCCCAAACACCCAAGGAAAACTAACCTAAAAAAATTAACGAAATTCCCCGAAAACTAGCCTCTCTAGGGACCTATGGTAACACAGATATCAAAACTAGAAATAACGAAACTGTAATTTTTTCCAGCGAATTTACTCTCTTTTTTTCCCGCCAATTTTATTCCCGTCAAATTTTTTCTATCAAATTTACTCTTTTTCCATGTCTGATTCTAGGCTACGTACTCGCGTCAATTTACTCTTTTTTTTCCAACTCGAACAGATCACTACTTCACAATGACTTGGAATTTAGGACTTGGAATGATCGGAATAAATTTTGATCTCGAACAAATATAGAGCAGGTAAATTTTCGATCCCTAATGATGTGTATATGATTGATCTATTTGGGAGGATCTAACAAGGACAACAAAAATCTATGATGATATATATGAAGATCACCAACTCAACACGAGGGATATGACTCATACACTATGGATGGTATATAAACACAAAAAACAAAAGAAAAAAAATAACAAAGAAGGCGCGTACGGAAAAACGAATAACCAGACATGACGTCGCTCGAGGCAAGGCTCTGATACCAAATGATAACCACATATCTCCTCTTTAATCATAATTTGGATTTCCAATGACCCATAACGAAGTATATGATTCAAGGATCCCAAAACACCCAATGAAAACTAACCCGAAAAAATTGAAGAAGTTCCTCGAAAAATTTTCGACTTATTTCCTAGCCTCTCTAGGGACCTCTGGTAACACGTATATTAAAACTAGAAATAACGAATTTGTAATTTTTTCCCCCGCCAATTTACTCCTTTTTTCTTGCCAATTTACTCTTTTTCCGCGTCTGATTCTGGGCTACGTATTCGCGTTACTTTTTTTTCCCGACTCTAACAGATCACTACTTCACAATGATTGGAAATTAAGGACTTAGAAGTATCAGGATACATTTTAATCTCAAACAAATAAAGAGCGGATAAATTTTCGATCCCTAATGATATGTATATGATTGATCTATTTGGGAGGATTTAACAAGACAAAAAAAATCTATGATGATCGAAATATATGATGATCACCGACTCAACATGATGGATAGGACTTAGACACTATGGATGGTATATAAACATGAAAAATGAAAGAGAAAACAACAACGAATAAGGCACGGACAGAAAAACGAATAATCACACACAGAAGACACGACCTCGCTGGTGGCAAGGTTCTGATACCAAATGATAACCACACATCTCACTCGTTAACCCTAATTTTGTTTTCCAATTACCCCTAACGAAGTATATGACTCAAGGACCCCAAAACACTCCACGAAAACTAACCCAAAAAAATTAATGAAATTCCCCGAAAAAATTCGACTTTTTTCCTATCCACTCTAGGGACCTCTGGTAACACGGATATCAACATTAGAAATAACGAAACTGTAATTTTTTCCACCAATTTACTCTTTTTTCGTGTGATTACGGGCTCACGATCCGTCAATTTACTCTTTTTTTCGACTCTAATAGATCACTACTTCACAATCACGGGAATTTAGGTCTTGGAATGATCGGGATAAATTTTGATCTCAAACAAATAAAGAGCATGTAAATTTTTATCCCTAATGAGGTGTATATGATTGATCTATTTGGGAGGATCTAACAAGGACAAAAAAAATCTATGAGGATCACCGACTCAACACGATGGATAGGACTCAGACACTATGGATGGTATATAAACACGAAAACGAAAGCAAAAAACAACAACGAAGAAGGCATGGATAGAAAAACGAATAACCAGACACGGAAGACACGACCTCGCTCGAGGCAAGGCTCTGATACCAAATGATAACCACACATCTTCCTCTTTAATCCTAATTTTGTTTTCCAATGACCCACAACAAAGTATATGACTCAAGGACCCTCAAACACCCAATGAAAACTAACCCAAAAAGATTGTGAAATTCTCGAAAAAATCGACTTTTTCCTAGCCTCTCTAGGGCCCTCTAGTAACACGGATATAAAACTAAAAATTACTTAAACCGCAATTTTTCAACTAATTTACTCTTTTTTCCTCAAAATTTATTCCCACAAAATTTTTCTCACAAATTTACTCTTTTCCACGTCGATTAAGATTCTACGTGCTCGCGTCAATTTACTCTTTTTTCCAAATCTAACCGATCACTACTTCACAATGACTTGGAATTTAGGACTTGGATTTATCAGAATAAATTTTGATCTCGAACAAATATAGAGCAGGTAAATTTTCGATCCCTAATGAGGTGTATATGATTGATCTATTTGGGAGGATCTAACAAGCAAAACAAAAATCTATGATGATTAGAATATATATGAATATCACCGACTCAACACGATGGATAGGACTCAGACATTATGGATGGTATATAAACACGAAAAACGAAAAAAAAAAATAACGAAGAAGGCACGGACATAAAAATGAATAACCAGACACGACGTTACTCGAGGCAAGGCTCTCATACCAAATGATAACCAGATATCTCCCTCTTTAATCCTAATTATGTTTTCCAATGATCCATAACGAAGTATATGACTCAAGGATCCCAAAACACCCAATAAAAACTAACCCAAAAAAATTGACGAAGTTCCCCGAAATTTTTTTAACTTTTTCCTAGCCTCACTAGGGACCTCTGGTAACACATATATTAAAACTAGAGATAACGAAATTGTAATTTTTTATCCCGCCAATTTACTCCTCTTTTTTCCTGCCAATTTAATCTTTTTCCGCGTCTGATTCTAGGCTACGTATTCGCGTAAATTTGTTTTTTTACCGACTCTAATAGATCACTACTTCACAATGACATGGAATTTAGGACTTGGAAGTATAAGGATAAATTTTGATCTCAAACAAATAAAGAGCAGGCAAATTTCCGATCCCTAATGAGATGTATATGATTGATCGATTTGGGAGGATCTAACAAGGACAAAAATGTAATATCCGCAGAATTAGATGCTAATTACGGTATTTAAAACCGTAAATTAGAAATTACCGAGATGATTCGATCAAGAAGATGTCGAATAATGATTTCGATTATTCTGAAGGAATGAATTCTATTTTATATTCACCGAGAATCGTGAATTAATGAAATGAAGTTTATAAAGCGATCGGCGAGTATTACTTTAACGTCGATTTCGTGATCGATAGTTAAAACGTCGAAAATTTTCTAAGCAATTAAGCTTAGAATTAAATTTCATTATAAATGGAATAATTTAATAAAGTGATTACGACCCTATTACGACCATTTCTAGATGAGTCGATAATTAACGTTTTGAAACGTTTTCAAACGTTAACGTTTAGAGACGAAATGGAAAATGAGTTTATTGATCAAGGAATTATAGAAATTAATTCCCTATGATTATTATATATAATTACAGTATTATTTAGCATTAAATCAATGCTAGAATATTAAGGATTTATATTGATCAAATTCTCAATTTGAAAACCACGGTTTGAATTTTGGGTTTTATCGCATAATTTGATGCCGTTAATTTATCCTATGATATTATTTATTATCTAAACCATATGTTATGACATATATGGTATGAAAAATAAAATTGGACCTATTACATGTGTAATAGCCGAGAACTATATATATATACACACTAAGGATTTAATTGTTGACTTTCCACTATTACATGCATCTATTAAGTAACAATTTGATTAATTAAATAGACTAACAAAATAATTAAACACATATACATATATATATATGTGTAATAACCGTGTGTGTGTGTGTAGGGAGAGAGAGTGTGTGACAAGTGTAGAGGTGCATGGGAGGGTAGTGACAAGTGTAGACATGCATGTGTATGTAGAGACACTTGTCACCAAACACCACCCCATACCCTCTCTTCCCCCTTTGGATCAGCCATTCCTCCTCTCTCCCCAAAAATCAGGCGCCCCCTCTCTCTCTCTCTCTCTTCTTCTCCTACACCATTTCCACCATGTGAGAGAGAGCTCAAGCTCCATCTCTCTCATTCATCTTCAAATTCGTGGCTGAGGTATAACTACCTCCTATGACTCTTGGACATGACTAAATCATAGATTGCATGCTTAGATTGATGATCTTGGTGGTGATTTGGGGTGATAGATTCACAATTTTCGTTGTTATATGAAATGCTTACATAAGTTTAAAATGAAAACTGGAGGTTGTTACGAAAACAGTAATGTAATAAAATTATTTGACTAAGTTACAGTGGTCCGATGAATGTGAAATTTACTTATGTTAAAACTAAACATGTCTAGCACGTCTCTGGAAAATTTCAAGTCAATCCAACTTGATTTACTATTTTAATTTTAATTTTCAAAAACACTGCACAAATTTGTAAAATTGCCATGTTCATCACCCACGGTCCATGGCTTTCGTTTCAAGTTTGGCTAATGTTAAAACTCTAAACTTTGGTATAAACATAATTTAACATGTGTAGAAGATTTATGTAAATTTTCAGAATTTTCTAAAAATGTTTACCATTTATTCTAGATTTTACAAAAGAACTGCACAAAACTGTCATCAGATGCGATAGCTTGTAGTAAAACATTTTATCTCCCAATCTATTTTGAATCATTGTCACGACCCCATTCCGGACCAACCCGGACTGGAGGGCGACTAGTACTAGGAGTAGTACTTTAGGGGTTACATGAATAAAATGGAGAAGCGTAACAATAAGCTAACATGCTTGAATGTAATACGAGATGATGTTATATTGTTTTTGAAAGGTTTAGCCATCGGACCCCAAAACTGGCCCGATCCGACGGGCCTCAATAGTTTAAAACATAAAGCGTAAATAAGGGAGTTCGAGTGTAGCAATGAAAGTGTGTGAATACATATATGACGATATGCATTCAAGGTATAAACCACAAATCCAAGTAAATCGGTCAAGGACACTGGACTCCTCAACACATTCCCCATCATCACCATCAGAGCTCAACCCGCACATTTAAAACAAACATGCAGGCTAAGTACAAGAAATTGCACTTAGTGGGCTCATGCCGAAAACATATGATTGATTTGGATTACGCCAATATTGGGTAAGTCACAGTGGTTTTAGTTAAAATGCCTCAGGCTTACCAAATCATTTTCGTTCAGAAACATAGCTCGCCGAGCATTTTCTTGGTGTGTATGGTCCGTATCTCATAGTCACAATACATAATAATAATAAATAATAAACGCCGAGAGTGAGGCCTCCCATCTACGACGCCGTGACCGCCGTAATCCCGCGGACAAGACACAAATACTCTCTGCAAGCATATGTTAACACAACAGTAGTTCCAACCTTCACGCCAATCCTAGCTGCATTTGTCATCCCAAGACAGACCCGACATTAAAAAGGTTGGGTGCTACCACAACAATTGATATAATAGTTCCAACTATCTCCACAGCCCTACCCGGCATAACAGATAGATCCATACACAAAACGAAATATTTTTCGTGTAATGCAAGAAACATTTGTTAAACAGTTGTAGGATAAGTCTTTGTAAATAAACTCATTTGAAATAACAAGAAAGTCACATTTTAGTGGGGTAAGAAAAGGCCCACATTTTGAAGATAAGAAGCCCACCCGACTATGGTTCGTTGTAAAGTCCCAGTTCGCTCGTTCGTCAAAATCCCGTCATTGCTTCAAGGCCCACACCTTTACGAAAAGCGAGGCTTTAGTACGTCGCTCAAGTCTTTCGAGACTTTCGAAAACTAAGATAAACTTCGATATTTCATATCGATGTAGACCGAATTCTTAGTGAATTCAATACGCCTCTAACACGCATACGATTGACTTGTTCTCGTTCTTCGAGATAGTTTCAACGTATAAGTACGTTTTTCGATATATGGATTTTATTTGTGAAATCTTTTCTTACTATTGAGGTATCATACTCAATTAGTATATCTTACGCGTACTGACGTATTTATAAACGTATAATCGTACGTTTGACTTAAAAAGTCAACGAAGTCAACATTGATCAACAAAGTCAACGATTTTGACCTTTAAAATAGTAACTTCTTACTATTTTGTTTTATAAATCGAATTTGATCGATTTGAAAACGTAAAGTCCTAATGTTCGATTTATCTTGTAAATCAAGGACTTATAATTATTCTCGCATTTTTAATAACCCTTTTTATAAATAAAAGCGTATTTTGGTATTTTAAAACGTTATAAAATGAACGTTCGTCTCAAACATAGCAATCTATGTTTATAAAATTTTGTAAAATTCAAAAACTGTCCAGAATATTAATTTAGTAAATTTTCATAAATAAACTGTTTTAAAAAGGATTTTAAAATCCTTATTAATTATCGGTAATTCCGATAATTAGCTTAAAAATATCAAATGACTCTTGAAAATTTTTCTAAATTAATATAGTGTATTATTATACACTATGGTCCAGAATATGAATTTATGAAATTCATATAATACTGTTTGCTATTTATTTATATATATATACATATATATATTTTCGGTAATTCAAATAATAGGGAATAATCATCCAAAAATTCCCAAAATTGATATATACTTATTATAACATCCCAACATCAGTATATAATATTTATATAACCCATAGTTCATCATAACTATTTATTTCACAATATGTAACAATATTCACGGTAATAATAAGATAATTACCAAATAAATAGTAAACAATTTCTAAAAATTCTAAATAAATTCCAACATCAATAAACATTATATTATAACATTGTAACATCATAACATCAACCAAAATAATTTAAATCGTCACCATATGAGCTTGTAATGCTCTCGGCTTTTTCGATTAAATTTAGTATTTGGTTTTCAAAAATTCCAACAATTATATACTATGTTTATACACTATAGTATAGTAATATAACATCATAAAAATCATCAAAACCAATTAAATCATCACCTTATTGAGCACATAGCTCACGGCTTCTTTGATTTATTTATGGTATTTGATTTCCAAAAATTCTAATTAATTTACACAATGCATAAATAATATACTAAAGCATTAAAACACCATTACATGTTCAAAAATAAAATCATACATCAACATATATTTTCCTAATGCTCACGGTATTAATTAAAATTTAAGCATATGGTTTTCAAAATTTCTAATTAAATCATATAACATATAATCAATACATTAAAGCATTTATATGTCATTATATGATTAAAACAAAAATTATACACCAAGGTATTTATTTAAGAAGCTCACGGCATTCATGAAATAAATAGCTAGGGTTTTCCAAAAATTTTAATTAACATACCATAGTCTTAAATCATATCATAGATCAATAATCCAAGCTTAGAACATGTTTAACAAAATCGGTCATCACCTATGTATTTTTATCATCTTAAAAAAAAATTTATTCTCAACAAGGTTTATGGATCGAAAGTTGTATATGCATGCTAGATCCATTCAAAAATTAAATAAACAATATCATATGCTTATCCTAACATATATCTTCATATATTTGAAAATAAATCATCAAGAACCATATATCTCATGCTCAAGAACATTTAAAACATACATATACATATATAATATGCTTCGAAATATACATAAATATATACAAGAACATGTTCGATTTTTTGGAATAAAAGAGGACATAATCGATACTTATGGTCCATGTTTACCTTGGAATGGTGTAGGATTAACAAGAACAATATAGTATCAAGGTTTGGAGGAGAAATGGAGAAGAATGGAGTGAAAGCTTTCAAAATAATGGGGAGAGCTCTCGATTTTTCTGCTGAATGGGAGAGGAAAATGGAGTGAAAATGAGTTCAAAATTTTGGAGTGGGGTGTATGATGAAAGTGGGGTGTTAAGTGAAGAGTCTCCTATCATCTCCTTCTCTCTCGATTTTGGCCAGAAAATGGCACAAAATCTACAGCAAATTGATGGGTTGTAGGGTGATGATTAAGGAGTGTTAAGTGTGCTCTTCATGCATTGGTCCTTTTGAAAAAGGGGTAATTATTTGTAGTGGGGAAGAGTGAGAGAGCCGGCGCATGGGGGGGTAGGTTTAGGCTGATTTTAATTCATTTTTATACACTAATACATAATATATATCATACTTGATTATAGATATATAATACATGCCATAAAAATAATTAAATCCAACTTATAGCACAATATCGATTTTACCGATAATAAATGGAAAAATAGGAATAAAAATACAATTTACACCTATTATTGATACTCATGCCATTTTCGATCCAAATATACATATATACATCATAATATATGATTTAGATATTAAATAATATCATAGGATAAAATTATAGCATTAATTCATGCATATAAAACCCTAATTTTAAGAATCATGTTTCGAAAATCATAAAAATCTGCCATCGATTTTTAATGATCTAAAAACTGATTTCATAGCTTAATAACACTCATATATATCATATTATAAAGTTTAGATACCATATGATAATTTAATAGTGTCATTTCATGTGAAAAACCAAAGTTTATAAACTTAGGGTTTTTGAAAATTTCAATATCAAATTATCGAATTCAATAACTGAAAATTCGATTTTAATAATTAATAATACTGAAATATATAAAATATTAATAGGAAATTAATTATTATAATTTCGAGCATTAAACTCATTTTACAAAACGCTCTCAGACGTTGACGCTCAAAACGCCTCAAAACGCTCAAAATCGACTCATCTCAAAATGGTCGCAGAAGTTTATAACGACTAAATAAATATATTCCTTTTATAAAGGAATTAAGATGGAAATTAATTCCAAGCTTCACCGCCCGAAAATTTCATGAAAAGTCGACGCTCGACACGCGTTTGACGTTAAAATATATTGACGAATCATTTCGTAATATTTCAATCCTTTAATTCACAATCCTTAGTGAATTATGAAAGGAATTCGTCATAACGATATCGTATCGAAATCACAAGGTTCGATGTCGTAAAAAGATAATATACGGTAAAACCCTAATTACGGGTTTAGAAAACCGTAATCGATATTCGCTTTTCGAATATTACATTCCACCCCTCACGAAAAATTTCGTCCCGAATTTGTATACCTTTAGAAAAATAGATCGGGGTATTTTTCTCTCATTGCTTCTTCAAGCTCCCACGTGGCTTCTTCCTGTCCGTGGTGTCTCCACAGCACTTTGACTAACGGAATCGACTTGCTCCGTAGTTGCTGAACTTTGTGGTCAAGTATGGCTGCGGGTTCTTCCTTATAGCTCATGTCCGCTCGAGGATCACGCCGCCTCGTGAATCACGTGCTTTGGGTCGTGAACGATTTTCGTAATTGTGAGACGTGAAAACATTATGGACATTTCCTAGGTTTGGCGGAAGAGCCAACCTATAAGCCATCGGACCTATCCTTTCTAGGATCTCATAAGGTCCTATGAAACGGGTCTAAGCTTTCCTTCGTGCCAAACCCGACAATCCTTTTCATGGAGAGACCTTAAGAAATACTTTGTCTCCATCCTCAAATTGTAGCTCGGATCACGCCAGACGTCAGAAGATTTGTCGTCCCGAGCCTCTTTTATCCTCATCCTAATTTGTCGAACGATTTCGATCATCTCGCCACCGCATCGTGCCCTATGACTTTTCTCTCACCGACTTCATCCCAATAAAGTGGTGATCTACACTTCGCCATACAAGGCTTCAGATGGGGCCATGCCGATCGTCGCTTGATAGCTGTTGTTGTAAGCAAATTCAATCGAGGTAAAATATCTTCCCATTTTGTACCGCTATCCAAAATTACAGCTTCTAAGCATATCTTCTAGCGTTTTGATCATTCTCCGATTGTCCATCGGTTTGTGGGTGGAATGTCAGATCAAGTTTAATCTTGTACCCAGCCTTCTCTGCAAGCTAATCCAAAACTGGATGTGAACTGGAGTCTCGATCGAGGTAATAGACTTTCGCACTCCATGTAGTCGCATAATTTCCTTAACATACTGGTGGGCCAACTTATCGGATCCATAAGTGCTTTGAATAGGTAAAAGTGAGCACTTTTGGTAAGTCTATCCACAATTACCCATATGGCTGTGTTTCCTCTCCTCGATTTGGGTAAGCTCGTAACGAAATCCATCGTTATATCGTCCCACTTCCATTCGGGATTTCAACGGTTGTAATTTCCGTAGGGACGCTGGTGTAGGCCTTCACATGTCGACAAACAAGACAACGCCTACTGAAAGAAGCTATGTCTCGCTTCACGCCTTCCCACCAAAATTTTTCCTTCAGTCCTGGTACATCTTAGTATCGCTGGGTGGGCGGTGTAGGGCGATCGTGAGCCTCACTCATGATTTCATTTCAAGCTCGCGTCGTCAGAACGCATATCCTACCTTCAAACAATAAGGCGTTATCGGTGCTCTTGAAATTCTTCAATCCTTCGGACCTTAGTCTTTCTCGGATCTTTTCCAACTTTTCCTCAATCCTTTGTCTCTCGACAATTCTTTTCTTAGATCGATGTCGTGTGAGTGTAGCGATACAGCTCACGATTGTCCTGGGTGGTTCAACCAGTTCAATCTTCATCCTGCCAAACTCTTCAACGAGTTTTTCCTCTTGTACAAAGAGACATCCTAACTTGGTATGGCTCTTACGACTCAAGGCGTCAGCTACTACATTCGCCTTGCGGGTGATAGTTAATACCACATCGTAGTCTTTACCGTTCAAGCCATCTTCTTTGTCTCATATTCGATCCCTTTGTTCAAGAAATACTTCAAACTTTTATGGTCTGTGAAGATTTCACATCTCACACCGTAGAGATGGTGTCTCCATATTTTCGTGCATGAACCATACCGCTAGTTCCAAATCGTGGGTTGGGTAGTTCACTCGTGGGGTCCGAGTTGTCGGATGCATAAGCTATCACCTTTCCTTCTTGCATCAAAACACAACCCAGTCCAGCCTTAGATGCGTCAGATAGACCACATACCCTTGTCCGCTCGACCGCTAGAACCGTGCACCGTCAATTTTTCCTCGAGTATTTGAAAACTCGCCTCGCACTCATCATCCAATTGAACTTGGTTCCTTCCCGAGTAGTCGGGTTATTGGCCTTGCAATCTTGGAGAATCCTTCATGAATCTCCTATAGTAGCCGCCTAATCCTAGGAAACTTCTAATTTCGTCTTTGCGTTTTGGTGATTTCCATTCTCGCACGGCCTCTACTTTGGTCGGATCTACTTTTATGCCTTCAACAGACACGATGTGTCCAAGGAACATAACTTCCTTCAGCCAAAACTCACATTTGCTAAACTTAGCAAAGAGTCTTTCATTTCTCAAGGTTTGCAAAACCGTCCGTAGATGTTCCTTATGATCCTCTTCGTTCTTTGAGTAGATAAGGATATCATCTATGAAGACCAAAACGAATTTATCCAGAAATGGATGAAATACTCTGTTCATGAGGTCCATGAATACGGCTGGTGCATTGGTTAATCCGAATGGCATAACTATGAATTCATAGTGGCCATATCTGTTCGAATGCGCCTTAGGTACATCCTCGATCAGATTTTCAATCGATGGTATCCCGACTTAAGATCAATTTTAGAGAATACACCCGCCTCGCAATTGATCAAACAGTCATCAATTCGGGTAAAGGATATTTGTTCTTTAGTGTCATCTTATTTAGCTCCCTATAATCGATGCACATCCTCAAAGAACCGTCCTTTTCTTAACAAACAAAACAAAGCGCCCCAAGGTGAAACACTCGCCTAATAAATCCTAGATCCAAAAGCTCTTGGATTTGGATTTTCACTTTTCTAGCTCCTTCGGGCCATCCTATAGGCGCCTTCGACACCGGGCTGATCCTGGCTCCAAGTCGATGGTAAACTCTAGTTGTCTATCAGGAGGTAGTCCTGGTAGATTCTCGGGAAATACGTCCGAAAATTCTTGGACGACTTCAATGTCTTCTACCCGCGCTTCGGGTTTATCCTCATCGTTTAAATAAACAAGGAATGCATGGCATCCCTTCTGGTTCATCATCCTCCTAGCTTGTAGTGCTGATACTATCGGAATCCTCCTTCCCATGCTGATTCCGTGAAAATGCGTTGCTTCTTGTCCAGGAAAGTGAAACGAAATTTTCCTTTCCTTACAGAGGATTGTAGAATGATTCTTAGCTAACCAGTCCATTCCGAGGATTATGTCTACATCATCCATGGGTATTATGTTTAGATCGTTAGCCAGAACCTTAAGTGATCCTAATGTCAACTCTAGGTTCGAGCAAAAGTGGGTAACGGTCATAATTCATCCTATAGGTGATGAGATTCTCATATCCCGCTTGATTTTTCGCACCTAAGGCCCAAGATTTCACGCATGATTTTGCAATAAAAGAATGCGAGGCACCGTGATCGAACAATACTATAATGTGTAGGTTGAGGAGAACTCCCATACCGCCAAGTTCCTTGGTTTTGTTCGCTCGCCTCCTATGCGGGCGTAGGCTCTAGCCCGAGCCACCGAGGCCGACGGGCGCCGGTCCCGCTGATTTGGCGGTTGTTGTTCGGCCCGTTGTCGCCTTCTTTGGCGCTGGCACGGTGGTTGTCGCCCGCTGTTGTTGTGGTTGCCGCCATCGTTGTTGATGGTGGTTCCGCGGTTGCCGCCATGGTTCTTGCCGTTGGAGTTGTTGTTGAGGTTGGGAAATTGTTGCCATTGAAGTTGAGGGGGTCAAATGAAACCGCGCGGCCGGGTTGAAGTCAGATAGCCCTTAATGGCTAAGCATTGCCCGTTGGTTCGGCCCACATCCGAACGTGATATCGGGCAATTGTTGGCGAATGCCCGCTTGCCCGCATTTATAACAACTTACCACATTTGCCGTGCACACACCCTTGTGTGTCCTATGGCATCGAGGGCATTGAGGTGTCCTCGATCGCTCATGTGGTCCCCTTGCCGGTGGAGCATAAGTTGCTCTTCCGCCTTGTCCCCGTGGCGCGTCTCCGCGCCACGGGCGCTTGCGACTGTGTCCCCAAAGTTCCCACGGTTGTTATTCCCGGTTGGGTTCCCATTTCCTTTCCTCTATCCAACAGATCATGTGGATCGAGACGCCACCGACTTATTTTCGGTCATGGTCGCCTTATATCTAAAGCTCGTGCGAGAGCTTCAGTAGATGATTCTCCATGGTCGGCAAGAGACATGCGATCTCCATTCTTAGCCCTCGCTCGAACTTTTCCGACATTTTCAAGTCGGTGTCCACCGGTTACGGTGCATATCTCGACATCTCGCAGAAAGTGCGATCATAGTCGGTCATACTATCCTTTTTGTTTTAGCAGAAAATTCTCGCCCTTCTTCCTCTTATAGCTTTTGGGATGTACTTTTCATACAGCTCCCTCTTGAAATCCTCCCACGAGAATTCCTCGAGCTGCTCAGCTGTGAAAGTTTTCTTTCTCGCCTCCCACCAGAAGTCAGCTGGTCCGATCAGCTGGAAGGTAACACACGACAACCTTTCCGTGCTGCACCTTCAAAAAGGTAAAATCCGTTCAATGGCCCTAACCCATTGTTCGGCTTCTTCCGGGCTACCTTTCCCGTTGAAGACATGAGGGTTCTGTCTTAGAAACATTTCTTCGATTCGGCGATCGGGTTGTGGTGGAGGTGGTGGTTGGGGAATTTCTTCTCGCTCTTGCTCGGGGATCCTACCCCTTCCTCTTGGCCTTCCCCGACCTCGACCTCTGGGTTCTTGCTCCGGATTCCTTCTCTGAGGCATGTCGCTATAGAAAATGTGTAATCGTTAGCACTTATTCTTTTCACACCAACATACACCAACGCTTATTACGGCTTTATCAGAAACGATTCCAAATAGAATATCATTCTTAACAAACATAACTTGCCGCAAAAGCCCTATTAGGGTCATGTATATATATATCCAAAATTTCGCCATAGTGGGATGTTCAATCAACGGTTATGCAAAAGAAAAAGTAAAACATAAGTCCCGGCCCACACGGCCTTCCAAAAGCTAAGGTTCTAAGTCCAAACTAAAGATTAAACATAGGAAAAGGAAAACAATGTAAGCTTAAGCACAAAAATCTCTTTAAGCTTCGCTGTGGTCGACATCATGCGCCCTCCCACCGTCCGTCCTCCTCGGGATCTTCCTCCTCCTGAGTCATCCTCGCTGTTCGAAATGTCCATGCGGGCGCCCTCGGATGGACCGCCCATCGCTTCCACCATCGGTATGTCTCGCAGGGGTTAAGAGCATTCGTTGCATTCACCCGATGCTCGTAGTCATGGCGGATCGGGCTGTAGCCACCTGCGACATCTGTTACTCTCATCCGTGCCGTCCGATAAAAGTGCTCGACTGGTGGTATGGCTGGGACCATAGGTGGTGGAGGTGGTACTGTGGACGACGGGTGTCCGGCTGTAAGGGTGGAAATACGGCCTCCCAAGGCTCGGGGCGGCCGCCTCTCTAAGCGAGCAGCCTTCCTCGTCAAAAGGAAAGGAGGCACGATCGGGTCAATCTGCCTCGGACCTCTCAGTGTAAAGCCACTCGCGACTCATCCCGCCAGTATACTCGGGAGGAGGTAGGGTCCTCTGTGCTGCCTCAGAATGTCAGATACGTAAGTCAGGTGACTCACGAACCTGGGCAGATCTCCCACCAAGTCGTAGCTGCCCATCGCCCGGTAGATGTAATCCCCCGATATCTCTCGAGCATATCCATCCCAGGTGCAGGGGAGTATCGCTAGAAGGCGCTGGATGTCATAATCACCACGCCGTGAGCTCGGGCGTCCCTCCAAAGACGGAGATAATATGCCAAGAACTCACCCAAGTCTTCCCCAGCGCACATCCAACTGGAGCGATATATACTCACCTCCTCCTCTGGGGTGGGGTGTGGTCCAATCCTCCTCCTCGCGAGATATCTCAACCCCTCCATCTGTCACGAATAAAACTAACATAAGTCAACTATCGTCATCGCATAAGCAGGCAAGGATATCTTAAACGTAACGTGAAGCAACTAGATAAGGTCAAGCAAGTCTATAAGGTAGGCAACATCATACTGCACAATACTCACCACAACTTACCTTCTTAGTCTTACCCAAACGTATACATAAGCCAACAACATCTTAATATAAGCTATGAGATCCTTATTCTATACCAAACACTCGAACTAGAGTTCAACGGAATCTATCGTATTCTGAGGCAGAATTAAGGATTCTGTTCTTCATAACAAATGAAGATCAGTGCGTTAGAGTACGCAGGTGAAAACCATGCGTAAATCGGAGTCCTAACGAGAGATCTAGCTAAACAAATCTACTGCGCAGTGCAGGAAATTTGCGCGATCGTGCAAAATGTCAATCGAGGCGTATGTCCATCGTAATACGCCTATCATCTTCGGGTTCTTAAGTCGCGGCTGAACATCCTGAAGCCGTAGTGATGTCCATGTCGTGATTCGTGTTGCTGGTCACTTGTGTCGAAGTGATGATGGAGTGCCGACGTCATTCACCTTAAAGGTTGGGGTTGCCTCGTCCATCCTTCTCGCCGCCTTCCGTCGCTCGTGCCCAAGCGGTATCGTTACTTTCATTCTTCCTATCGCTCTTTCGCTCGATATGGAAAAGAAGTTCGATTCTATGTTCTTTCACGACACGTGAACATGCTCCTTAGAGTCTAAGTTCGTCCTATGATAACATATCGTCCATCATAAATAAAATTTTGAAAGTTGGAAAGATGTTTCAATTGAAAATTTTTGGAAATACGATTTCAACATAGCAATCATAATCGACTTATATGCATATCAAAAATGGATTCATTCATCCCATGTTGATCATTCAACTAGTACCACCGTGTACTTTCATATCAATACTTGAGTATTGCATTAGTTCAACTAAAAGTATTTTGGAAAAATTTTCTTGCTCAACTTTCATTTTCATCATAAATTTTTTTCATAATAATCAAATCCTTCAAAAGTCAATCCAATTGTTCAATCATGTAAAAATTTCCATTTCATGAGTTTGAGAAAGGAATGCGCTACCTCTTTCCGGTTGAGCTCGATGTGATGGAGTGTTGAGGGAGTCATTGGTTTCTAGAAGTCCAATGACTCGATCTAGACTTAGAATAAAAAGAATTTGGTTTTCAAAGAGCAAAAGCGCCTCGATACCACTGTTCACGACCCCATTCGGACCAACCCGGATCGGAGGGCGACTAGTACTAGGAGTAGTACTTAGGGGTTACATGAATAAAATGGAGAAGCGTAACAATAAGTTAACATGCTCGAATGTAATACGAGATGATGTTATATTGTTTTTGAAAGGTTTAGCCATCGGACCCCAAAACTTGCCTCGATCCGATGGGCCTCAATAGTTTAAAACATAAAGCGTAAATAAGGGAGTTCGAGTGTAGCAATGAAAGTGTGTGAATACATATACGACGATATGCATTCAAGGTATAAACCACAAATCCAAGTAAATCGGTCAAGGACACCGGACCTCAACACATTCCCCATCATCACCATCGAGCTCAACCGCACATTTAAAACAACATGCGTGGCTAAGTACAAGAAATTGCACTTAGTGGGCTCATGCCGAAAACATATGATTGATTGGATTACGCCGCCAATATTGGGTAAGTCACAGTGGTTTTAGTTAAAATGCCTCAGGCTTACCAAATCATTTTCGTCAGAAACATAGCTCGCCGAGCATTTTCGTGTGTATGGTCCGTATCTCATAGTCACAATACATAATAATAATAAATAATAAACGCCGAGAGGAGGCCTCCCATCTACGACGCCGTGACCGCCGTAATCCCGCATAAAGACACATCACTCTGCAAGCATATGTTAACACAACAGTAGTTCCAACCTTCACGCCAATCCTAGCTGTGCATTTGTCATCCCACACACAGACCCGACATTAAAAGGTTGGGTGCTACCACAACAATTGATATAATAGTTCCAACTATTCCACATTTCTAACCGGCATAACAGATAGATCCATACACAAAACGAAATATTTGGCGTGTAATGCAAGAAACATTTGTTAAACAAATAGTAGGATAAGTCAGAATAAACTCATTTGAAATAACAAGAAAGTCACATTTTAGTGGGGTAAGAAAGGCCCACATTTTGAAGATAAGAAGCCCACCGACTATGGTTCGTTGTAAAGTCCCAGTTCGCTCGTTCGTCAAAATCCCGTCACGGCTTCAAGTCCACACCTTTTACGAAAAGCGAGGCTTTAGTACGTCGTCAAGTCTTCGAGACTTTCAAAACTAAGATAAACTTCGATATTTCATATCGATGTAGACCGAATTCTTAGTGAATTCAATACGCCTCTAACACGCATACGATCGACTTGTTCTCGCTCTTCGAGATAGTTTCAACGATAAGCACGTTTTCGATATATGGATTTTATTTGTGAAATCTTTTCTTACTATTGAGGTATCATACTCAATTAGTATATCTTACGCGCATCGACGTATTTATAAACGATAATCGCACGTTTGACTTAAAAAGTCAACGAAGTCAACATTGATCAACAAAGTCAACGATTTTGACCTTTAAAATAAGAACTTTTACTATTTTGTTTTATAAATCGAATTTGATCGATTTGAAAACGTAAAGTCCTAATGTTCGATTTATCTTGTAAATCAAGGACTTATAATTATTCTCACATTTTTAATAACCCTTTTATAAATAAAAGCAGTATTTTGGTATTTTAAAACGTTATAAAATGAACGCTCGTCTCAAACATAGCAATCTATGTTTATAAAATTTTGTAAAATTCAAAACTGTCCAGAATATTAATTTAGTAAATTTTCATAAATAAACTGCTTTTAAAAGGATTTTAAATCCTTATTAATTATCGTAATTCGATAATTAGCTTAAAAATATCAAATGACTCTTGAAAATTTTTCTAAATTAATATAGTGTATTATTATACACTATGGTCCAGAATATGAATTTATGAAATTCATATAATACTGTTTGTTATTTATTTATATATATATACATATATATATTTTGGTAATTCAAATAATAGGAATAATCATCCAAAATTCCCAAAATTGATATATACTTATTATAACATCCCAACATCAGTATATAATATTTATATAATCCATAGTTCATCATAACTATTTATTTCACAATATGTGACAATATTCACGGTAATAATAAGATAATTACCAAATAAATAGTAAAAAATTTCTAAAAATTCTAAATAAATTCCAACATCAATAAACATTATATTATAACATTGTAACATCATAACATCAACCAAAATAATTTAAATCGTCACCATATGAGCTTGTAATGCTCTCGCTTTTTCGATTAAATTTAGTATTTGGTTTTCAAAATTCCAACAATTATATACTATGTTTATACACTATAGTATAGTAATATAACATCATAAAATCATCAAAACCAATTAAATCATCACCTTATTGAGCACATAGCTCACGGCTTCTTTGATTTATTTATGGTATTTGATTTCCAAAAATTCTAATTAATTTACACAATGCATAAATAATATACTAAAGCATTAAAACACCATTACATGTTCAAAAATAAAATCATACATCAACATATATTTTCCTAATGCTCACGGTATTAATTAAAATTTAAGCATATGGTTTTCAAAATTTCTAATTAAATCATATAACATATAATCAATACATTAAAGCATTTATATGTCATTATATGATTAAAAAAAAAATTATAAACCAAGGTATTTATTTAAGAAGCTCACGGCATTCATGAAATAAATAGCTAGGGTTTTCCAAAAATTTTAATTAACATACCATAGTCTTAAATCATATCATAGATCAATAATCCAAGCTTAGAACATGTTTAACAAAATCGGTCATCACCTATGTATTTTTATCATCTTAAAAAAAAAATTTATTCTCAACAAGGTTTATGGATCGAAAGTTGTATATGCATGCTAGATCCATTCAAAAATTAAATAAACAATACCATATGCTTATCCTAACATATATCTTCATATATTTGAAAATAAATCATCAAGAACCATATATCTCATGCTCAAGAACATTTAAAACATACATATACATATATAACATGCTTCGAAATATACATAAATATATACAAGAACATGTTCGATTTTTTGGAATAAAAGAGGACATAATCGATACTTATGGTCCATGTTTACCTTGGAATGGTGTAGGATTAACAAGAACAATATAGTATCAAGGTTTGGAGGAGAAATGGAGAAGAATGGAGGTGAAAGCTTTTGAAAATAATGGGGAGAGCTCTCGATTTTTCTCGCTGAACGGGAGAGGAAATGGAGTGAAATGAGTTCAAAATTTTGGAGTGGGAGTGTATGATGAAAGTGGGTGTTAAGTGAAGAGTCTCTATCATCTCCTTCTTCTCTCTCGATTTTGGCCAGAAAATGGCACAAAATCTGCAGCAAATTGATGGGTTGTAGGGTGATGATTAAGGAGTGTTAAGTGTGCTCTTCATGCATTGGTCCTTTCAAAAAGGGTAATTATTTGTAGTGGGAAGAGTGAGAGAGCCGGCAAGATGGGGGGTAGGTTTAGGCTGATTTTAATTCATTTTATACACTAATACATAATATATATCATACTTGATTATAGATATATAATACATGCCATAAAAATAATTAAATCCAACTTATAAAGACAATATCGATTTTACCGATAATAAATGGAAAATAGGAATAAAAATACAATTTACACCTATTATTGATACTCATGCCATTTTCGATCCAAATATACATATATACATCATAATATATGATTTAGATATTAAATAATATCATAGGATAAAATTATAGCATTAATTCATGCATATAAAACCCTAATTTTAAGAATCATGTTTCGAAAATCATAAAAATCTGCCATCGATTTTTAATGATCTACAAACTGATTTCATAGCTTAATAACACTCATATATATCATATTATAAAGTTTAGATACCATATGATAATTTAATAGTGTCATTTCATGTGAAAAACCAAAGTTTATAAACTTAGGTTTTTTTGAAAATTTCAATATCAAATTATCGAATTCAATAGCTGAAAATTCGATTTTAATAATTAATAATACTGAAATTATATAAATATTAATAGGAAATTAATTATTATAATTTCGAGCATTAAACTCATTTTACAAAACGCTCTCAGACGTTGACGCTCAAAACGCCTCAAACGCTCAAAATCGACTCATCTCAAAATGGTCGCAGAAGTTCATACGACTAAATAAATATATTCCTTTTATAAAGGAATTAAGATGGAAATTAATTCCAAGCTTCACCGCCGTAAAATTTCATGAAAAGTCGACGCTCGACACGCTGCCGACGTTAAAATATATCGATTTAATCATTTCGTAATATTTCAATCCTTTAATTCACAATCCTTAGTGAATTATGAAAGGAATCGTCATAACGATATCGTATCGAAATCACAAGGTTCGATGTCGAAAAGATAATATACGGCAAAACCCTAATTACGGGTTTAGAAAACCGTAATCGATATTCGCTTTCTTTCGAATATTACAATCATTGAGTAAGGGTTTTTCAATTAAACTAGACTTAAGTGGCTTTTCAATATGATAGGTTGCATTATCGATTCGCTTTAATAAGCCCTCAAATTGAATTTTTAAAGTTGACATATTTCAAGAGGTCTTTTGGTCAAAATGCCTAAGTCTAATTCCTTTGTTAATGAACCCCACGAGTCCGACTTTTGCGTGAGATGTTCAAGCCGCTTGTAGTCCGAATTTGACTTGGGATTCTTCATAAGAAATGTTCCTTACCATGTCTAGTTTTGATTTGGAAAGTTTGATCCCAAACCAAGTCTTATAGGTATACGCTTTCACTAACCCAAAGTCACCTCTTGGAAATTTGTCCATTCCAACTAGTCAACTTTGAACTTGTGTATTTCTCGATGCATCAAGTATCTTCCAGTATGGTCTTCATGAAACATGTAGTTCTTATTACAAGGTTTCTAAAATGGTATCTTGCAGTCATTTTGGTATTGTGAGTCAAAAGTTACGAGCAGTCATAAAATCCTCGTCGTTAAGCTAAATCTTGAAACTCAAGATTTTCTAAGTATAGAAGTCAGTTGAGTTGCCCACTTTGAGACCCAATATCTCCGAACCACGACTCTTTTGGGTCGACTTCCTTCTTAGAACTTATAGTACATGTTTAGAGGTTTCAGAATGTGTCTTTGTGCGGTCATACGTATTTTTAATCGAGAGTTATAAATCGTCAAAGTATGATACTGGATTGTTTTAAGTTGTTTTCTTTGAAAATTTAAACACTTGAAATTTAACTAAGTGTTGAAACTCCCTATGTGAAATATGCCTTATGTGACTAACATGCTATAATTGATGCATTCATTATGATATGTCGCAAGGTACATTAAAGCATTAATAAGATACACGAATTTAGGATAAAACAACACAATATGATATTTTTACTAAGCACGCCTTAGCGTGAAATATTTGACTAGATGCTACTATATGGTCAATTGATTGTATATCATGCCATGATACACACTCAAGTAGAAATATGGGTTCTAAGACCGATGGATGTTTCAACTCCAAAACCTCAAAGCCGTGAATATATAAAGCTAAGTTTAGGACTCGCAATCCAAGAAATCGGTTAGACAATCTACACCGGTGGGGCTTCTTTTCCAAAATCAAAATACAAGCTTTCTTATTCCAAATGAATTTATTTATTACGCTTATCTTCAACTGCTGATAAAGCTGCTTACAAGATTACACGCCAAAATGTTTCGTTTGTGTATGGATCCTATCTGGCGTGAAGGTTGGAACTATATGATATGAATGTCTTTTGTTGGGTCGCTACCAACCTTTTATGAAATCAATATCGGGTTCTCGGCCGGAGGTTGATGCCTGGCTAGGGCTGGCGTGAAGGTTGGAACGACATGATATGGTTAATGTCTACACCTGAACGGGACTGTGTGCTGTGTGGGTCACGGCCGGTCCCGGCGTCGTTGAGGGAGGCCTCCTTCACGACGTTTGAACGTTTGATCTTTGATATTATGATGAATTGTGATATTGGGATACGGATCATACACACCAAGAAAAATGCCTGGCCAGGCGACGATTTTGAGAAATGATGAAAATGTTTTAGTAAGCACAAGGGCCTTTCGACTAAAACCCTGTGTCTTACCAAGATGTGGCGATGTAATCTAAAATGATAAAAATGTTTTGGCATGAGTCCACCGAGTGCATTCTTGTACTCACCGCATGTTTGTTTTTAAATGTGCAGTTGAAAGCGATGATGGGTGCAAAGTGTTGAGCAATAGGAATATTGTCATTGAAAGATTTATACCTTGATAGTACATCGTCATATGTACATATCACATGTTTTCATTGCAAGAACTTAAGTTATGTACTAAAGTCCAAGAACATACTTGACACATGTATTACGGCTTTTGTTTAGAGAATCTCCTGCTTATTTATACATGTTTAGAGTTACAATCCCTACTAAATCGCATATAGGATTTGGGGTCAGGACAGAGTGGTATCGAGCGGTTCGCTCTTGAACCCAAAATCTCCTTTAAGATTAAGTCTATATTGAGTCATTAGACTTCTAGAGATCACCGACAATGCTCAACACTCCATCACATCAAGCTCAACCGAAATGAGGTAAATGATTCTTTTTTCCAAAGTTTTGAAAATTTCGCCGCATTTAATGTTTATGAAATGATTTTTCAATAAAATGGAAAGTTTGAAGGTGAAAAGGAAGGAAATGTTTTCCTTCGCCAAAGTTTTGAAATAAAAGAGATTCCCACAATATGCGTGTATGGGATCGCATATTTAAGTAAACTTAAAGAATTTGATTGTGATAGATAAATGATTTCTCGGTTTTGAAATCAAAAAGTTTGAAGTGAAGGATGATTGAAATGATCTTTCTAAAGAAATGAAAGCTATGAGAAAGGTTGAGAATGAATGTTATGACAAATGATTTGTCAAGAAAGTTATGAAAAGAAGGAAGATATGAGAAAGATGATGACAATGATATGAGAAAGTTTCGGCATGATGTGCCAAAGATGAAATGTTTGAACTCCTGAAATTCAATAAGGGTTCATTTTTATGAACAAAGTTATGTTATTCATGTTTTAAAATGATTGAGATTGGACATTGATTTGTCGAAAATGATATGTTGAACTCTTGAAATTCGACGAAGTACATGCGTACAGATGAGCTACGTATCAATATTTGGAGTTTTACTTCAAACCTCAAAGTTGATATTGATGATGAGCATGCTAGCTCAATAGAACGTAGACTTTTTAAGAAGCATGATCACTTAAGATAGAGACTGCAAGAGTACCCCTAGATTTTGAACTAACTCATAAAAATGAGTTAGACACGAGATTGAACCTTAACATAGATGTCTACTCACAGATAGACAATCAGAAAGGACAACCCAAACGTTTAAGCATATGATAGAACATTAATGTTAGATCAAAGTGTAAGTGGGAACGTATTGTACCACTTGGGAAGTTTACGTCCGACCATAGCTACCAAATAACGATCAATATAGCCTTATGAGGCATTGTGCTGAAAGAAGTATTGACCACCACTTTAGTGTAACAAAGTGGATGAGCAAAGATATAAAGTTTTGACGTCGTAAGCGAAGCGACTGAGATATCTGCCCAATAAGGCAAAGAATAAGAAAAGCTCGGACGTATTAAAAGTCTTTACCGATACGCCAGAATTTGTTGCATTTTTAAATGCGGAATTAAAGTTTCTTAAGATTTCTCCATCTAGAGAAATTCCAAAATCAGATACAAGAATGATGAGGCCACGTTTATAGAACTTTACAAATAATGATAGGCCTAGTAGCCTATAGCTTAGTACTTCCACCAAATATGGGGAAGGTACGAAATATTTTCCTCGTGTCACAGTTAAGGAAATACGAAAATGACCCAAATCACGTAAACCAACATGATGACGTGACCTTTGACTCAGAGGGGTTATGAGGAAAATCTACGACTAATTTGATCGTACGATTCAACGATTAAAGAATCAAGTTTGGGTCTTTAATGAAAATCCAATGAAGGAACCATGGACAAAAAGAAAGCACGTGGAAAGTTATGAGGTTATGACGTTAAGATACCCATACATTATGAGGTGTGCAAATTTCGGGATGAAATTTCTTTTAAGGGGGGTAGGATGTAATATCCGCAGAATTAGATGCCTAATTACGGTATTTAAAACCCGTAAATTAGAAATTCGCTGAGATGATTCGATCAGTAAGATGTCGAATAATGATTTCAATTATTTATGAAGGAATGAATTCCTATTTTATATTCACTGAGAATCGTGAATTAAGGAAATGAAGTTTATAAAGCTTATCGACAGTATTACTTTAACGTCGATTTCGTATCGATAGTTAAAACGTCAAAAATTTTTATAAGCAATTAAGCTTAGAATTAAATTCCATTATAAATGGAATAATTTAATAAAGTGATTACGACCCTATTACGACCATTTCGAGATGAGTCGATAATTAACGTTTTGAAGCGTTTTCAAACGTTAACGCTAGAGACTAAATGGAAAATGAGTTTATTGATCAAGGAATTATAGAAATTAATTCCCTATGATTATTATATGTAATTACAGTATTATTTAGCATTAAATCAATGCTAGAATATTAAGGATTTATATTGATCAAATTCCTCAATTTCGAAAACCCTGGTTTCGAATTTTAGGGTTTTATCGCATAATTTGATGCCGTTAATTTATCCTATGATATTATTTATTATCTAAACCATATGTTATGACATATATGGTATGAAAAATAAACTTGGACCTATTACATGTGTAATAGCCGAGAACTATATATATATACACACTAAGGATTTAATTGTTGACTTTCCACTATTACATGCATCTATTAAGTAACAATTTGATTAATTATATAGACTAACTAAATAATTAAACACATATACATATATATATATATATATGTAATAACCGTGTGTGTGTGCATGTGTAGGGAGAGAGAGTGTGTGACAAGTGTAGAGGTGCATGGGAGGGTAGTGACAAGTGTAGACATGCATGTGTATGTAGAGACACTTGTCACCAAACACCACCCCATACCCTCTCTTCCCCCTTTGGATCAGCCATTCCTCCCTCTCTCCCCCAAAAAAATCAGACGCCCCCTTTCTCTCCTCTCCTCTCTTCTTCTCCTACACCATTTCCACCATGTGAGAGAGAGCTCAAGCTCCATCTCTCTCATTCATCTTCAAATTCGTGGCTGAGGTATAACTACCTCCTATGACTCTTGGACATGACTAAATCATAGATTGCATGCTTAGATTGATGATCTTGGTGGTGATTTGGGGTGATAGATTCACCATTTTCGTTGTTATATGAAATGCTTACATAAGTTTAAAATGAAAACTGGAAGTTGTTACGAAAACAGTAACTTAATAAAATTATTTGACTAAGTTACAGTGGTCCGATGAATGTGAAATTTACCTATGTTAAAATTAAACATGTCTATCACGTCTTTGTAAAATTTCAAGTCAATACAACTTGATTACTATTTTAATTTTATTTTTCAAAACACTGCACAAATCTGTAAAATTGCCATGTTCATCACCCACGTTCCGTGGCTTTCGTTTCAAGTTTGGCTAATGGTAAAACTCTAAAATTTGGCATAAAAATAAGTTAACATGTGTAGAAGATTTTTGTAAATTTTAAGAATTTTCTAAAAATGTTTACCATTTATTCCAGATTTTACAAAAGAACTGCACAAAACTGTCACTGTAGCGATAGCTTGTAGTAAAACATTTTTATCTCCCAATCTATTTTGAATCATTGAGTAAGGATTTTTCTGAATTAAACTAGACTTAAGTGGATTTTCAATATGATAGGTTGCATTATCAGATTCGTTTTAATAAGCCCTCAGTGAATTTTTAAAGTTGACATATTTCAGTAGGTCTTTTTGGTCAAAATGCCTAAGTCTAATTCCTTTGTTAATGAACCCTACGAGTCCGACTTTTGCGTGAGATGTTCAAGCCGTTTGTAGTCCAAATTTGACTTGGGTTTCTTCATAAGAAATGTTCCTTACTATGTCTAGTTTTGATCTGGAAAGTTTGATCCCAAACCAAGTCTTATAGGTATACCTTTCACTAACCCAAAGTCACCTCTGAAATTTGTCCATTCCAACTAGTCAACTTTGAACTTGTGTATTTCTCGATGCATCAAGTATCTTCCAGTATGGTCTTCATGAAACATGTAGTTCTTATTACAAGGTTTCTAAATGGTATCTTGCAGTCATTTTGGTATTGTGAGTCAAAGTTACGAGCCTCGCAAAATCCCTCGTCGTTAAGCTAAATAAAATCACAATATTTTTGACCAAAAGACCTACTGAAATAAGCTACTATAATTGATGCATTCATTATGATATGTCGCAATGTACATTAAAGCATTAATAAGATACACAATTTAGGATAAAACAACACAATATGATATTTTATGGAAGCACGCCTTAACGTGAAATATTCGACTAGTGTTACTACATGGTCAATTGATCAGATATCATGCCATGATACACACTCAAGTAGAAATATGGGTTCTAAGACCCGATGGATGTTTCAACTCCAAAACCTCAAAGCTGTGAATAGATAGGCTAAGCTTAGACTCGCAATCCAAGAAATCGGTTAGACAATCTACGGTCGGTGGGGCTTTTCCAAAATCAAAATACAAGTTTTCTTATTCCAAATGAATTTATTTATTACGCTTATCTTCAACTGCTGATAAAGCTGCTTACAAGATTACCGCCAAAATGTTTCATTTTGTGTATGGATCCTATCCGCGTGAAGGTTGGAACTATATGATATGAAATGTCTTTTGTTGGTCGCGCCCAACCTTTATGAAATCAATATCGGGTTCGAGCGGAGGTTGATGCAGCTAGGGTGGCGTGAAGGTTGGAACGACATGATATGGTTAACGTCTACACCGAACGGATCTGTGTCTTTGTGTGGGTCACGGCCGGTCTTCACAATGGTCTTAACATCGTAGGGGATGTCTTCAAATTCAACTTGTTACGAGCATACCAAATGTGATTGACCGCCGCTAACCCAACTGCCGGGCACGAAGGATGATTGCCGACCCTGCTTCTTCTCCTCTTGATGCTTGATAGCACTAGCAATGGTAGTCATCCTCCTCGGGAGGCGGAGCCACTCTTTAATCTTATTCCGCACCGCCTGCGTCTTTACACTTAAAAACAAGTGATCATGAGTCTCTAAATGGGTATTACAAATGGTACATACCGTGAGATATTCATGTAGCTCATCTATCCACCGCTTTAAGTCTACCCTCATGGCAAGCCACATGGTGATGGAAAACTTAGGCGGATATATTCCTTCCAAATTGCCTTGTGCCAAACCTGCTCTCACCCTCTCTCGAATATAGTGATAGACAGCCTCCCTTCCTCGATCCAAAAATGCTCCAAAAGATCTCGCTGGTCGTGCCATGGTAACCTCCTACATCCCGCAAAAAACGATCACGAAGGATTAGGATATTCTTAATTAGAGGAGATAAACGAATGTGAGAAGGATACTCCCATATGGTGTTCGACGCCGATACTCAAAGATGTATCCACTTGAATCCACAAGGAGTCATTCTTGGTATGGATGTTCCACAATGTCTTTGCAAGAAGAGCTTTGTTCCAAGTCGAGAGGTCTCGTAACCCTAGACCTCCTTCATCCTTAGGTAAACAAACAACTTTCCAAGCAACCGGACAATATGTCGATCCCCACAAGAACCTCCTAATCATCGAATTGATGCGATCAATTACGGTGGCCGGAAGAGGTAGAACTTGTAGCCAAAAGCACTCCACCCCTTGCAGAACTGAACGAATCAACTCCAAACGCCCTGCAGAAGAAAGATTCATATTATTCCAACGGTGAATGCAAGACGCTATCTTCTCCACTAGTCCACTATACTGAGTGACTCCTAGTTTCCTTGAAGATAGCGGGATGCCGAGATATCTTGTCGGGAGTTCTCCCATTGGGAAGCCGAACAGATCTAAGATCGCCTGCTTCTCAAAAGGTCGAACTCCCGCCATGAATATCAAGGACTTGTGATTATTAATCTTTAACCCGACGCCCGTGAGAATTCCCAAGTGTATCGCCTAAGACCTCCATGGATGCAACATCACCCCGCCAAAGAGTAATAAATCATCGTGAAGGCTAGATGCGTAATGTTAAGACTACTACACTTAGGATGAATTTGAAAATCCAACTCCCTGTGCGTTTCTTCAACATCCGCGAGAGGTACTCCATGCGCGAGAGAAAAGAGTAGCGACATCGGTCACCCCGCTAAGACCCTCACGCCAGTTGATGAAACCATCGTCCCTCCATTGATAGCTAGAGTGTAAGTTGTCAAGTGACGCACGCCATGATCCAATATACAAAATAAGGGTGGAAACCAAGACCATCCAAAGCCGCCTGAGAAATCCCACGAGATGGAATCGTAAGCCTTCAAGGTCAATCTTCAACATACATCTCGTGTGATCGCTCTCTCTTCCCGTGCAAAAAATGTTGTCTCGAAATGTTCGTCCTCTCACGAACCTGCATCAGGTGTCGGGTTAATGATCTTGTTCATCAAAGACGCCATTCTCCGGTCGGGATCTTTGTGATGGTCTTCAGATATGACATTAGTACAAGAGATGGGTCCGAAATCAAGAATAATGGATTGTGATGCTTTTATGGATAAGGGTGACCACCGAGTGGTTAAGCTCCTTGAATATTACTCCTTCTCAAAGAACTCTCATCGCCAGATCACATCGCTCCCAACAATATCCCACCTCCTGAAGAAAGTCGAAGGGTAGCCATCGGGCCCGGTGCCTTATCACTTGCAATGTCGAAGCGAGCATTCTTAATCTCCTGTCTGCGAAACCTCCATAACCATGTCCCTTCGATCATCAAGACGTCGAGGTCCCTCCTCAAAAACTGAAGGATCAAAACCGCTCGTCGGAACCTTTACACCAAATAACTCGGTATAAAAGGTTTCAAAAGCGCCTATAATTTCCTCCATGTCATATGTTGGTTCCTCCGTATCCCTACACAAGAAGGAAATAGTGTTACGCGTGTGGTTCCTTTTCACCATTGAATGAAAAAACTTAGTGCATCTGTCGGAGAGGTTGATGTGCAAGTTCTTCGTTCTTTGCTTGAAGAAACTTCGCTCAACCTCCTCCAAGAACTTAGTCTTCTTACGAAGACCAAGTTCTTATTCCAACAGTTCCCCATTTAAGGGGTCACTATCAAGAGCTAGTTGCACGAGTGCAACGCAGCTCTTGAGATACTCGCCCTCCGCCGGGTGGGTGAACTCCTGAAGTTGAACTCCTTGAACACGTGCTGCATCCTCTTCAACTTTGCTACCAATACCCACCGAGGCCGTCCATTCACTTGTTCACTCCAATTTTCTTCTAGCAAAGCGTTTGAAGTCGGGATGCTTCATCCACATGTTGAAGAACTTGAAGGAACGGTGGTACTAGTCACATCTCCAAAGAGAGTGATGAGTGCCATGAGTGATCCGACATAGTGCCTCAGGCGTAAAGTTAGTCCCGCAAAAAGGTTAGCATCTAACCAAGCATTATTAATCAAAACCCTATCAATCTTAGAATACTTAACCGTATCCGCCCACGTGAAGTGGCAACCCGTCGAGGGAATCTCGAGTCCCACGAGGGCACAAGTATCAACGAAGTCCTTGTACTCTCGCCTAAAGGAACTCGCCCTCCAATCCTCTCATCCGGTCAAGGATACGGCTGAAATCTCGCGACGATAGATGGTTTCAAGGATCGGTGTTGACGATCATGGAATCCTGCAGTTCACGCCTATGCGTGACCGCCGTAACCCATAAACAATCGAACATCCAAAGGTTGAATTGTAATTAGCAAGTAAATTGAATGGATCACCTGCTTCTCCCGACAAAGGACTTCTACTCTTAACCTCTTTGGGTTCCAGTTATCAAAATCCTTCCCCAGAACCTCGTCCGGTTGTGAGCACACTCCCATCGACAAAGTGCTTAGCCATGAAATTTTGAGCTTCACTAGAAAGTTTCGTCTCAATCATCGCAATCGCATCAAGCTTATGATGGAGCACATGGGCTGCAATTGCAGACTGCTTTTGAGCCTTTTGGAGGCCTCTCACATTCCAGGTCGTAAAAATCATTGACGACGTGTTCTGCGACTAACTGTACTCCTGCCCCTCTTGACTGGGGAGTTATGGCGGCTATTGTTCGATTTGCTTCGTGTGATGCGGGTAGAAGGAATTCCTACATCTTCACTATCATTTGACTCACCTGCAAGGTTAGTTGCAGTATAATCATCTAAAGAACTTGAAGATGTAGAGTGTACCGTAGATTCTGACACAGTGTTATCTGTCAGAGGTGCTTCCAATCCAAGAATAACTCTAGGTATTTCTTTGTTAGTATCCCCTAGCTCTGTAAAAAGCTTATGTTGTCCCCCCCAATAGGTGGTCGAGATGTTTGGGTAATGCGTGTAGGGGTTTATGGGGCTGGGTTTCATTTCGTTGTTTCTTGATAGGTGTTGTAGGTTGTTGGTTCCTGACAAAAGGGCTAGAAATCTCGGCCGAGTATTGGGCGAGATGTTCGAGAGCTGTCTCGGCATGTGGGAATGAGGCTTCGGCCGAAGAATGGGTATGCGGGTAGGTTCTAGAATTCTCAGCCGAGTATTCTTGATTTTCGGCTGACCGAGAGTTCTCGGTCGAGGGAGGATTGTTGCGTGGTTTCTCGACAGAAGGGCTGCGAGATTTCTCGGCAGATGGGCTGCGAAACTTCTCGGCAGTTGGACTTTGATTGTGGGTTGCGTGCGCGGGATCCGCCGAGGTTTGATTGGGAGGGACTACCGAGAGCTGCCGAGTTTTCTCGGCATGGGTTTTCTCGGCAGTTATGGGCGAGCGGGAGCGATCTGCCGAGAGCTGCAGAGTTTTCTTGGTAAGGGGTGGATCGGCAGTGTGGAACTCGGCCGAGGGGTGGGATTTATTCGAAATCAACTGTTTTTTTTTGTATGAATTATTTTTGTTCAATTCATTAATAGAAGTTGATGTTTGGCCAACTTCAAAATTATTAGTGCTTTCAGAAGATTCGAAATGGATGTGGGTATTCAAAACATCAAATTTGTTTTTATTTCAACCCATTATTGACGGGTTGTGTTTTAGTTTCTTTTTGTTTTTTTTGACGAGATACGCTTCTTCTTCGCCATTCGGCTCTCGGGACAGGTGTCTTGGATGTACGTCCACGCATGGGGTGGCGTGGTCTCGGGTCACGTCCTCTTGCCCATTGCCATGTTTCGTTCCCTGCATAGTTATTCATACCTCGTGGGGGGTTCTGCACTCCACGAGTTCTAACAAAATTCACACAAGTAGACTCTAAGTGTCCTAATTTTCCACATGACTTACACATTTTTGGGTAAAATTCAAATTTTATGCATTGAGAAAACAAATTACCCGTATGAAGTCTAATGTTAATAGCATGCATTAGTTCACGTAAAGCATCAACAAGCACATGAAATCGAGGCCCATCCACATTATTTTTGGCTAAGGTCCTATAGTCCACTTCAATAGGTTCACCAACAATAGAAGCAATCTTACCTATGGCATTCGATTCCATAATTCCAAAGGTAAGTTAGGAGGATGCCCATACCGAAATTTGAAGTCCAAAGGTCGAATCGAACCGAAATTCGTGGGCAAGTGACATAAAATGAGCGAAATACCGAATATTGAATATGGTCCCGCTCCTCTTATTTGCTCCATGTCGTCCTCGGTTTCGAAACGGAAAACAATCCACCCATTCGGATGGTATGACGTCTTGGTAGCCCTCGTCCATCTCGTTGTCAACCTTTGCACGGCATCTTTCCCGGGAAACCTGCCTGCAAAAAAACCAAGCAAGGAAAACCCCCATCCTTGGGAGATGGGGGTGTAATCATTAGCGTCTAAGGTAAGGACTTCATTTTCAATACGTACCTCGAATTTAGTGAGCGCAAGGTCCTTCTTTCGCACTGGAATTTGTTGTGTGAAATTCCCAACATTTTTTAGCCATGGGGATAGTTGATTGGTATTACTTGGCTCTTCGGGTGGCCGAGAACCATCAGCAGCTTGATGTGCATTTGGCTGTGAATCCTCGGCAGTTTGACTTTTCCGATGATCCTCGGCAGTGTTGTGCGCACGCTGGGTATTATTTCTCGGTATGTGCATGTCGCTGGCCATAGTTCTCTCGGCATGCGGGTGCGTAGATTGGATGTGCGCGGCTTTACTTCTCGGCAGGTGCGGGAAGTTAAAGTCATGTGCCTCCGCCGAGAGTTCCTTGGCGCTGGGCATATTTTCCTCGGCAGATGGTAGCATGGTGTGTGCCGGAATTCTCGGAAAATCCTCGGTTGGGGACTGGGCCTCGTGGCATCCTTGTTCGGGCTGGGGCATAACATATATTCTCGATGGGGGTTCGATTCTCGGCGGTGACATGTTTTCTTCGCGTCGGTCCGTATCAAGTATCATGCGCCGTGATTCCTCGCTATGTTTTCTCGACATCTCCGTGTTAATATCGGCAGCTGGGCACACGGGCACGGAGTGCACGATAGATGCTGGCCGTGTACTTCTCGGCAGTTCCAGAAAGCACTCGTCCTCTTCTCGACCATGCGGCATGCATTCGTCGGCCTGGGGAGTGTGGCCGAGAACAAGGGCTCGATGAATTTCAGCCCGATCTTGCACATCATTCATGGGCTCGGAATTTTTTAATCGGCCCAACCCTTTATAAATGGCCCATCCGAATGTGTACCTCTTGTCAACAAAAATAACCAATATCCCATGGCCCAAAGGCCAGAAAATAATGGTAATTACATAAAAAGGGAAAGTGACAATCTCAATAGGAAATAATAAACTTTCCAAACAATAAAGCATGCAATATGGCAAATAAAATCAGCAAGGTATTATTTCCTAAAATAAATATGGTAAGCTCATGCATGCATGGAAAGATACCATAAAACAATTAAGGTAATTTAGGGCTACACGCACACAAGGAAAGTTCCTTGTGTGCGGCCGACTGAATGGGTGGCGCGCACGGGATGATCGTGGGATTATGGTTTCGCGGTGGTCGGAGATGATTTCCGGCTGAATTCCGGCTATAATTTCCTGTCCAAAATTACCGATTTCTCGGCAGAATGATCCCCTTCGGCTCACAAATCGGCAGGATTGTGTATTTTTCATCGCTGAACGATTTTGCCTCCGTGCTCGGCCAGAAAATTGGGCAGCCTAACGGCGTGCTCAAAATTCCGGCGAAGATAGAAGGTGCTAGAACTAACAAGAAAACCACCAACCAGCAAACAATTAAATAATAAACGTAATTAGATGAATGTGTTTGCCTGGTAATAACAATGTTACGCGGTGTAGATCTGACAAACGCCGTAGCAATCCGGCAATGGTCGTATCCGGCGAATAATGAACAATGATGTTGCAACTTCCGGCAGAAACGATGATGTATAAGCCAAACGCAATCGGTAGTAACACGTGAATAGATGAGACGAGTAGATTGACGGTTGAAAAGCAAAGAACCAATGTATACGACTCAAGGACCCCAAAACACTCACCCAAAACTAACCCAAAAATTGATAAAATTCTCAAAAATGTCGACTTTTCCCTAGCCTCTCGAGGGCCTCTCGGTAACACGGATATCAAAACTAGAAATAACAAAATATAATTTTTTCCAGCCAATTAACACTTTTTTTGCCCGCCAATTTTTTACGCCAAATTACCTGCTTTTCGCGTCGATTCTAGGCTACGACAGCGTCAATTTACTCTTTTTTATGACTCTAAGAGATCACTACTTCACAATGACTGAGAACTTAGTACTTGGAATGATCGGGATAAATTTTGATCTTAAACAAATAATGAGTGTAAATTTTCCTTCCCAATGAGATGTATATGATCGATCGATTTGGGGATCTAACAAGGACAAAAAAAAAATCTATGATGATCAAAATATATATGATTATCACCGACTCAACACGATGGATAGGACTTAGACACTATGGATGGTAATAAACACGAAAACGAAAGAAAAAAACAACAACGGAAGAAGGCACGGACATAAAATGAATAACCGTAGCGGATGACACGACCTAGCTCGGAAAGTGCTCTAATACCAAATGATAACCACACATCTCCTCTTTAATCAAAATTTTGTTTTCCAATGACCCACAACGTAATTATATAACTCAAGGACCCCAAAACACCCAACTAAAACTAACGAAAAAATTGACGAAATTCCTCGAAAAAATCGACTTTTTCCTAGTCTCTCTAGGACCTCCGTAACACGGATATCAAAATTAGAAATAACGATATCGCAATTTTTTCCAGCTAATTTACTCTTTCTTATTTCCCGCCAATTTTTTTCTCACAAATTTACTCTTTTTCCACGTTTGATTCTAGGCTACGTACTCATGTCAATTTATTCTTTTTTTCCAACTCTAACCGATCACTACTTCACAATGACTTGGAATTTAGGACTTGGAATGATCAGAATAAATTTTGATCTCGAACAAATATAGAGCACGTAAATTTTCGATCCCTAATGAGGTGTATACGATTGATGTATTTGGGAGGATCTAACATGGGCAAAAAAAGTCTATGAAGATCAGAATATATATTAAGATAATCGACTCAACACGATGGATAGGACTCAAACACTATAGATGGTATATAAACACGAAAAATGAAAGAAAAAAACAACGAAGAAGGCACGGACATAAAAACGAATAACCAGACATGACCTCGCTCGAGGCAAGGCTCTGATACCAAATAATAACCAAACATCTCCCTCATTAATCCTAGTTTTGTTTTCTCCATTGACCCATAACGAAGTATATGACTCAAGGATCCAAAAACACCCAACGAAAACTAACCAAAAAAAAGGACGAAGTTCCCTGAAATTTTTTTGGCTTTTTTCCTAGCCCCTCTAGTAACACGTATATCAAAAACTAGAAATAACGAAAGTGTAATTTTTTTGCCCGCCAATTTACTCCCTATTTCCTGCCAATTTACTCTTTTTCACGCCCCGATTCGGGCTACGTATTCGCGTTAATTTTCTTTTTCCGACTCTAACAGATCACTACTTCACAATGACTGGGAATTTAGGACTTAGAATGATCAGGATAAATTTTGATCTCAAACAAATAAAGAGCAGCTAAATTTTCGATTCCTAATGAGGTGTATATGATTGATCTATTTGGGATGATCTAACAAGGACAAAAAAAATATCTATGATGATCAGAATATATATGATGATCACCGACTCAACATGATGGATAGGAATTAGATACTATGGATGGTATATAATGTAATATTCGAAAAACGAATATACGATTACGGTTTTCAAACCCGTAATTGTGGTTTTACGTATATTATCTTTTACGACATCGAACCTTGTGATTTCGATACGATATCGTTATGACGAATTCCTTTCATAATTCACTAAGGATTGTGAATTAAAGGATTGAAATATTACGAAATGATTCGTCAATATATTTTAACGTCAAACGCGTATCGAACGTCAGCTTTTCATGAAATTTTCTGAGCGGTGAAGCTTGGAATTAATTTCCATCTTAATTCCTTTATTAAAAGGAATATATTTATTTAGTAAGTGTGAACTTCACACCATTTTGAGATGAGTCGATTTTGAACGTTTTGAGACGTTTTGAACGTCAACGTCTAGAGACGATTTTGTAAATTGAGTTTAATGCTCAGGAAATTATAATAATTAATTTCCTATTAATATTTTATATAATTTCAGTATTATTAATTATTAACAATCGAATTTTTAGTTATTGAATTCGATAATTTGATATTGAAATTTTCAAAAACCCTAAGTTTATAAACTTTGGTTTTTCACATGAAATGACACTATTAAATTATCATATGGTATCTAAACTTTATAATATGATATATATGAGTGTTATTAAGCTATGAAATCAGTTTTAGATCATTAAAAATCGATAATGATTTTATGATTTTCAAACCCAATTTTCAAATTAGGGTTTTATATGCATGAATTAATGCTATAATTTTATCCTATGATATTATTCAATATCTAAACCATATATTATGATATATATGTGTATTTGGATCGAAAATAGCATGAGTGTCAATAATAGGTGTGATTTATATTTTTATCCTATTTTCTAAATTGCTATCGGTAATTTCTAAACTTTGCATGTTGATGATTTAATTATTTTAATGACTTGTATTATATATCTATGACCTATACTATGATTAATACATAGTATTAATGAATAACAAAATTAAATCACCCCAAACACACCCATAACCGGCTCCCTCTTTACTCAAGCATGGGATCACCTTTTCTATCGCCCAACCCATGATCACCTTTTTCCTCTAAATTTAATGATCACTCTATTCACATCATTTGGCTACATATTTGGTTCAGATTTTTGGACAAAAATCGAGTGAGAGAGAGGAGAGTTAATTAATGAAACTCTTCCATTTGAACACCCCACAACCATAACATCATTTCCTTTCTTTTGAACTCTCATTTCCTCTCCATTTCTCTCCCATTTCAGCAGAAAAATCGAGAGCTCCCCCATTTTCGAAACCTTCCTTCTTCCTTTCTTCTTCATTCTTCCTCACCAAGTTTGATATCCACATTGCTCTCATCATTATATACCATTTCTAAGGTAAATGAAGGACCATAGCTTCGATTTTCATCTCCTTGTTATAAGGAATTTTCGAAACTGTTTTATGGATATATGTATGTGTGTTCGAGTTTTATATGTATGTACATAGATGTTTTAAATGTTCTTGAGCATGAGATATATGGTTCTTGATGATTTATTTTCAAATATATGAAGATATATGCTTGGATAATCATATATTGTTGCTTATTTAATTTTTGAATAGATCTAGCATGAATAAGTAATTTTCGAACCATAGTATACATGTTGTAATAATTTCGAAAATGTGTATAAAAATGTTCATGAGAACCGAATGCTTTTTAACCATTTTTATGATGTATTATTGATCTATGATATGTTTTAAACCTATGGTATATCAATTAAAATTTTTGGGAAAACCCTAGCTTAATTATTTATGAATGCCGAGAGCTTATATGTACATATCTTAGTGTATAAATTTTATTTTAAGCTTGTAATGACATATTAATGCTTTAATGTATTGTTTATATGTTATATGTTTTAATTAGAATTTTTGAAAACCATATGCTTAAATTTTAATTAATACCGTGAGCATTAGGAAATTATATGTTGATGTATGATTTTATTTTTGAACATGTAATGGTGTTTTAATGCTTTAGTATATTATTTATGCATTGTGTGAATTAATTAGAATTTTTGGAAATCAATTACCTATTTAAATCAAATAAACCGAAAGCTTACAAGCTTATATGGTGATGATTTAATTAGTTCTTGATGATTATATGATGTTATATTAATATACTATAGTGTATAGACATAGTATATAATTATTGGAATTTTTGAAAATCAAATAACATAAAGAATCAAAAACCGAGAGCTCTTGAGCTCCATATGGTGATGATTCAAATGTTTTTAGTTAATGTTGTGATGTTACAATGTTATAATATAATGTTTATTGATGTTGGAATTTATTTAGAATTTTTAGAAATTGTTTGCTATTTATTTGGTAATTATCTTATTATTACCGTGAACATTGTTACATTTTGTGAAATAAATAGTTATGATGAACTATGGGTTATATAAATATTATATACTGATGTTGGGATGTTATAATAAGTATATATCAATTTTGGGAATTTTTGGATGATTATTCCCTATTATTTTGAATTACCGAAAATATATATATGTATATATATATAAATAATTAGCAAACAGTATTATATGAATTTCATAAATTCATATTCTGGACCATAGTGTATAATAATATACTATATGAATTTTGAAAATTTTCAAAGGTCATTTAGTATTTTTAATCTAATTATCGAAAATTTCGATAATATAAAAGGGTTTTAAAATCCTTTTAAAAGCAGTTTATTAAGGAAAAGTTACTAAAATAATATTCGGACAGTTTTAAATGTTACAAAATTTTATAAACATAGATTGCTATGTTTGAGACTAACGCTCATTTTATAACGTTTTAAAACCAAAATACGCTTTTTATTTATAAAAGGGTTTAATTATCTGAATTTATTATAAGTCCTCGATTTACGTGCTAAATCAAGAAATAGACTTACGTTTTCAAATCGATCAAATTCGATTTATAAAACAAAATAGTAAGAAGTTACTACTTTTAAAAGTCAAAATCGTTGACTTTGTTGATCATCGTCGACTTGTTGACTTTTCAGCCAACGAACGATTATACGTTTATAAATACGTCAAGACGCGTAAGATATACTAATTGAGTATGATACCTCATTAGTAAGAAAAGATTTCACAAATGAAATCCATATATCGAAAACGTGTTTATACGCTGAAAGTATCTCAAGAATCGAGAACAAGTCAATCGTGATACGTGTTAGAGACGTATCAATTCACTAAGAATTCGGTCTACATCGATATGAAATATCGAAGTTTATCTTAGTTTTCGAAAGTCTCGAAGACTTGAGCGACGTACTAAAGCCTCGCTTTTCGTAAAGGTGTGGACGCAAACGCAATGACGGGATTTTGACGAAGCAAGCGAACTGGGACTTTACAACGAACCATAGTCGGTGGGCTTCCTTTCTTATCTCAAAAATGGGCTTCTTATCTTCAAAAATATGACTTTACTGTCATACCAAATAAATTCATTTACAGCACCTATACTACAACTGTTTATCAAATGTTTTACTGCATTACCTGCCAAAAATATTTCGTTTTGTGTATGGATCCTATCTGTTATGCGGGTAATTTGTGAGATAGTTGGAACTATTATATCAATTGTTGTGGTAGCACCCACCTTTTTAATGTCGGGTCTGTGCGGATGATAAATGCCCGGCTAGGATTGGCGTGAAGGTTGGAACTATCTGTCGTGTTAACATATGCTTGCAGAGAGTGTCTGTGTCAGACGGATTACGGCCGGTCACGGCGTCGTAGATGGGAGGCCTCCTCTCGACGCTTATTATTTATTATAATTATGTATTGTGACTATGAGATACGGACCATACACACCAAGAAAATGCTCGCCGAGCTATGTTTCTTAACCGAATGATTTGGTAAGCACAAGGCATTTTAACTAAAACCCTGTGACTTACTCGATATTGGGCGTAATCCAAAATTTATCAAATGTTTTCGGCGAGTCCACTAAGTGCAATTTCTTGTACTTAGCCCCGCATATTTGTTTTAAATGTGCGAGGTTGAGCTCGATGGTGATGATGGGGAAAGTGTTGAGAGTCCGGTGTCCTCGACCGATTTACTTGAATTTGTGGTTTATACCTTGGATGCATATCGTCGTATATGTATTCACACACTTTCATTGCTACACTCTGAACTCCTTATTTACGCCTTATGTTTTTAAACTATTGAGGCCCATCGGATCGAGCCAAGTTTTGGGGTCCGATGGCCTAAACCTTTTCAAAACAATATAACATCATCTCGTATTCTGCTCAAGCATGTTAGCTTATTGTCACACGCTTCTCCATTTTATTCATGTAACCCCTAAAGTACTACTCCTAGTACTAGTCGCCTCAGGTCGGGTTGGTCGGAATGGGGTCGTGACATATAAACACGAAAACGAAAAAAAAAACAACGAAGAAGGCATGGACAAAAAATGAATAACTGGACCTAAAATACACGACCTCGCTCGGGCAAGGCTCTGATACCAAATGATAACCACAAATCTCCCTCTTTAATCCACAACGTATATGAATCAAGGGCCCTAAAACACTCAACCAAAACTAACCCAAAAAAAATTGATAAAATTCCCGAAAAATGTCGACTCTTTCCTAGCCTCTCCGGGGACCTCTGTAACACGGATATCAAAACTAGAAATAACGAAAATGTAATTTTTTTCTAGCAAATTTACTCATTTTTTTTCCCGCCAATTTTTTTCTCACAGATTTACTCTTTTTCCACGTCTGATTTTGGGCTACGTACTTGCGTCAATTTACTCTCTTGTTTTCCAACTCTAACAGATCACTACTTCATAATGACTTGGAATGATCAGAATAAATTTTGATCTCGAACAAATATAGCGCAAGTAAATTTTCGATCCCTAATGAGGTGCATATGATTGATCTATTTGGGAGGATCTAACAAGGGCAAAAAAAGTCTACAATGATCAGAATATATATAAAGATACCCGACTCAAAACGATGGATAGGACTCAAACACTATGGATGGTATATAAACACGAAAAATGAAAGAAAAAAACAATGAAAAAGGCACGGACAGAAAAACGAATAACCATACAAATAAAGAGCAGGTAAATTTTCGATCCCTAATGAGGTGTATATGATTGATCTATTGGGAGGATCTAAAAGGACAAAAAAAATCTATTGGGATGATCTAAAAAGGACAAAAAAAATCTATGATGATCACCGACTCAACATGATGGATAGGATTAGACACTATGGTATATAAACATGAAAAATGAAAAAAAAAAACAACGAAGAAGGCGCGGATAGAAAAACGAATAACCATACACGGAAGACACGATCTCGCTCGGGGCAAGGCTCTAATACCAAATGTTAACAACACATCTCCCTCTTTAATCCTGATTTTTTTTTCCAATGACCCATAACGAAGTACATGACTCAACAACCCTAAAACACCCAACGAAAACTAAAAACGAAGTAACAAATGAAGACACAAAAAAAACGAATAACCTGACACGGAAGACACAACCTCGCTCAGGGAATGGCTCTGATACCAAATGAAGTATACGACTCAAAGACCAAAAACACCCAACGAAGGCTAACAAAAAAAAAATTGACCTAATTCCCCGAATTTTTTTTTGCCTTTTTTCCTAGGCTCCTTGGGATCTGGTAACAAGGACTTCAAAACTAGAAATAAAGAATCTGTAATTTTTTTCCCGCCAATTTACTCTTTTTTTTTCCGTTAATTTTTTTTCCGCCAATTTACTATTTTTCCGCGTCTGATTCAGGGATACATATTCGCGTCAATTTTTTTTCTGACTCTATGTCACGCCCCCGCCCCGGATAGCCCGGACTAGAGGGTGACTAATACTAGGAATAGTATTATAGGACAAACTGACTAAGATAAAGGTACACATTGATTATAACTAGCATGCTTGAAATGACATAAGATAATATCCCAATAATTAAAAAGGTTTAGGCCATCAGACCCAAAGACTTAACGATGGTCGGATGGACCTCAATAGTTCATAACAGTCAACATAATGTAAAAGAGTTCAGAGATTGCAGCGGAAAGTGTGTGAATACATATGTGATGATATGTATTCAAGGTGAAAACCAAATTCTAAATATAACGGTCAAGGACACTGGACTCCTCAACACATCCTCCATCATCACCATCAGAGCTCAACCTGCACATTTAAAAACTAATATGCAGGGCTAAGTACAAATAATGCACTCAGTGGACTTATGCCGAAAACATTTGATAATAATTGAATTACCGCCAATATCAAGGTAAGTCGCGAGGGTTTTAGTTGAAATGCCGCGCTTACTAAAACATTTCGGTTAAGTAAGCATCGCCGCCGAGCATTTTTCTTGGTGTGTATGATCCGTATCCCGATATCATAATTCATCATAATGTCAAAGATCAAATTTTCAAACGTCGTGAAGCGAGGCCTCCTCAACGACGCGGAACCGCCGTGGCCCACACAAAGACACGGTCCCATTCAGTGTACACGTTAACAATCATATCGTTCCAACCTTCACGCCAATCCTAGCTGGGCATTAACCTCCGCTCAGACCCGATATTAATTTCATAAGAAGGTTGGGCGCGACCCAACAAAATTCATAACATATAGTTCCAACCTTCACGCCAGATAGATCCACACAAAATAGAATATTTTGGCGGGTAATATTGCAAACACTGATAAGCAGTTGGAATAGTCTTTGTAAATGAATTCATTTGTAAAGAGCGATAAAGTCATTGTTGTTTGAAAAGAAAGCCCACGGACTATAATTGTGTAAATCGAGTCCTATGTTTGTTTGCTTGTCGATGCCCAATCGCCCTGCTCGTGTCCACACCTTTACGCAAAAGCGATATTTTAGTACGTTGTCACGCATATCGAGACTCTCGAAGTCTAAGACAAAATCGATATTCTACATCGATGTAAACTAAATTCCTTAATAAATTCAATACGCTTTCAAATACGTAATTCAATTGAACTGTTCTCGTTCCTCGAGATACGTTCAACTATTTCGTTTAACCTTTCCGGTTTAAACGTTCAACGTATAAGTACGTTTCTCGATATAAGGATTTCATTTGTGAAATCTTTTCTTACTAATGAGGTATTATACTCAATTAGTACATCTTACACATTTTGGCGTATTTATCGAACGTGTAATCGTACGTTTGACTTTAAAGGTCAACGAAGTCATCACCGGTCAACAAAGTCAACAATTTTGACTTTTAAATAGTAATTTCTTACCATTTCATTTTATAAATCGAATTTCGGTCGATTAAAATCAGAAGTCCTATTTCTCGATTTATCACGTAAATCAAAGGACTTATAAATAATTTTCGTAATTATTAATCCTTTTAATAATTAAAACCTATATTTTCGATTTAAAAACGTTATTAAATAAACGTTTGTCTCAAACATAGTAATCTATGTTTATAAAATTTTATAAAATCAGAATATGTCTAAAATAATTATTAGACATATAATTTATTATTAAACTTAATTAAAAAGGATTTAAAAACCTTTATCATTATCGAAAATTCTCGGTAATTAAATTACCAAATGACTTTCTAATTTTTTCTAAATTAATATAGTGTATTATTATACACTATGGTCCAGAATATGAATTAGTAACATCCATATGATATTGTTTGTCATTTATTAATATATATACATATATATATATGCTACGATAATTTTCGAAAATTAGGGATAATTGTCCAAAAATTCCCAAAATTGATATACACTTAGTATAATGTCCCAATATTAATATATATCACAATTATAACCTATAGTCTATCATAACCATTCATTCATGAATAAGCTAACAATACACACGGCATTTTCGAAATTAATACCAAACAATTATCAAATAATTCCCAAAAATTCTAATTAAATCATAACATGATTAAACATTATATTATAACATTGTAACATCATAACATTAACCAAACCAATTGAAATCATCACCATATGGAGCTCAATGCTCTCGGTTTATTTGATTTCTATAGGCAATTGGTTTTCAAAAATTCCAACAATTATATACTATGATTATATACTATAGTATAATAATATAAAATCATAACATTAATCAAAACCAATTAAATCATCACCTTAATGAGCTTCAAAGCTCACGGTTTATTTGATTTAAATTGGTAAATGATTTCCAAAAATTCCAATAAAATTATACATCACATATTTACTATATTATAGTATTAATACACCATTGCATGATCAAAATAAAAATCATACTCCAACATACACATTTATAAGCTCACGGTAATATTCAAAAATCAAGTATTTGATTTTCAAAAATTCTAAATAAATCATGGAACATATAATCAAGGTCCTAGAGCATTAATATGCCATTGTATGATTAAAATAAAAATTATACACTAAGGTATGAACCATACATGCTCTCGGTATTTTTAATAAATATAGCTAGGGTTTTCCAAAATTTTTAATTAACATACCATAGGTTTAAAACATATCATAGATCAATAATCCATCACTAAAAATACTTTAGAACAATTGGTCATTACAAAATCATTTTATAAGGTTTTCGAAAATTTTATTAAACATGCTCAAAGTTTGAAACATCCTATATGTGTTAGATCTATTCCAAAAATTTAATATACAACACCATGTGATTATTCTCAATATATATTCACATATTTTGAAAATAAAAATCATCATGAACAATATTCATCCATAGATCATTCATAACAACATTTAAAACATACACAAATATATATATAGCATTCGAAACACATAAGCACATGTATATCCATGTTCGATTATTTTCGAACCAATGAGAGATAAAATCAAAGCTATGGTGTCTTGTTTACCTTGAGAATGATATGGAATCCAAGGATAATATTTGGGTATTAAGGTTGGGTGGATAAATGAAATAAAAATGGAGGAAAAATTTCGAAAAGGGGAGGGGATGGCTCTCGATTTTTCTGCTGCAAATGGAAGAGAAATGGAGTGTTTGAGAGAGTGTTAAGTGTTGGAATGGTTGGGAATGAGTGAGGATGAGAGAAGTGAAGAGTCCTCTCCCCTATTATCTCTCTCTCTCTCTCGATTTTTTTCCAAAAATTGAATAAAATCTGCAGCCAAATGATGTTTAGTAGGAGGTGATCATTAGCTAGGAAAAGGCTCTTCATGGGTTGCTCAAAAAAAAAAGGTGGGATCATGCTTGTTTTTAATGCCATAGTTGGCGCATGTGTGTGTGTTTAAGGGTGGGTTTTAATTTCATTTTACTCCTCAATACATTATATATATCATACATGATCATAGATATATAATACAAGCCATTAAAAATAATTAAAACATTATATAGCCATTAATTCGAAATTATCGAGAATAATTGGGAAAATAGGATAAAAATTATAAATCACACCTATTATTGATTTTTATGTTAAATTCGATCCAATTATACTCATATATATCATAATATATGATTTAGATGATAATTAATAGCATAGGATAAAATATGGTATCATTTTATGTGAAAAACCTTAGTTTAATGTATTTGGTTTTCGAAAATGCGTATATATACACTATCGAGTTTTATAGCTCCAAGATTGGTTTTAATGCTTAATAATATTCATATATATCATAGCATATAGTTTAGATACCATGGGATAATTTAATGGTATCATTTCATGGGAGAAAACCCTAGTTTAGAAGTTAGGGTTTTGAAAAATTCATTTCGAAGTTATAGAGTTTTAAAGCTAAAAATTCGATTTTAATAATTAATATTACTGTATTTATATAAAATAATAATAGGAAATTAATTATTGTAATTTCTGAGCATTAAACTCATTTTTCAAAACGTCTCTAGACGTTGACGCTCAAAACGCCTCAAACGTTCAAAATCGACTCATCTCAAAATGGTCGTAGTAAGTTCTGACTTACTTAATAAATATATTCCATTTAATATAGGAATTAAGATGTAAATTAATTCCAAGCTTTATCGCTCGAAATTTCCATAAAATACCGACGCTCGACACGCGTTCGACGTTAAAATATATTGACGAACCATTTCGTAATATTTCAATTCCTTAATTCACAACCCTTAGTGAATATAAAAAGGAATTCGTTATAATAATACTGAATTGAAATCACAATATTCGATGTCATAAAAATAATATACGGTAAAACCCTAATTCACGGGTTTAAAATACCATAATTATACGTTCGTTTCTTTGGAATATTACATTCCACCCCCCTTAAAAGAAATTCCGTCCCGGAATTTGCATACCTCTAGAAAAACAATTCGGGGTATCGTTCTTTCATCGCTTCTTCAAGCTCCCACGTGGCTTCCTCTTGTTCGTGGTGTCTCCACAGCACTTTGACTAACGGAATTGATTTGCTCCGTAGTTGTTGGACTTTATAGTCGAGGATTGCCGCTGGTTCCTCTTCGTAGCTCATGTCTGGCTGGAGAGTCACGTTGTCTTGGTGGATCACGTGCTTTGGATCGTGAACGTATTTTCGCAGTTGCGACACGTGAAAAACATTATGCACATTTCCTAGGTTTGGCGGAAGAGCCAACCTATAAGCTACTGGACCTATCCGTTCTAGGATCTCGTAAGGTCCTATAAAGCGGGGTCTAAGCTTTCCTTTCAGTCCAAATCTGACAATCCCTTTCGATGGAGAGACTTTAAGAAACACCTTGTCTCCATTTTCAAACTGTAGCTCAGATCTACGCGTATCAGCGTAAGATTTCTGCCTATCTTGAGCTTCTTTGATTCTCAGCCTAATCTATCGGACGATTTCGATCATTTCGTTCACTGTATCAGGCCCTATGACTTTTCTCTCACCGATTTCATCCCAATAAAGCGGTGATCTACACTTCTTGCCATACAAGGCTTCGTATGGGGCCATGCCGATCGTCGCTTGGTAGCTGTTGTTGTAGGCAAACTCAATCAGGGGTAAAATATCTTCCCATTTTGCTCCTCGATCCAACACTATCTGTTCTAAGCATATCTTCTAGCGCTCGATCGTTCTCTTCCGACCGCCCATCACCGTGGATGAAATGTCGTCATGAAATTCAATTCGCACCCAATTCTCTCGTAGGCTAATCCGTAACGGATGTGAACTTGGAGTCTCTATCGAGGTAATAGATTTGGCACTCCATGTAGTCGTATAATTTCTTTAACGCATACCGGCTAGCTTATCGGATCCATAAGTGCTTTGAATTGGTAGAAAATGAGCACTTTTGGTAAGTCTATAAACAATTACCCATATAGCTGTGTTTCTTTTCGATTTGGGTAAGTTTGTAACGAATCCATCGTTATCTCATCCCATTTCCACTCGGGATTTCCAATGGTTGCAACTTTCCGTAAGGACGTTGATGCAACGCCTTCACCTGTTGGCAAACAAGACATGCTGCTCTACTAAAAGAAGCTATGTCTTGTTTCATGCCTTCCCACCCGAACTTTTTCTTCAGGTCTTGGTACATCTTAGTACTGCCTGGGTGGGCGGTGTAGGGTGTTGTAATATCCCGCAGTTTTAATGTCACGACCCCAACCCTAAAACGGATTGGAGGGGAACAATTGAAGGAATAGTACTTAAGGTTCATGAGATACTAATATGAGGGTGTATACTATATGCAAAATAACATAGTATACCGGTGAGTGAACCAATGTAACTAAAGGAAATATAATAACTCAAGGACTTTAACCGTTAATATCATCGGTTCACAAAACATTGTTCAAACTGCAATGAAGTCATGTGAATACACGTGACGACGTGTACCCAAGGTTTCTAACTTAACATACATAAACTTATCAAAAAGTAGTCCTGACTTCTCAACACCCTCCATCAGCATTTCCAACAGCTCAACCTGCACATTTAAAAACAAACATGCAGGGCTGAGTACAAGAATGTACTCAATGGACTTATGCCAAAAACATTTTATCGTATTTAAATTACTCTGCCACATCATAGTAAGACATAAGGGTTTTATTTGAAATACCTTATGCTTAACAAAATATTTCATCAGTTCATAAACATTTGCTTGGCCAAGCATTTTACTTGCATGTATGATCCATATCCTTATCCTTTCTTCATATCATTATCATTAACGCCGTAGAAGCGAGGCCCTCCCACGCCGCCGTGACCGCCGTGAATTGTCCTTACACTCACGGTCACCATTAGGTGTACACGTTAATCTTAGCTGTATAAGCCTTCCCAGATAAGATCCGATATCGATTTCATTCATAAGTTGGGAGCTACCCAACGATTCACATTATAGCAATCAAGGATAGGATACATACATAAAACATAAACATTTTGGCGTGTAATTGCTTAAACATTTTAACATCATTTCTTGATATCAAGAACATAAAATTATTCACTCAAAGAATTTATCACTTAAAAGTGTAGTAAAGCCCACCGGACTATTCGATCGCCTTTATCTTGATTATTCTTCAACGTCCGCCGCGCGTCATTCACACCTTTACGCAAAAACGATGTTTAGTACGCGCTCACGTTTTCGAGACTTTTAAAGTCTAGCATAAACTTCGATATTCTATATCGATCTAAATTCAATTCTTTATCGAATTCAACGCCGCTCAATCGTAATTAACATTTCGTATTTCACGTAAACGAGATATGTTCAACAATTACCATTCTAACCTTTTGGTAAAGGTTCAACGATTTCACGTTTTTCGATTTAACGATTTCGCCATTTAAATCTTTTCTTACCAACGAGACTTCATTACTCAATTAATACGTTTTACGCGTATTAGTGTATTTATCGAACGTATTTCATACGTTGATTTCAAAAGTCAATAATTTTGACTTTTATTAGTAAATTCTTTACTAATTTATATTTTAATCTTTAACTTTATATAAATCAATTTCTAATTGATTTATTTTGCTAAATCCTTTTTATTACTATTTTTTTTTTATATATATTGAAGGTAACTTCTAAATATATAATACATCATTATTTTGACATTTAAGGATTTAAAAAAAATCCTTAATATTTTTAATATAGCTCTCGGCTATATACCATTATAATATCCAAACATTTCTCAAATTTTCTTCTAATATTACATAGTATACTATATTATCATAGTATAACTAGTATGTATTAATAACTATAGAAAATTTTTGTATATTACTTAATTAAGTCCAAGGTCACGGTTTCTTCAAAATTTGTCCAAATAATTCTTAAAAATCTAATTATTTAGTATATGGTCTCAACATCAATCCATAACATATTTATAACATATGGTCCACCATATTTAATTTCTACATCCATAAATTAAGGCTAATGGTCTCGGTTCTTAGCATACATACACCAAACAATTTCATAAAATTCTAACAAAATTACATCATACTTATACATTATAGTATAACAATATTACATCATAGTTTTCATTAAAAACAAATTAATTATCATCTAATTGTGCCTTGAAGCTCTCGGTTCTTTTGAATAATTTTTACAATTAATTCCTAAAAATTCTAGTAAAATCATAGAGTATTTAATTTAGGTCCTAGATTAACTATATGTCATTGCATGCTTTGAATAAAAATTACACATCAACATATTTTTTTTTTCATGCTTTCGGTAATTTCAAAAATATAGCATAGGATTTTTTTTAAAAATTCCTAATGAATTGCTATAAACTCTTATAATACCATAAATCAATAATTCATGCTTAAATAAATTTTAATAATTTTCGTTCATCATATAAATTTCATAACATCTTCAAATTAATTTTCTAAATATGATCTATGCTTCTATTCATTATGCTACAAATTATTGATGCATAACTTAGCATAGGTTAGCAAATTTTTGAAATTAAACACACATGCATAACAATTTGAAATCAAGAACACCTACCTATTCATAAGTCAACTTAACATGCATTAGCTAAATATTACTATCAACAACCACCAAGAACATAAACATTAGAAATTTTCACAACCAAGAACACTAAAATTTTCAGATCTCTCTAGCCTAACTTTCGAATTTCTCATAGCAAGATCATGTAAAATTGAAACCTTACTCACTTCCTCACCTTTCTATGGTTTGAACTTATGATAGAAGGGTTATACACTAAGCTTTGGTGAAGAAAGAATAGAAGAACACTCAATTTTTCTATGGAGAAGCTCTCGGCCTTTTTAGCTTTTGAGAGGAAGAAGGTTGTGTATTTTTTCAAGGCTTGTGTAAGTGTGATTGTGAGAATAAAACTGAAATTCCTCACTTATACACCTCAATCCATCGGCTCACATGCAAATGGAAGGAAAATGGGAGCCTTTGTTTAAATCATGGATCATGACTCACTAATGACTCATGAGCTGAAATTAATACTTCTTACACTATGTTGGCCATTAAGCAATTCAAGCATGCATTTTGGGAGCTAGAGCCATGACTCTTTGGTGTACAAATGAATGAATTTTATTTTTTGTATTTAAATGTTGTTATACTAGATACTATGTATTAATTAAAATACATTCTTCCATGTATATTATACCTTCCTTGATTATACTATGTTAGTATGTAACATAGATACAATTTATATAATTAATATGTAGCTTAACAAAGTGTATACTAAAGTGATGTGCAATATGTTATTTATAACATAAGGTTTCGACTTTTATTAGTCTCAATTGATACATATTTTATTTTCATGTTATTATAGATATATATATATCATAAAATATGGTTTAGATAATAAATTATATCATAGGAAAATTTATTGGTATTATTTTGTATAAGAAAACCCTAATTTTCTAATTAGGTTTTCAAAATTAAGATTTTAATCACTATCGAATCCTTAATGCTTTAGCATTGTTTTAATGTTAACAATACTTTAATTTCATATAATAATCATAGGAATTTAAATACTATAATTCCTTGATCATTAATATCATTTTTCTATTTATCTCTAAACGTTAACGTTTGAAACGTCTCAAAACGTTAACTATCGAATCATCTCAAAATGATCGTAGTAATATCGTAATTACCTCGCTCAATTATTCCATTAATGAAGAAATTTTATCCTAAGCTCGTTGTTTAGAGAATTTTACGATTTAAACTTATCGTAAGTAGGTGTTAATTTCTTCAGGATATTACATTCTACCCCCCTTAAAAGAAATTTCGTCCGAAATTTGCATACCTTAGAAAAATAACTGGGTATCGTTCTTTTATAGCATCCTCAAGCTCCCATGTGGCCTCTTCTTGTCCATGATGTGTCCATAGTACTTTAACTAGCGGAATGGACTTGTTTCGTAATTGTTGAACTTTACGGTCTAAAATTGCCGAGGTTCTTCTTCATAACTCATATCCGGATTGAGGATCACGCCGCTTGATGGATCACGTGCTTTGGATCGTGTACATACTTCCGTAGTTGTGACACGTGGAAAACATTGTGTACATTCCCGATTTGGCGGAGAGCTAACTTATAGGCTACTGGGCCTATTCTTTCTAGGATCTCATAAGGTCCTATAAAACCGGGTTTTAGTTTACCTTTTACTCCAAATCTGATGATTCCTTTTGATGGAGAAATTTTAAGGAATACTTTATCTCCACTTTCAAAACATAGTTCAGATCTGCGCGTGTCGGCGTAAGACTTTTGTCTATCTTGAGCTTCTTTTATTCTTTGCCTAATTTGTCGGACGATTTCGATCATTTCACTTATTGCTTCAGGCCCTATGATCTTTCTTTCACCCACTTCATCCCAGTAAAGCGGTGATCTACATTTCTTTCCATACAAAGCTTCATATGGGGCCATATTAATCGTCGCTTGGTAACTATTGTTGTAGGCAAACTCAATAAGGGGTAATACATCTTCCCACTTTGCACCTCGATCCAACACTACTGCTCTCAACATATCTTCTAGTGTCTGAATCGTTCTTTCTGACTGCCCATCAGTCTGTGGGTGGAATGCTGTGCTGAAATTCAACTTCGTGCCTAGTTCCTTTTGCAAGCTAACCCAGAATCTTGAAGTGAACTTGGAGTCTCTATCAGAGGTAATAGATTTTGGTACTCCATGTAGTCGTATAATTTCTTTTACATATAATCGAGCTAACTTATCCGATCCATGAGTAATTTGAATTGGCGTAAAATGAGCACATTTTGTAAGTCTATCGATTATTACCCATATCGCAGTTGTTTCCCTTTTGACTTTGGTAGACCAGAACTAAATCCATCGCTATTTCATCCCATTTCCACTGGTATTCCTAATGGCTGTAATTTTCCGTAAGGACGTTGGTGTAATGCTTTTACTTGTTGACAAACAAGACAACGTTCTACGAAAGAGGCTACATCTCGTTTCATGCCTTCCCACCAGAACTTTTCTCTTAGATCTTGGTACATCTTAGTGTTGCCTGGGTGGGCAGTATAAGGTGTATCATGAGCTTCACTTAATATTTCGTTTCGAAGTTCAGCGTTGTCTGGAACACATATTCTTCCTTCAAACAATAAAGCATTGTCTGATGCTTCCTGGAAATTCCTTAGTCCTTCAGTCCTTACTTTTTCTCTTATCTTTTCTAACTTTTCCTCCATCCTTTGTTTCTCTACAATTCTTTTTCTTAAATCCGATGTCAAGATGAGTGTAGCGATACAGTTCATGATCGTCCCTGGTTGTTCAATCAACTCAATTTTCATTCTTTTAAACTCTTCAACGAGTTTTTCTTCCTTCGTAAGGAGACATCCTAGTTTGGTCTCGATTTTACGACTTAGGCATCGCCTACTACATTCGCCTTTACCCGAGTGATAGTTTATACCACGTCGTAGTCTTTCACCGCCAAGCCATCTTCTTTGCCTCATGTTTAGATCTCTTTGCTCAAGAAATATTTCAAACTCTTGTGATCTTGTAAAGATCTCACATCTCACTCCATAAAGATGATGTCTCCAGATCTTCAATGCATGAACTACTGCAGCCAATTCCAGGTCATGAGTTGGGTAGTTCAATTCATGTGGTCTGAGTTGTCGGGATGCATATGCTATCACTTTCCTTCTTGCATCAAGACACAACCCACCCATTCTTAGAAGCATCAAGATAGACTACATACCCCTTATCTGATTCAGGAACTGCTAATACCGGTGCACTTGTTAACTTCTCTTTCAGCTTTTGAAAACTCGCCTCACAATCCTCTCGTCAATTAAATTTGATTCCTTTCCGAGTAGCCGAGTTATTGGTCTCGCAATCTTGGAGAATCCTCAATGAACCTCCGATAGTAACCGCTAGTCCTAGGAAACTTCGATCTCATTCTCGGGTCCTCGCGATTTCCATTCTGCATCGCTTCTACCTTGGTGGATCTACTTTAATTCCATCTGCAGACACAATGTGTCCAAGGAACATTACTTCCTTCACCGTAACTCGCACTTGCTAAACTTAGCAAAAGCCTTTCAACCCTTAAGGTTTGTAACATCGTTTTAGATGTTCTTTATGGTCTTCCTCATTCTTTGAATAGACGAGAATATCATCTATGAAGACTAAGACAAATTTGTCTAAGTACGGATGAAATACTCTGTTCATGAGGTCCATAAATACAGCCGGTGCATTTGTTAATCCAAATGGCATAACTATGAATTCATAGTGGCCATATCTTGTTCGGAATGCAATCTTAGATATGTCCTCCGGCCGTACCTTGAGTTGATGATAACCTGACTTGAGATCAATCTTTGAAAATACGCTTGCTCCTCTTAATTGATCAAACAGATCGTCAATCCTTGGCAAAGGGTATTTGTTCTTGAGTGTCATCTTGTTCAACTCTCGATAATCTATACACATCCTTAAAGAACCGCTCTTTCTTTTTTGTGAATAAAACAAAGCGCCCCAAGGTGAAACACTAGTCTGATAAAACCTAAGTCCAACAATTCTTGGATTTGGATCTTCAATTCTTCCAATTCCTTCGGAGCCATTCTATAGGGTGCCTTCGATACTCGAGCCGATCCGGTTCCGGATCGATGGTGAATTCTAATTGTCTCATCGTGAGGTAATCCCGTAGATTTTCGTGAAAACGCCCGAAATTCTCGAACAATCTCTATGTTTTCCATTTTCACCTTTGTCTTATCTTCTCCATTCAAGTAAACAAGATACGCGTGGCATCCTTTCTTGTTTATCATTCTTCTTGCCTTCAGTGCTGACACTATCGGAACTTTCTTACCCATGCTAATTCCATGGAAGTATGTAGCTTCTTGGCCAGGAAAATGAAATGAAATTTTCCTTTCTTTGCAAAGAATCGTGGAATGATTTTTAGCTAGCCAATCCATTCCTAAAATTATATCTACGTCACTCATGGGTATCACATTCAGATTATTCGCCAGAACCTTAAGTGATCCTAAGTTCAACTCTAGGTTCGAGCAAACATGCGTAACAGTCACAATCCCTCCTATAGGTGAAGAGATTCTCATGTCCTGTTTTGCCTTTTCAGATCTAAGTTTCAATTTATCAACACATGCTCTTGCTATAAAGGAATGTGAAGCACCCGTATCGAATAACAATATAACTGGTACGTTGAGAAGAATCCCCATACCTGCCAAATTTCCTTGGTTTTGTTCATTCTGTCTTCGATGTAAAGCATATGCCCCGCCGGGCCGGCCGAGGTTGACGTGGCACTTGACCGCCGATTCGCTGTCGCCGTGGTCTGTTGTTGGGGACGTTGTCGTTGAGGTTGCCGCCTTCGCTGAGGTTGCCGCCATCGCTGCGCTTGTACATACTGTTGAGGTTGGGGTTGAAACTGCATTGCCCTGAGTGGCTGAGCATTGCCGGGTTGATTTGGCCTTATCGTTGGTTCCAAGCGTGTTCCTGGACAGTTATTAGCATAATGGCCACTCACTCCACATTTAAAACAGTTGCCGCTGCCCGCCATGCACATTCCTTTGTGCATCTTCTGGCACTTTGGGCAAGGTAAAGCTCTTATCTGCTCTTGTGGTCCTCTTGTCGGAGGGACAAAGTCGCCTTCTCCATCACATCCCCGAGACATTACACCCTTGCCATTGCCGCTTATTACTCATATTTTTAACTTCCCGACATCGCTACTATGATTCGCTTCCCATTTCCTCTTCCTTTATCTCCTCAGATTCTGCGCTTGAGCTAATGCCGATTTGTCGTCCGCATTGTCGCCTCAATATCCAAAGCTCGCCCAAGAGCCTCGGTATATGTCAAATCTCCATGATCAGTAGAGACATTCTTATCTCCGGCCTTAAACCCGATCTAAATTTCTCTGACATCTTCAAATCTGTGTTCACTTGATCCGGGGCATACCTTGACATATCGCAGAAAGTGCGATCATAATCTGTTACAGTCATCTTTTCTTGCTTCAAAACAAAGAACTCAAGTTCCTTCCTTTTTCTGTAACTCTTCGGAATATATTTGTCATACATTTCCTCTTTGAACTCTTCCCAAGTAAACTCATTCAATTGTTCAGGTGTGAAAGTTTTCCTTCTGGCCTCCCACCAAAAGTCGGCAGGTCCAGTAAGTTGAAAAGCAATGCACGATAGTCGCTCCTGAGCTGTGCATCGTAGAAAATCGAAAATCCGTTCCATTTTCCTTATCCATTGCTCCGCATCATCTGGAGTTCCTTTACCGTTAAAGACAGGTGGGTTCTGTCTAAGAAAGAGCTCTTCTACCCTACGATCAGGTGGGGGTGGTTGTGGTATATTTTCTGGTTCTTGAATTGGGATTCTACCTCTTCCTCTACCTCTTCCTCTACCTCTTCCTCTTCCTCTACCTCTCATCCCCTGATCAGGATCTCTTCTAGGTGGCATTCTGCTATACAAGACATTATATTAGCATCGCGTATTATTTTTACAAAATAACATACATAATATCATCACATAGCCCTTTTGTAAAACAATTATATTACAATAATTCATTTTTACCATACATATCTTTGCTACAAAAAGCCCTTATTTCAGGGTCATTCATATATATATCATAAAATTTTTCCCATAACAAGGTCGTTTCAAACAAGCAGTCATCATAAAGGAAATTACATACGTACTGGCTTACATACTATTACAAAACATCAAGTTTTCCTTTCCACTATTACATAAGCAACCATACTATATACATACTATCCTATTCTATGTCCATAAGACTCGTCCGAGATCTCACTCGTCTTCTTCGGGATCTTCTTCTTCTTCGGAATCATCATCTCTTGCATGTACTCCGGATGGTCCCGCCTCATTAACTCCTATCATGGGTATGTCACGATCGGACCATAGTCCTCGTGCATCGGACCGTAATCGCACGATCGGACTATAACAAACACGCATCGACTGTAAGCATCCCGAGTGTCACCACCCTCATCCTCGCCGTACGACGATAGGGCTCACCGGAGGTGGAGGAGCCGCCATCGGCGGTAAGGGTGTAAGTGGTGGATGTAGAGGATGTCCAAAAGATAACGGTGGAAAACAGCGCCCCAATGCAATCGGACGTGCAGCCCTATCCACTGGGCGAGTGCGCCTCATCGAATAGATATCGAGGTATCACCGGATTAACTGTCGCGGTACCTCAACAGATAACCACTCCGGCGTGTCGTCACGCCATGTATACTCCTCGAGGAAGGTAAGGTCCTCTGGGGCAACCCCATAAATGCGATAAACATAACTCAAATGGTCGATGAACTGCGGGTAGATCACCAACCGATCATAACCTCCTGTTGCGATAAATATAGTCCCAGACACTTTCGAGCGTAGTCCTCCCAACACATGGAAGTATGGTCAAAAGACGTTTGATACCGTCATAGTCTGTCACACCATATGCTTGAGCATTTCTCCATAATCGGAGATAGTACATTAGGAATTCCCCTAAGTCTTCTCCACAACACATCCAGCTCTCTCGGTATAGACGCACAGTTTCTTCGGGAGTAGGGTTTGGTCCAATCCTTCTTCTAGCCATGTAACGCATTCCTCCATCCGCCATAGACAAAACTAACATAAGTCAACTAAACATTATCTGATAAACTGATAAGATAACTTAATCGGATTTGTTTAAATAACTAGGATAACTGGACGATCTACAAAGTAGATAGACAACCCAAACATATCTGATGAACAGATAAATGTTATAGGTAATACATATCGTAGTTTTTCTTATCCTACTGGAAAACTTATTATTTAACGCTCCAAGGTTTATGGTATATTATAAGATTTTTATACTAGTCTACAACTCAAACTAACCTTCTAAAGACTTTCGTGACTTCTGGAGAAAGAAATAGAGTTTCAATCCTTCATAACAAATGAAGTTCAGTGTTTCAGGGTTTCTTAGGTGAAAACCATGCGCAAATCGGAGTCCTAACGAAAGAGAACGAGCTAAAACAAAATTACTGCGCAATGCAGAAAAATTACATGCTCGTGACAAAATACGAGGTAATGCCGACATCGAGGTCATGCAGGCCGTTGCCGATGTCGAAGTCGAAGTTGTAGTCGTAATCATGGCGTCAACGTCGTTCATTCCATACATTGAGATCGTACTTCATCCTTCGCATTCGTCTCCTTCCTCGAAGCTCGTAGTTACCATTACTTTTCGTTGTTCATGTCATTCTCTTATTCTTATATGGGAATGTAATTCGTACTTCTACGTTCTTTTACAATATGTGATCATGCTTCCTATATCGACTATGTTCTTCTCAAGATAACATATTATTTGTCATCGTTGATTTTCGAGACTCATAGTTCAAATGATGACATAATCAATTCATACATGCATATCCATTTATATTCATCCTTTCAACATTGATCATCTAATTTCCAATCAAACATATACATTTATCCAAAATTTTGTTTACTTATCATAACTGCTTTTTGATTTCAAGAATCAAGTTTGAAATTCTTCTTATTCATGGTTTTCATTTATTTCAAAAATAATAAATTTTGAAAATTTCATTCTCATAGCTTATTTTCCAATTGAACATCATAACATTCCTTTCCCTTTTCCTTTACTAATGATTCCAGTCTGATTCATCATTTAAACTTTTCATTTCATGAATCTAAAAGAAAATCATTTACCTTGTCCGGTTGAGTGAATGTGATGGAGTGTTGAGTATAGTCAATCGATTTCTAGAAGTCTAGTGACTCAATCTAGACTTAACTTTTGAAAGAAAAGTTTGATTTCAAAGAGCGAACGCGCTCGATACCACTGTTACCACCCCAACCCTAAAACGGATTGGAGGAACAATTGAAGGAATAGTACTTAAGGTTCATGAGATACTAATATGAGGTGTATACTATATGCAAAATAACATAGTATACGGTGTAGTGAACCAATGTAACTAAAGGAAATATAATAACTCAAGGACTTTAACCGTTAATATCATCGGTTCACAAAACATTGTTCAAACTGCAATGAAGTCATGTGAATACACGTGTGACGACGTGTACCCAAGGTTTCTAACTTAACATACATAAACTTATCAAAAGTAGTCCGACTTCTCAACACCCTCCATCAAGATTTCCAACATTTCAACTCGCACATTTAAAACAAACATGCGGTGAGTACAAGAATGTACTCAATGGACTTATGCCAAAACATTTTATCGTATTTAAATTACTCGATGTAATATTCCAAAGAAACGAATATACGACACACGATTTCAACCCGTAATTGTGGTTTTGCAGATATTATCTTTTGCGACATCGAATCTTGTGACTTCGATACGATATCGTTATAACGAATTCCTTTTCATAATTCAATAAGGATTGTGAATTAAAGGATTGAAATATTACGAAATGATTCGTCAATATTTTTAAACGCCAAACGCGTATCAAACGCCGCCTTTTCATAAAATTTCGAGCAAAGGAAGCTTGGGATTATTTTCCATCTTAATTCCTTTATTAAATGGAATATATTTATTTAGTAAGTATGAACTTATCACACCATTTTGAGATGAGTCGATTTTGAACGCTTTGAGACGTTAACGTTAACGCCTAGAGACGCTTTGAAAATGAGTTTAATGCTCGGAAATTATAATAATTAATTTCCTATTATTATTTTATATAATTACAGTATTAATGATTAATAAAATCAATAATTGAGTTATTAAACTCGATAATTTCAATTTGTAATTTCAAAACCCTAATCTTTTAAATAAGTGGTTTTATCACATGAAATGATACCATTAAATTATCCTATGGTATCTAAACTTTATAATATGATATATATGAATAATATTAAGCATTAAATCAGATTTGTAGCCATAAAAATCGAATGATGCAGTTTTTATAAAATTTAAATTCAAGCTATGTAAATTAGTGGTTTTATATGATCAAATGTGTAATAATTTTATCCTATGCTATTATTTAATATCTAAATCATATATTATGATTTATAGGTGTATATTTGGGACTAAAATTTCATGAGTATCAATAATAGGTGTAATTTATATTTTTAATCCTATTTTTCAATATTTGATCCAGAATACCGATTTATGCATATATTATGTTTTAATTATTTTATGGCATGTATTATATATCTATGAACTATACTATGATTAATACATATATTATGTGTAAAATAAAATTAAACAGCCCCTAGAACCCCCCATGCTACCGGCTATGCTTCCCATGCAAATGATTTCACTTTAAATTTTGCCCAATACATGAAGAGCTCCTTTGCACTCTTTAATCATCATCTCCCTTCCCAAGTGCAGCCATAATTTCCTATGTATGTGTGTGTGTAGCCGTGTAAGAGAGAGAGATTAGTAGAGAGGCTCTTCACCTTATACACTATCCTTCTCACATTTTCAAACACACAAAATACACATTTTCTCTCCATTTTCTCAGACACAACCGAGAGCAACACCTCTCATTTTTAAAATTTTTCTTCTTCCATTTTCATCTCCATTTCTCCTCCAAACTTGATACCATTTAGTGTTCTCGACACCCTAGACCCTTCTCAAGGTAATACATAGTATTTAGCTTCGATTTTATCCTCTTTAAACTGAAAATTTCAAAACCGCTTTATATATATATGTATGTGTGTTCGAAAATCTTTAGTATGTATATACATGTGTTAAATGTTCTTGAAGCATGAGCTATGGTTATCTATGTTCTTGATGATTTTTATTTTCAAAGACGCGAGTATACATGTAAATGAACATAGTTGTTATATATATGAAAAGCATGAATGTATCTAGCCTATGCATTATTTTCGAACCATAGTATGTATATTGTTATAATTTTCAAAATGGTACAAAATGTCAGCGAGGACCGAATACATATCGATATATTCTAAGCATGTATTATTGATCTATGATATGGTTTAAGACTATAGTATTGATTTAGGAATTTTGAAAACCCTAGCTTAATTTTTAAAAAATACCGTGACATATATATATGAGTATCTTGATGTATAATTTTATTTCAAGCATGCAATGACATATTAGTGCTTTAGAACCTTGATTATATGTTATATGATTTAATTAGAATTTTGAAAACCATATGCTTAATTTTTTTTTTATTAAGGCCGAGAGCTTTATAAAATATAGGTTGATGTATGATTTTATTTTTGAACATGCAATGGTGTATTAATGCTTTACTATAGTGTATAAACATAGTATATAATTGTTGGAATTTTTGAAAATCAAATACCATTTTTTCAAAAAGTTCGAGAGCTTGTAGCTCCATATGGTGATGATTCAAATGGTTTTGGTTGATATTATGATGTTACAATGTTATAATATAATGTTTATTGATATTGGAAATTATTTAGAATTTTTAGAAATTATTTATTATTTATTTGGTAATTACCCTATAATTACCGTGTGAAATATTGTTATATATTGAAATAAATAGTTATGATGAACTATGGGTTATGAGAATATTATATACTGATGTTGGGATGTTATAATAGGTATATACCAACTTTGGGAATTTTGGATGATTATTCCTATTTATTGAATTACTATGAATATTTATATATGTATATATATAAATAAATAGAAAATAGTGTTATATGAATTTCATAAATTATATTCTGGACCATAGTGTATAATAATACACTATATTAATTTAGAAAATTTTTCAAAGATCATTTAGTATTTTTAATCTAATTATCGAAATTATCGATAATTAATAAGGATTTTAAAATCCTTTTAAAACAGTTTATTTATGAAAATTTACTAAAATAATATTCTGGACAGTTTTCAAATATTACAAAATTTTATAAACATAGATTGCTATGTTTGAGACTTAACGCTCATTTTGTAACGCTTTAAAACCAAAATACGCTTTTTAATTATAAAAGAATTATTAAAATGCGAAAATAATTATAAGTCCTCGATTTACAAGATAAATCGAGGAATAGGACTTTACGCTTTCAAATCGATTAAATTCGATTTATAAAGCAAAATAGTAAGAAATTACTATTTAAAAGTCAAAATCATCGACTTTGTCGACCAAAGGTCGACTTCGCCGACTTTTCAAAATCAAACGCACGATTAAACGCTTGTAAATACGTCAAGACGCTGTGAAGATATACTAATTGAGTATAATAATTATTAGTAAGAAAGGATTTCATAAATGAAACCATATATCGAAAACGATTTATACGCCGAACGATCTCGGCGAACCAGAAAAGTCAATCGATACGATTAGAGACGATCAATTCACTAAGGAATTCAGCCTCACATCGATATGAAATATCAAAGTTATCTTAAGTTTTCGAAAGTCTCGATAGACTTGGGCGACGCACTAAAGCCTCGCAGAAGCGTGGACGCGAACGCGACGATCGGATATCGACGCATTTAACGAACCTAGACTCAAATTACAACAAACCATAGTCAAAGCGGGCTTTATCTTTAAAATGCGGGCTTCTTCACCCCACTAAAACGTGACTTTACCGCTATTTCAAATGAGTTTATTTACAAAGACTTATCCTACAATTGTTATTCAAATGTTTTACCGCAGACACCGCCAAAATGTTTCGCTTTGTGTACGGATCCTATCTCATATGCCCGGTAGGTCGTGGAGATGGTTGGAACTATTATATCAATTGTTGTGGTAGCACCCAACCTTTTAATGTCGGGTCCCGTGTCGGATGATAAATGCCCGCTAGGATGGCGTGAAGGTTGGAACTATACCGTGTTAACATATGCATGCAGAGAGTGACCGCAGTCAGACGGATTACGGCCGGTTACGGCGTCAGACGGGAGGCCTCCTCTCGACGCTTATTTATTTATTTATTATTATGTATTGTGACTATGAGATACGGACCATACACACCAAGAAAATGCCCGCCGTGCTATGTTTATTTAACCGAATGATTTGGTAAGACAAGGCATTTTAACTAAAACCCTCGCGACTTACTCGATATTGGCAACAGAATCCAAATTCTATCAAAATATTTTCGCATAAGTCCACTAAGTGCAATTTCTTGTACTTAGCCCCGCATGTTTGTTTTAAATGTGCAGTTGAGCTCGATGGTGATGATGGGATGTGTTGAGGAGTCTAGTGTCCTCGACCGATTTACTCAATGTTCGGTTTTACTCAATGCATATCGTCATATATGTATTCACACACTTTCCGCCGCTATACTCAACTCCTTTATTTATGTTTTATGTTGTGAATTATCAGGCCCATCGGATCGTGCCAAGTTTTGGGGTCCCATGGCTCAAACCTTTTCAAAAACATTATAACATCACCTTATATTCTCGCTCAAGCATGTTAGCTTATTCTTACGCATTTTTATTTTACCCGTAATCCCTAAAATACTACTCCTAGTATTAGTCGCCTCCGCTCGGGTTGGTCCGGAATGGGTCGTGATGTAATGGTATCGAGAGCTTTTGCTCTTTGAAAACCCAAGACCTTTATTCTAAATCTAAATCGAGTCACCGGACTTCTAGAAACCCATCGACCTCTCAACACTCCATCACATCGAGCTCAACCGAAAAAGGTAATCGCATTTCTTTCTCAAACTCATGAAATGGAAAATTTCGCATGATGAGCAAGTTAGAGAAACTTTGAGAAATTTCATTATTTTGAAAATTTTGAAGTCAAGAAAGAAATTTTTCCAAAATTTTGAATCGAACCAATACAATTACTCGTGTATCGAGATGGAAGTGTATGGTAGTATCGAGTTGAATGATCAACATGAAACGAACTAATTCATTTTAAAATGTATATGGATTGATCATGACCGCCTTTTGAAATCATACTTCCAAATTTGCAAATAAAACTTTACTCTCCGACTTTCAAAATCTTATTTATGATGAATGATATGTTATCATGAAACGAACTTAGACTCTAAGGAGCATGCTCACGTATCGTGAAAGAACGTAGAAGTACGAACTTCTTTTCCTTATGCGAACAAAAGAACGATAGGAAGAATGAAAGTAATGATACCCTTGAGCACGGACGATGGAAGACGAGCGAGGACGACCCCAACCTCTAAGCTGAATGACGTCGGCACTCCATCATCACTTTGACACAAGTGACCAGCAACACGAATCACGACATGGACGCCACTTACGGCTTCAGGATGTGCAGCCTCGACTTAAGAACCCGAAGATGATAGACGACACGCCGACATACACCTTGAGTGATATTTTTGCACAATCGCGCAAATTTCCTGCACTGCGCAGTAGATTTGTTCTAGCTAGATCTCCTCGTTAGACCGATTTACGCATGGTTTGCACCCACGCACTCCTAACGCACTGATCTTCATTTGTTATGGAGAACAGAATCCCTAATTCTGTCCCCAGAATACGATAGAGTCTGTTGAACTCTAGCTTAAGTGTTTGATATAAGACAAGGGTCTCAGAGCGTATATCGAGATATCATTAGCTATATGTATATGTTTGGGTAAGACTAAGAAAGTAAGTTGTGGTATATATTGTACATTATGATGATGCCTACCTTATAGAATTGTTAGTTCTAGCCTAGTTGCTTCTCGTTATGCTATCCTTTCGCTTTAAGACGACGATAGTCGGGCTTACGTTAGTTTTCTTTTCTTTACCGTGGCAGATGGAGGAGATGCGCTATATCGCTAGGAGGAGGGTAGGACCTCATGCCCCACCCGAGGAGTTGATGCGCACCTATAGGGAAAGTTGGATGTGCCGGGAAGACCTAGGTGAGTTTCGCGCACTACCTTCGGTTGTGGAGAGCGCCTGAGCCATGGCGCAACCGATCACGATGGCATCAAGAGACTCCTAGCTATACTCCCTTGCACTGGATGGTTATGCCCGAGAGGTATCGGAGACTACATCTATCGATTCCCGAGGTTATGATTTGATTGGGATCCGCCAGTTCGTGAGTCACCGACTTACGTGTACAAGATTCATGGAGCCGCACCGATGGGACCCTATCTCCTCCACGGAGTACACTTGGCGTGATGAGTCGCCAGAGTGGCTGCACTTTGAGGTTCCGAGACAAAGTTGACCCAAAGGATACCCCTGCATCGAGTGGACGAGGGTAGGATGTACGAGGTGGATAGGCAAGACGCCCTAGAGCCTGGGAGAGCCCGTGTTGCCACCGCAGCTGGACACCCAAGACGTCCGCCACTACCGCCGCCTACCACCGCATCCGATCCACCACCACCAAGACGAAGAGCCCTTCCGCCGAACAGCATGGATGAGAGTATTAGATACCTTCCCGGATATGACCCGACCCGAGTATGCTACATCCGATCCGCCACAACTACGACTTATACGGCGCGGATAACTTTGACCCCTCGCGACATACCGATGATGGAAACCCAGGCAGACCATCCAGAGTACGACCGTGAGGACGATTCGATGAGGAAGACGACCAAGAGGAGGAAGACCCCGAGGAAGACGCGAGTAGGAAGGAAACTCGTGGAAACCTTAGGCGATGTTTTAATTAGAATTGTTTTGTTATGACTAGCATGTGTGCTAGCTTTTTCCTTTATTTCAATACCATGGTTCTAAGACTTTTTTTTCTTTGGCCATGTGGGCCCGAAACCTGTTATTTCAATTTTCTATGATTCTCTATGTTAGACATCGTGTTTTTGACAAACCTCGTTATCTATCCACATATATTTTCACCCAAGTGGGGCCTATTTATCGACAATTGTCTATGCTATGGATGAATTGTTTTACTTTATATCGCTTTTAAGGAGAAGCTATGAAAACCTTATTTTGTTAAGTTGTGTTGCTTAATAATTAACGATGGTATGTTTTATATAGCGTAACGCCTCCGAGAAGAAACCCGTAAAGAGAACCCAGAGGTCGAGGAAGACCTAGAGGAAGGGTAGAATCCTCAACAAGAACCGTAAGATAATCCCCAACCACGCCTCCACCTCAACCCGATCGCAGGATCAAGAACTATTCTCGAGGCAAAACCTCCTGCTTTTAACGGAAAAGGAGTTCTGAAGAAGTTCGAACAACGGGTTAGGCCATTGAACGGATTTTCACTTTCCTAAGGTGCACGGCACAGAAAGGATGTCGGTGTTACCTTCCACCATCTGACCACCGACTTCCGTGGGAGGCCGAAGAAGACCTTACAATGAACAACTAGAAGAGTTCTCGTGGGAGGATTTCAGAGAGAGTCAGACGAAAAATATATCCCCAAAAGTTATAGGGGAAAAGAGGCGTGAATTTTTCCCGCTAAAACAAGAAAGATTATCCAGAATCGATCACGATCGCACTTTCTCGCGAGATGTCGAGATATGCGCCAGATCTCGTAGACACCGACCGAAAATGTCGGAAAAGTTCGTGTCGTCGTCGAGAATGGAGATACGCATGTCTCTTGCCACCATGGAGACCTATCTACAATCAAGCTCTAAAGACGAGCTTGATATGAAGCAATGCATGAGCGAGAATAAGACAAAGGTCGCCTCGTGCACACGGAAATTGGATAAGGGAAAAGGAACTGGAGCCCAACCGCTGGAATAACAACCATGAAACTATGGAGAAGAAGTCACAAGCGCCTGTGGCAAGGAAACCCCGCGCAGCAGGACAAAGTCGAAGAGAGCAGCTCATGCTCCACCGGCAAGGGACCACAGACACCAAGGGCACCTCAATGCCCTAGATGCCATAGAGCACACAGGGTGTGTGCACGGCAAACGTGGTTAGTCGTTACAAATGCGGGTGAACGGCATTACGCCAATAATCGCCCGATGTCACGCTCGGATGGAAGGCCGAACCAACCGGCAATGCTCACCATTGAGGGCTATACACCAGCCCCAACCACCGCAATAGCCCCATTTCAACCCCAAAGAACTCCAAAGGGCAAACACCCCACCTCAACAACAACAACTCCAAGAATAGCAATAAAGGGCACCGCCACAACAACAAATCTCAAGAAAAAGAAGGGCAGCAGCCCACCGCCACCACAACAAATAGAGGCGATAACCACCGCTAACGCCAAAGAATGGCAAAGAATAAGCCAGCAAAGAACCGCCAAATCAACAAGGACCAGCGCACTGTCACCTCACCTGCTCAAAGCCAGAGCACACCCCGCACAGAGGCAGAATCTAATGTAACCAAGGAAACTCGGTGTATGGGAGTTCTTCTCAACCCACCGTTATAGATCGCTCGACACGGTGCTTCAGATTCTTTATTGCAAAATCATGCGAGAAATGCCGAGCCTTAGGTCTGAAAAGGTCAAGCCAGATATGAGAATCTCATCGCCTATAGGAGGAATTATGATCATACATTACTTTTCGCTCGAACCTAGAGTCGACATTAGATCACTTAAGGTTCGCTAACGAACTAAACATAATACCCATGGACGATGTAGACATAATCCTAGGAATGGATCGTTAGCTAGGAATCATTCCACGATTCTCTCGAAGGAAAGGAAAATTTCGCTTCACTTTCCTCGACAAGAAGCTACGATTTCCATGGGATCAAGATGGGAAGAAGAGTGCCAATAGTGTCAAGACTACAAGCAAGGAGGATGATGAACCGTAAGGGATGCCATGCATTCCTTGTTTATTTAAATGATGAAGATAAACCCAAGCACGGTAGAAGACATGAAGTTGTCCGAGAATTTCCTGACGCAGTTTCCAAAATCGCCAGACTACCTCCCAATGCATAACTAGAGTTTACCATCGACTTGGAGCCGTGATCAGCCCCAAAGGTCGGCGCGCCTATAGGATGGCCCCAAAGGAGCTAGAAGAGCGAAAATCCAAATCCAAGAGCTCGATCCGGGATTCATTAGACCGAGTGTTTCACCTGGGAGCACCTGCTTTGTTTGTTAAGAAGAAGGATGGTTCTTTGAGGACGTGCATCGATTATAGAGAACTAAATAAGATGACACTAAAGAACAAATACCCTTTACCGCATTGATGACCGCTTGATCAATTCATGGGAGCGGGTGTATTCTCAAGATTGATCTTAAGTCGATACCACCAACCGAAAATACGCCTCAAGATGTATCAAGACCGCATTCAACCGATATGGCCACTATGAATTCATAGTTATGCCATTCGGATTAACCAATGCACCACCGTGTTCATGGACCTCATGAATGTAGTATTTCATCCATTTTGGATAAGTTTGTTTTGGTCTTCATAGATGACATCCTTATTTATTCAAAGAATGAAGAGGATCATATGAACATCTCGCGAACGGTTTTGCAAACCTTGAGAAATGAAAGACTCTTTGCTAAGTTTAGCAAATGCGAAGTTTTGGTCAAGGAAGTTATGTTCCTGGACACATTGTGTCTCGTCAAGGTATAAAAGTAGATCCACCAAAGTAGAGGCCGCAGGCAGAATGGAAATCACCTAAAACACAAAGACGAATTAGAAGCTTCCTAGATTAGTCGGTTACTATAGGAGATTCATCAAGGATTCTCCAAGATTGCAAGGCCAATAACCCGCCTACTCCCGAAAGGAATCAAGTTTAATCGACCGATGAGTGCGAGACAAGTTTTCAAATACTCAAAGAAAATCGACCAAAGGCACCAAGACTAGCATCCCCGTATGCATAAAGGATATGTGGTCTATACCGACGATCTAAGACCGGACTGGTGTGTTTTGATGCAAGAAGGAAAAGTGATAGCTACGATCTCGACAACTCAGACCCCACGAGCTGAACTACCCAACCCACGATTTGGAATTAGCAAATGTAGTTCATGCCCTAAAATTTGGAGACACCATCTCTATGGTGTGAGATGAGATCTTCACGATCATAAAAGTTTGAAGTATTTCTTCAACAAAGAGATCCGAACATGAGACAAAGAAGATGGCTAGAATTAGTAAAGGATTACGATCGTGGTATTAACTATCACCCGCAAGGCGAATGTGGTAGCCGACGCTGAGTCGTAAGAGCCATACCAAGTTAGGATGTCTCTTTGTACAAGAGGAAAACTCACAAGAGTTTGGCAGACGAAGATTGAACTAGTTGAACCACCAAACAATTGTGAGTCAGATCGCTACACTCACACCGACCTCCGATCTAAGAAAGAGAATTGTCGAGAGACAAAGGATTGAGGAAAAGTTGAAAAGATCCGAGAAAGATTAAGGTCCAAGGATTCAAGAATTTCCAAGAGGCGCCGGATAACGCCTTATTGTTTCAAGGTAGGATATGCTCGACGACGCAGAGCTTCGTAACGAGATCATGAGCGAGGCTCACGACACGCCCTACACCGCCCACCCGTGTAGTACTAAGACGTACCAGACCAAGGAAAATTTTGGTGGAAGGCATGAAACGAGACATAGCTTCCTTCAGAGAACGCCGCCTTGTTTGCCAACAAGTGAAGGCTTTACACCAACGACCCTACGGAAGTTACAACCGCTGAAATCCTCGAATGGAAGTGGGACGATATAACGATGGATTTCACAAGCTTACCCAAATCAAGAAGAGGAACACACCATATGGGTAATTGTGGATAGCTTACCAAAAGTGCTCACTTTTACCTATTCAAAGCACTTATGGATCCGATAAGTCGCCCACCAGTATGTTAGGAAATTGTACGACTACATGGAGTGCCAAAATCTATTACCTCCGATCGAGACTCCAAGTTCACATCCGATTTTGGATTAGTTTGCGAGAGAACTGGGTACAAGATTAAACTTCAGTACAGCATTCCACCCACAAACCGACGGACAATCAGAGAGAACGATCCAAACGCTAGAAGATATGCTTAGAACTGTAATTTTGGACCGCGGTACGAAATGGGAAGATATTTTACCTCTGATTGAATTTGCTTACAACAACAGCTATCAAGCAACGATCGGCATGGCCCCACACGAAGCCTCAGACGGCAAAAGTGTAGATCACCACTTTATCGGGATGAAGTCGTGAGAGAAAAGTCATAGGGCCTGATGCGTGAGTGAAATGATCGAAATTGTTCGACAAATAGGACGAGGATAAAAGAGGCTCAGATGACAGTAAATCTTTACCGACGCGCTGAGATCCGAAAGCTATAGCTTGAGGATGGAGACAAAGTATTTTTAAAGTCTCCATCAAAAGGGATTGTCGTTTGGCCCGAAGGAAAGCTTAGACCTGCTACATAGGACCTTATGAGATCCTAGAAAGGATAGGTCCAAGAGCTTATAGGTTGGCTCTTCCGCCAAACCTAGGAAATGTCCATAATGTTTTCCACGCCTCACAATTACGAAAATACGCTCACGACCCAAGGCACGTGATTCATCAAGACGACGTGATCCTCGAGTTTACATGAGCTATAAGGAAGAACCCGCAGCCATACCGACCACAAAGTTCAACAACCACGAGCAAGTCGATTCCGTTAGTAAAAGTATCATGGAGACACCACGACAAGAAGAAGCCACGGGAGCTTGAAGAAGCAATGAGGAAAAATACCCGATTTATTTTTCTAAGAGGTATACAAATTTCGGACTAAATTTTTCGAAGGGGTGGAATGTAATAATCCAAAGAAACGAATATACGACATTAGAGATTCAACCCGTAATTGTGGTTTTGCCAGATATTATCTTTTGCGACATCGAATCTTGTGACTTCGATACGATATCGTTATAACGAATTCCTTTTCATAATTCAATAAGGATTGTGAATTAAAGGATTGAAATATTACGAAATGATTCGTCAATATTTTTAAACGCCAAACGCGTATCAAACGCCGCCTTTTCATAAAATTTCGAGCAAAGGAAGCTTGGGATTATTTTCCATCTTAATTCCTTTATTAAATGGAATATATTTATTTAGTAAGTATGAACTTATCGCACCATTTTGAGATGAGTCGATTTTGAACGCTTTGAGACGTTAACGTTAACGCCTGAGACGCTTTTAAAATGAGTTTAATGCTCGGAAATTATAATAATTAATTTCCTATTATTATTTTATATAATTACAGTATTAATGATTAATAAAATCAATATTGAGTTCTTAAACTCGATAATTTCAATTTGTAATTTCGAAACCCTAATCTTTTAAATAAGTGGTTTTATCACATGAAATGATACCATTAAATTATCCTATGGTATCTAAACTTTATAATATGATATATATGAATAATATTAAGCATTAAATCAGATTTGTAGCCATAAAATCGAATGATGCAGTTTTTATAAAATTTAAATTCAAGCTATGTAAATTGTGGTTTTATATGATCGAAATGTGTAATAATTTTATCCTATGCTATTATTTAATATCTAAATCATATATTATGATTTATAGGTGTATATTTGGGACTAAAATTTCATGAGTATCAATAATAGGTGTAATTTATATTTTTAATCCTATTTTTCAATATTTGACTCAGAATACCGATTTATGCATATATTATGTTTTAATTATTTTTATGGCATGTATTATATATCTATGAACTATACTATGATTAATACATATATTATGTGTAAAATAAAATTAAACAGCCCCTAGAACCCCCCATGCTACCGGCTATGCTTCCCATGCAAATGATTTCACTTTAAATTTTGCCCAATACATGAAGAGCTCCTTTGCACTCTTTAATCATCATCTCCCTTCCCAAGTGCAGCCATAATTTCCTATGTATGTGTGTGTGTAGTGTAAGTAAGAGAGAGAGATTAGTAGAGGCTCTTCACCTTATACACTATCCTTCTCACATTTTCAAACACACAAAATACACATTTTTCTCTCCATTTTGCAGACACAACCGAGAGCAACACCTCTCATTTTTAAAATTTTTCTTCTTCCATTTTCATCTCCATTTCTCCTCCAAACTTGATACCATTTAGTGTTCTCGACACCCTAGACCCTTCTCAAGGTAATACATAGTATTTAGCTTCGATTTTATCCTCTTTAAACCGAAAATTTCAAAACCGCTTTATATATATATGTATGTGTGTTCGAAAATCTTTAGTATGTATATACATGTGTTAAATGTTCTTGAAGCATGAGCTATGGTTATCTATGTTCTTGATGATTTTATTTTCAAAGACGCGAGTATACATGTAAATGAACATAGGTTGTTATATATATGAAAAGCATGAATGTATCTAGCCTATGCATTATTTTCGAACCATAGTATGTATATTGTTATAATTTTCAAAATGGTACAAAATGTCAGCGAGGACCGAATACATATCGATATATTCTAAGCATGTATTATCGATCTATGATATGGTTTAAGACTATAGTATTGATTTAGGAATTTTGAAAACCCTAGCTTAATTTTTAAAAAATACCGTGACATATATATATGAGTATCTTGATGTATAATTTTATTTCAAGCATGCAATGACATATTAGTGCTTTAGAACCTTGATTATATGTTATATGATTTAATTAGAATTTTGAAAACCATATGCTTAATTTTTTTTTATTAAGGCCGAGAGCTTTATAAAATATAGGTTGATGTATGATTTTATTTTTGAACATGCAATGGTGTATTAATGCTTTACTATAGTGTATAAACATAGTATATAATTGTTGGAATTTTGAAAATCAAATACCATTTTTTCAAAAGTTCGAGAGCTTGTAGCTCCATATGGTGATGATTCAAATGGTTTTGGTTGATATTATGATGTTACAATGTTATAATATAATGTTTATTGATATTGGAAATTATTTAGAATTTTTAGAAATTATTTATTATTTATTTGGTAATTACCCTATAATTACCGTGTGAAATATTGTTATATATTGAAATAAATAGTTATGATGAACTATGGGTTATGAGAATATTATATACTGATGTTGGGATGTTATAATAGGTATATACCAACTTTGGGAATTTTGGATGATTATTCCTATTTATTGAATTACTATGAATATTTATATATGTATATATATAAATAAATAGAAAATAGTGTTATATGAATTTCATAAATTATATTCTGGACCATAGTGTATAATAATACACTATATTAATTTAGAAAATTTTTCAAAGATCATTTAGTATTTTTAATCTAATTATCGAAATTATCGATAATTAATAAGGATTTTAAAATCCTTTTAAAACAGTTTATTTATGAAAATTTACTAAAATAATATTCTGGACAGTTTTCAAATATTACAAAATTTTATAAACATAGATTGCTATGTTTGAGACTTAACGCTCATTTTGTAACGCTTTAAAACCAAAATACGCTTTTTAATTATAAAAGAATTATTAAAATGCGAAAATAATTATAAGTCCTCGATTTACAAGATAAATCGAGGAATAGGACTTTACGCTTTCAAATCGATTAAATTCGATTTATAAAGCAAAATAGTAAGAAATTACTATTTAAAAGTCAAAATCATCGACTTTGTCGATCAAAGGTCGACTTCGCCGACTTTTCAAAATCAAACGCACGATTAAACGCTTGTAAATACGCCAAGACGCTGAAGATATACTAATTGAGTATAATAATTATTAGTAAGAAAGGATTTCATAAATGAAACCATATATCGAAAACGCATTTATACGCCGAACGATCTCGGCGAACCAGAAAAGTCAATCGATACGATTAGAGACGATCAATTCACTAAGGAATTCAGCCTCACATCGATATGAAATATCAAAGTTATCTTAAGTTTTCGAAAGTCTCGATAGACTTGGGCGACGACTAAAGCCTCGCCAGAAGCGTGGACGCCGAACGCGACGATCGGATATCGACGCATTTAACCAACCTAGACTCAAATTACAACAAACCATAGTCCAGTGGGCTTTATCTTTAAAATGCGGGCCTTCTTCACCCCACTAAAACGTGACTTTACCGCTATTTCAAATGAGTTTATTTACAAAGACTTATCCTACAATTGTTATTCAAATGTTTTACCGCACACCGCCAAAATGTTTCGCTTGTGTACGGATCCTATCTCATATGCCCGGTAGGTCGTGGAGATGGTTGGAACTATTATATCAATTGTTGTGGTAGCACCCAACCTTTTAATGTCGGGTCCCGTGTCGGATGATAAATGCCCGCTAGGATCGCGTGAAGGTGGAACTATATACGTGTTAACATATGCATGCAGAGAGTGATCGCAGGTCAGACGGATTACGGCCGGTTACGGCGTCAGACGGGAGGCCTCCTCTCGACGCTTATTTATTTATTTATTATTATGTATTGTGACTATGAGATACGGACCATACACACCAAGAAAATGCCCGCAAAGCTATGTTTATTTAACCGAATGATTTGGTAAAGACAAGGCATTTTAACTAAAACCCTCGCGACTTACTCGATATTGGCAACAGAATCCAAATTCTATCAAAATATTTTCGCATAAGTCCACTAAGTGCAATTCCTTGTACTTAGCCCCGCATGTTTGTTTTAAATGTGCAGTTGAGCTCGATGGTGATGATGGGGATGTGTTGATGAGTCTAGTGTCCTCGACCGATTTACTCAATGTTCGGTTTTACTCAATGCATATCGTCATATATGTATTCACACACTTTCCGCCGCTATACTCAACTCCTTTATTTATGTTTTATGTTGTGAATTATCAAGGCCCATCGGATCGTGCCAAGTTTTGGGGTCCGATGGCTCAAACCTTTTCAAAAACATTATAACATCACCTTATATTCTCGCTTCAAGCATGTTAGCTTATTCTTATGCATTTTTATTTTACCCGTAATCCCTAAAATACTACTCCTAGTATTAGTCGCCTCCGCCTCGGGTTGGTCCGAATGGGTCGTGACACGGTTCTTTTGAATAATTTTACAATTAATTCCTAAAATTCTAGTAAAATCATAGAGTATTTAATTTAGGTCCTAGATTAACTATATGTCATTGCATGCTTTGAATAAAATTACACATCAACATATTTTTTTTTCATGCTTTTGTAATTTCAAAAATATAGCATAGGATTTTTTTAAAATTCTAATGAATTGCTATAAACTCTTATAATACCATAAATCAATAATTCATGCTTAAATAAATTTTAATAATTTTCGCTCATCATATAAATTTCATAACATCTTCAAATTAATTTTCTAAATATGATCTATGCTTCTATTCATTATGCTACAAATTATTGATGCATAACTTAGCATAGGTTAGCAAATTTTGAAATTAAACACACATGCATAACAATTTGAAATCAAGAACACCTACCTATTCATAAGTCAACTTAACATGCATTAGCTAAATATTACTATCAACAACCACCAAGAACATAAACATTAGAAATTTTTCACAACCAAGAACACTAAAATTCTTGATTCTCTCTAGCCTAACTTTCGAATTCTCATAGCAAGATCATGTAAAATTGAAACCTTACTCACTTCCTCACCTTTCTATGGTTCGAACTTATGATAGAAGGGTTATACACTAAGCTTTGGTGAAGAAAGAATAGAAGAACACTCAATTTTTCTATGGAGAAGCTCTCGGCCTTTTAGCTTTTGGAGAGGAAGAAGGTTGTGTATTTTTTCAAGGCTTGTGTAAGTGTGATTGTGAGAATAAAACTGAAATTCCTCACTTATACACCCTCAATCCATCGGCTCTCACATGCAAATGGAAGGAAAATGGGAGCCTTTGTTTAAATCATGGATCATGACTCACTAATGACTCATGAGCTGAAATTAATACTTCTTACACTATGTTGGCCATTAACAATTCAAGCATGCATTTTGGGAGCTAGAGTCACGACTCTTTGGTGTACAAATGAATGAATTTTATTTTTTCAGATTTAAATGTTGTTATACTAGATACTATGTATTAATTAAAATACATTCTTCCATGTATATTATACCTTCCTTGATTATACTATGTTAGTATGTAACATAGATACAATTTATATAATTAATATGTAGCTTAACAAAGTGTATACTAAAGTGATGTGCAATATGTTATTTATAACATAAGGTTTCGACTTTTATTAGTCTCAATTGATACATATTTTATTTTCATGTTATTTATAGATATATATATATCATAAAATATGGTTTAGATAATAAATTATATCATAGGAAAATTTATTGGTATTATTTTGTATAAGAAAACCCTAATTTTCGAATTAGGGTTTTCGAAAATTAGCATTTTAATCACTATCGAATCCTTAATGCTTTAGCATTGTTTTAATGTTAACAATACTTTAATTTCATATAATAATCATAGGAATTTAAATACTATAATTCCTTGATCATTAATATCATTTTTCTATTTATCTCTAAACGTTAACGTTTGAAACGTCTCAAAACGTTAACTATCGAATCATCTCAAAATGATCGTAGTAATATCGTAATTACCTCGTTCAATTATTCCATTAATGAAGAAATTTTATCCTAAGCTCTGTTGTTTAGAGAATTTTACGATTTAAACTTATCGTAAGTAGGTGTTAATTTCTTCAGGATATTACATTTAATGCTTAATTACGATAATTAAAATCGTAATTTAGGATTTAAGCCTCGATAATTAAAATCTTAATAAGTCAATGCTCGAATTTGACTAAGCATAAGTTGATAGTTCTGTGTGATATTCACTGACGCTTAGTGAATTAAGGAATATAGTTTCTAATATTCCTTTGAACGTAATTTTCTAACGTCAAATAAATTCGACAGTTACGTCTTACAGTATTATTCAGCAGTTAAACTTAATTTCGAAATTCCTATTATTATAGGAATAATTAAAGTTGTTACAACTTTATTTTAAACATTTTAGAGATAATTCGCCTATGAGAATTTTGAGACGTTTCAAACGTCGGTTTTTAGAGATGAGTCAATAACTCAGTCGAACGATCACGGAATTACAAAATTCAAGTTCCTATGATTATTTTATCATATAAAAGCATTATTTATCATCAAAATAATGCTAGAAAATTTAAGAATAGAATGTATCCTATTTTGAAATTTTCGAAACTATAGATTCGAAAATTGTGGTTTTGAAATCTAAATTATTTTAAATACTTTTCTATGATTAAATTCATCATATAAGACATATAATATGTCACATAACTATGTATTAGCTATTTAATACAAGAAAATAAAATATTTGGGATTATCCTATGACTTTCGAAATTTTGGGGTTTCTTAAGGTGTAATTTTAATTAAATTCTTATCCAATTGATAATGTATGATATTAATTATATTAATATGATATTATTATGGATAATGTGAGTTGTATTAGCAACTTGCACAAGTAGTATGACAAGTGCATGAAAGTGGCGACAATTTGCATGATTTTATGTGAATTATTTGATAAATATCCAACCTTAATTAATGAGAGGTTATGAGTTGGATCTTATCATGTTATTAGGTGTAAAGTAGACATAGTTAGCAATTAAAACTAGTAATTCAAGGTTGTCTACTTGTGGGAGCCGAAAACTTTGAAAATCAAAGTTGGAAAAAAATTAATTTCAAACCTTATAATAGTGCCACCATCATAGTTGAAATATTTGACTTTTCAATTATGATTTTATCCTAAAGTAGTATTATATATATGATAGTATAAAAATATAAAAAATCATTCCTATACTAAGGACATTGCCGAAAACAATAGAAAAGGAAAAAAGAAAGAGAATGATTTACTATAGTGATAATAAAATGTTTATATTATGAAGATATATATATATATATATATATATATATATATATATATATATATTTCCTACGCACTAGAATTTGTTCATAACGGATTAGATTATTAAATAACACAAGTAAATGTATATCATGTTGGTGTCAATAACACTATGTTAATTAAAAGAAGAATTATCTTAAATTATTAAAAAAATATATATATATACATGAAAGAGATGTGCATTAATGTTATGATAAGATTTAAGGATTTTGTCCCTAGCTTTGTAACAAATAGACGAAAATATTGACCAAATGTGTGCAAGTTGTACAAGTGTGATAATTCATCATTTTATGTAATTATTATCTACAAGTGGATTAGTTGATATTTTATGTAGTAATTAATGAAGTTGAAATTGTCGACTTTGAAATAGATAAATTAACTAAAAGGTATAATTAATATATAATATCATCATAAAATAAAAATCCTTCTCCCATGGATTAGAAAGTCGCTGTACTAATAAAGAAAATAAAGAGGAAAACTTTTGTCTCATTTTACTTCAAATGGACGAAACCTTGTACAAATATACAACTACTACGACTTAATAGATAATTAAAACTTTGTCCCTAAGCTAAGCAATCGACTAAAACTTTGACAACTTGTGTAGGAATATTAATTATCATTTTATGTGATGATTAGTTTGCAAGTGGACTAAGACTATATATATTAGTGTAGGATAAAATTTCTCTCATTTGCTACCATGACCACCAAAATTGAGAGGAAAAAGAGAGAGTTCAACACACTTTGATCCCAAATCTTAGATAGAAAACGTTCACGCCAATAATCGACTCCGATTAAAAGGTTAGAATTCATCCTAGCTTCAGATACATGCTAGAACTTTCGATTTTGTCCGTTAAATTTTAAGTTATGAGCTTAGTTTGTTTATGACTTTTTCAAAATTATAGATCATATGCTAAGATGTTTAGAAATCATGTTTATATGATATTATTAAGCATGTACTATGATTATATCACAAAATTAAGCATGGTATTAAATTTTATATATGGACCGAAATCATGTAGGTGGAATATGTTGATGATTATGATTTTAATTGTTGATTTAAGCATAAATAATGATCTAGAGTATTAAATAAGTTTTATATGAATTTATGTAGAATTTTGGAAAACTTTAGTACCTATGTTCATGATTTTCAAAATTATAAGATATGATAGTAGGTTATGATATAAACCATGTTTAAGTGTTATCATATCATATTGATGATGTAGATTCATAATATATGGTCAGTAGGAATTTATCAAATTTATAAAATTATTCGACCTAAGTCAAAATTTGAATATGACTTAGGTAAATTAAATTCAATAGTTCAAAATAAATAACAATTATGTTATAGTAAGCATAGTTAAGGATGATTAAGTGTTATGTGAATTGATTAGAATTTTAAAATGGTTTACTTGGTTTATTATGAAACCGAAAACCTTATGTTATAATACTAAGGTGTATAATTTTATTCGACCAAAGTAATTACATAATATGATCTAAAATAATGTTTTAGACATAGTATGATTTTATGAGAATTTTAGAACAAGAATTGCACATAAAATGATAGAATTTTATAAAATAATTGAAAAGTCAAATGTTGACTTTTTGTTGACCAAAGTCAAAATTATCGACTTTTTGTCGACTTGGTCAAAATAGTTGATCAAAATCGCCGACCAAGGTCAACGGGCACGCAACCGATAACACGTGATCAATACGACGAAGACGCTTAGTAACAATGCCACTTACGTTACGTAAGTACATTAAAACGCATATTATATACCAAAAGGTAGAATATCTCTTATAAGTTAAGAAATTTCATAATCGACATCAATCGATTAGGAAACGCCAAAGTAAGTCCGCGTTAGCCTTATTCGACGGTGTAACGTTATGACTATATCCGTCTCTATCGAACGCGACCGATGTACTAAAATGATTCTTACGTTAAGGCGATACTGGACGAGGCATCGACGCAGTAATGCAGACCCTAGTATAAAGACCCACGTGTACAAGGTGGGCTTTACTCGAAAACCCTTTTATTTACGATGCTTTCTTCAAAAGTATTTATTTACAAGCTTTCGGTTGAGAAATGATTATGAATCGTTACATGCCCAAAATATTTATGTTTTAACGTATGGATCCTATCATGTTGTTGGGCGAGCCAACGATGTATGTGAATCGCTTATCGGGTCGCCCCAATTTTAAATCGATATCGGATCTCGATCGATGAAATTCGCTAAGATTAACGTGTACACCGTTTTGTGATTGTGAGCCGTTAGCAACACCATCGGCGATCATGGATCCTAGTCGGACGCGTAATCCCGACTATGTGATTGGGAGCCGTTAGCAACATCTTGGCCGATCACGGCGTCGGTAGGAGGAGGCCTACTTCACGACGTGAGATCGCTTTATGAGATCGTTATGAATAATTATGTGGATGATACGGATCATACGTACGTAAAATGCCCGCCGGCTAATCTTTAAGAAATGATAAAGATTTTGGTATTCACGAGTTATTTCAACTAAAATCCTCGTGTTATACTTACGGGCGTGTAATTAAATGAAATTATTTTCGCATGAGTCCACTAAGTGCAATCTTGTACTTACCGCATGTTTGTTTTAAATGTGCAGTCGAAGTGATGGGATGGACAAGTGTCGAAAGCAATCGGAGTTTTTGTCACCGATAGTTTACCTGGACGATATCGTCATATATGCATTCACATGCTTCCACTGCTCAAAACACTTTATTATATTTTCGATATTACTTATGTTACCTCCGGATCAAGTCTTGAAGGTTGTTGGTCATTATGTTCTTAATCCTCGCTTAGTTGGTAATAGTCCCGCCTAATCCGTACTTTAGATTGGCGGGGTTACGATTGGTATCGAAATGGTCGTCCCTTGAAACCTTTTCAACCCTAAAACTTTTTTTCAAGAGTCAAGTCTAGATTGAGTAACTAGACTTCTAGAAATCAGCTGACTGTGCTCAACACTCCATCACATCAAGCTCAACCGGAAAAGAGGTAAATTATTTTCTCAGTTTTGATATTGGAAGTTGAAAGTTGAAACAGTTGAACTTGAAATTTTGGAAAATGAGATTGATTTCATATTTTGAAAACAGTGAAAGTCATGAAAATTTTGGAATGTATTCAAAAGAATTTTTCAAGTGTTATGTGAAGAATCGACAATTTTATGTCAAAAGTGATATGATAATGAGTCATCGATGAGATGAGTCGAGTTTACAGAGAATGAGAATCGGTTGATGTAGTAATGTCAAAAGTGATGCTGAGTTATTAAAAGCATGAGTACGTGGTTATGATATGATTTTAAATATTTATTCAAAAGTTATACGCTTTATTCGAAAATGGGTATGTTATTCCCAAAAGAACATAGATGCTCTAAGAAGCATGCTCACCTCTCGAACATAGAAGTATGAGTTATAGGAGCTTAATCCCTTTTATGAGAACAATAGCGAAGTATTGATTTTCGAACGACGAAAAGTCGGTTGAAAACAAACTCGAGTTTCAACGAAGGTCGACAAAAGCAAAAGAAGAGATCAAAGGTGCAAAACGCATGGGTTCGATATGGACCATAGAAAGCTGAACAAATCTTGAAAGGAAACTCGTACGAAGCGGAGCATGAGCTCGAATCGAGCGGAAAGGAGTGATTCCGGCAAGACGGCGCGCAGACGTAAAACCGCACTGCGCAAGATTTTGTTTTGACTCGTTTTATTCGTTTGAACTCCGCTTTGCAAACGGTTTTCGCCACGCACTTTTATAGCAACAAAATTCATTTCATATGAAGGACAGAAATCCTGAATCTTTCTCCGAATTCGTGAGAAACTGTTAAAGTTAGTCCTCAAAATTTGCTTTGAACGAGAACTTTAGGAAAGAAATGAGAATTTCGAGTTGAATAATGAGAACAACGAGAACAAAGAGAAGAAAATCAAAGGGCAGAATGATGAATGTCACTAAACCACAGTGACATGAGTATAGTCGTTGTTTCGATGTTCACGCACAACGAAACCAAACTAATCTATGACTTTCGTTAGCAACGAAATAGAAATGGGATTAAAGAATTAATTGACTTTAGTATTGTGATTGATACAGTAATAAGAGACCACAATGTGGTAGAAAATTTTAAGACAAATTGAGAACTCAATTTTGTAGTATGAGTAGAGTAGGAAAAGTATTGTGATACGTTAATAACCCCGACAAGTAATGATGACCTATTATATGGAATTTGAATTATACCCTTTTCCCAAGATTCATCATTGAGATTAACTCTATGACCTAGTTGAAATTGAGATATTATTCAAATTCTCACTTTTTTTGAAAGAGATTACAACCAGAGAATTTCTTAATAGCATAATTTTGAAACCAAACCCTCAGGATCGAGAAAATATTTGTGACGGTCCGCCACCCATACGACCAAAGAAATCTCAAGAATCATTATTCTAGTCTTGGACCCTATCTCCCAAATTATTCGCTCAAAGAACGATTGTTTCAAAACCTCCGAGTTGTTATCTTGAATTGTGAAACCAGATCTCTCGCAAGTTGTCATGACAAATTTTCTTCAATCCTGAAACCAATAAGTACGACATAGGTCATGCACTTATCACCTAAAAAATTCGATCAATAAAGTGATAGACATTAAGATCCGATGTAAAGAAGTTCTCAATGAGACGAGGTATATGCTTTTATGATATACATAGTGGATCGACCCTTGATAGGGTATCCCAAATCACGATGACAAGACGGTTATACCTCCACGCGAGTATATAATAACCAAGTTATGAACAAAATACCCTTTAGCATTTAGTGTCGGAATAGAGTAAAGAAAAGTGTATGCGATCCTCGAATATACCCTCCTCTTATTATGTCATAATGAGAAAGGATACAACTTATCCGTAAGATAGTTGATTGACCTAAAACCTCGTTAGAAGTTGGACGTGTTTAAAAGTATGGAGAGGAATAAAACTCGCTTGATGGATATAAAGGAACGATAGTATCTCAAGATCAAGTTTTTCCGCTATCCATGAATCGATAAAGATTATGTTAAGAAGAATCGCTCAAGTATTTGAGACTTTGGTTAAACCAATAATAGTGTGATCGATGGATCAAATAACGAAATGTGTGAATAAATAGGATATTCCTAAGATTTAAACCAAGAATGGAGAAGATGCCCAAGTTGAGACTTGGTAATAGAACATCGATACTGATTCTAAGTTATGGTGTACAAACGCACTACCTTACCCAGATAGATTAGAATGATGACGCCTTAATCCTAAAAGTGAGAATCAAAGTATAATAAAAGTAATATGACTTTCGGATACCATGCTCATGAAAAGAAGCAAGAGTTGAGAATAGATGAGGAAATTACCAGCTATACAGTTATGAGAAAGCCCGGAACATGAGATAAGTTTTACAAACAAATTGATTACGATAAGTAAAGTAAATCCTTTAAAGGAAGGAAGTGGATTAAAGAAGTAGATTTGTTATTTGAGATGAAACCGTCATATTCTAAGTTAGATAGAGACAAAACACTTATCTCATGCACGATTTAGTAATTATTAGCAAGATAATTGTTAAAGACGATGCAAAGGAAATACGCTCGTTAACAACGAAAGGGATTCACAAGGAAGGACCTTAAGGTGAATCTAAATGGGAAGGTTATTCCTCATACTTATGCAAAGGACCAATAAAGTGAAATATTGGGTACCTCAAAGATTGAAATGAAGTAAACATAGAATGTCGAGAAGATAGTAAAGATATATATACGACGCCAAGGTAAAGTATGATGCGCTCTCGTGAACAAGGGCTTTTAATTTATGCGAAACAACTTAGTCAAACCAATGAAGATTATGAAATGACGATATCCAAAAGGATATTACGATAATAGCATAGTAAATGCTAATATAGGATTCTTCGAAAGGTTTTTAAAAGAAAGAATATATGGAAGATGTATTCTTAAGAGCGATAAGGAAGAGAAAGGAAGTCAATCATTCATACTAGTTAGAAAGTATGATAATGATGGAACGAACAAAACCAGAAAGCTTGGTAGATACGAGAAAACTTCTCAAAGATACCTAAAATACTTTTGTTCGAGACAAGTGCTTCACATTCGTTGTCACAAGAATAGTAAGAGTATGCGTGGACACGTTAGAACCCAAATAAGAATAAGAGAATCAAGGGATGAGAATTTCTTTACTTAAAGGAAGGATCATGGTCTCCGCACGTATTTACTCGAACTTAGAATCGAACCTAGAATCACTTAAGACTAAAAAAATAATAATAATAATCAAAAAAAATAAAAATTAACATAGTACCTATGTGAGACGTAGATATAATCCTAAGAATGGATTGGTTAGTCGAAAACCATTCTCGCAATCCGCATAAGGAAAGGTAAATTCGCTCCATTTTCCGGTCAAGGAATTATGAGTCCTATGGAATCAAGCATGGAGCGTAAAATTCCAATAATACCCACACTATCTCTAAAGAGAATGATGAATAAGGAAGAATGTCGACCATTCCTCGTTATCCAACCAAAGGAGGAAAGCAGAGATAAAGATCAAGAATATGGAAATTTTAAGAATTGCCAAACGCTTCCACTAGAATTTACCAAGAACTACCCCGATAGGCGCCTAGAGATTATCTATGAATCTAGAACCCCGACAGCCCGTATCAAAAGCACGTAATGAATGGCTTCAAGGAAGTTGGAAGAACAAAGGAGTAAATCTAAGAATTATAGGATTTAAGTTTTATCGAACCTAGTATATCACCTTGGAAAACACCCGCTTGTTTATCAAGAAAAGGATGTTTGTTTAAGAATACGATCGACTATCAAGAATTAAACCAAGTGATGCTTAAGAACAAGTATACACCACCAAAGTTAGACGATTGCTCGATTAGTTGAAAGAAGTAAAATTATCCTCAAAATCAATCTTAAATAAAGATGTCATCATTTGAAGGTACAAGTTGACAATGTACCCAAATGGCTTGCAAACAAGTCATGACCACTATGAGCTTATAAGTTATACCGCTCGACTAACAGATGTACTAGCCATATTCTTGAACCTCAAAATCAAGTGTTCCGTCCTTAATTAGACAATTTGTCTCAAGTCTTCATAAGATGATATTCTCGCTTATTCAAAGAGGAAAGGAGGACATAAGTAACCCTTGAGGACCTGCCTTACAAACTTTAAGAATTGAACAATTCTTGCCAAGTTTGGTAAACAAGAAGTTTGGCCTAAACAAGTGATGTTCATCGACACGTGGTGTCTTTAGAAGGAGCTAAAATAGATTTGGTTAAGATTGAAGCAAGGCAAGAATAGAATTACCCTTCTCACAACTTAGAACTAACAACAAGAATACACAGTGCTAAGTTTTGGAGATATCATCTCTAAGAAATGATGTGAAATTTTTCACGATCATAAAGCTTGAAATACTTTTTCGAGCAAAGGGATTTGAACATGGGAAAAAGAGATAAGCTCGAATTAGTAAAAGATTACGACTGTAATATAAAATATAACCCAAGAGAGGCACACGTAGTAGCCGAGATCTTGAATTGTAAAAGTCAAAGCAAGGATGTCTCTTAGCAAGAAAAGAGAAACTTGCTAAAGAATAAAGGCGAAAGAGCTTGAGAAACACATACTAATGTTATATTCTTTAAGAAAGGATACGTGTTCCCAACAATAATGAGTTAAGGAATGAAATCATAAGTGAAGCTCGTGATACTCCTTTATACCACCCATCCGACAAAGATAAGACGTATCACCACTTATGAGAAAAGTTTCAATAGGAAGAGTTGAAACGAGATGTAGTCTCATTCACAAAGTGCCATCTTAATTGCCAATAAGTGGAAGCGTGACATTCACAAACTTATAGAAAGTTATAGCCTTTGGAGATACCCCATGGGAGTGGAATGACATCGAATGAAATTGTAATAGATTATCAAAGTCGAAAGAAGTGACACTACTATACGTAGTAATGGATCGACTTGTTAAAAGCGCTCATTATTCAACCTATTCGTATTACTTATGAATCCGATAAGCTAGTAAGACGTAATAGAAATCGTGACGCTTACATAGAATACCAAAATCTATCATATTTGATAGAAATTCCAAGTTCCAAATTGGATTAGTTAACGAAAGAATTGGGGACTAGAATAAACTAGAGCATAATTTTCGTCACAGATAGATGGATAGTCAAAAGACAATACAAACGTTTTAAGATATGTTAAAGACATTAGTGTCGAATCGAAGTACGAGTTGGAAACAAGTTTTTCACTAATGTAGCATCGCCTACGACATTAGCTGGCGAGAAATGATCAATATGGGCAATATGATATATTGTACGAAATAAGGTGTCGATCCCTTCTTTATTATAACGAAGTAGGTAAGAGGAAAAGTTCCAGGGCCTAACACCCTGAGTCAAATGATTGAGATTATCTGTCAGAAATAGATAAACGATAACGAAGCTCATGAGAGAAAAAGTCTTATGCAAATATGCGTAAATAAAGTTTCTTAAGGTCTCTCCATCGAGAGGAGTTAAAGTTAAGAAAAATGCAAGTTAGAATCGTGTTTTATAAGACCTTATGGGGATCTTAGAAAGAATAGGCCAGTAGCCTTTAGATTGGTACTTCTACCAGGTATGGGGAATGTACGTAATGTTTTCCATGTGTCGCAGTTAAGAAAATACGTGTATTATCCCAAAACACATGAGTTATTATGATGATGATGTTCTTAATCCAGATATGGATTATGAGGAAAGACCTATGACGATATTAAATCATAAAGTATAACGGTTAAGAAACAAGTTTTATACCGTTAGTGAAAGTCCAATGGAGAAACCATGGACAAGAGAAAGTCATGTGAAAACATGAGAATGAGATGACGAGAAAAGTGTCCCATGCTTTGAGGTATGCAAATTTCGGGACGAAATTTTTTTAAGGGGGGTAGAATGTAATATCCCGTAGCTTTTAATGCTTAATTACGATAATTAAAATCGTAATTTAGATTTAAGCCTTGATAATTAAAATCTTAATAAGTCAATGGCCTAATTTGACCAAGCATAAGTTGATAGTTCGTGTGATATTCATCGACGCTTAGTGAATTAAGGAATATAGTTTCTAATATTCCTTCAACGTAATTTTCTAACGCCAAATAAATTCGATAGCTACGCCTTACAAGATTATTCAAGCAGCTAAACTTAATTTCAAATTCCTATTATTATAGGAATAATTAAAGTTGTTACAACTTTATTTTAAACATTTTAGAGATAATTCGCCTATGAGAATTTTGAGACGCTTCAAACGTTTGCTTTTTTAGATGAGTCAATAACTCAACGAACGATCACTTTAATTACAAAATTCAAGTTCCTATGATTATTTTATCATATAAAAGCATTATTTATCATCAAAATAATGCTAGAAAATTTAAGAATAGAATGTATCCTATTTTGAAATTTTCAAACTATAGATTCGAAAATTGTGGTTTTGAAATCTAAATTATTTTAAATACTTTTCTATGATTAAATTCATCATATAAGACATATAATATGTCACATAACTATGTATTAGCTATTTAATACAAGAAAATAAAATATTTGGGATTATCCTACGACTTTCAAATTTTGGGGTTTCTTAAGGTGTAATTTTAATTAAATTTTATCCAATTGATAATGTATGATATTAATTATATTAATATGATATTATTATGGATAATGTGAGTTGTATTAGCAACTTGCACAAGTAGTATGACAAGTGCATGAAAGTGGCGACAATTTGCATGATTTTATGTGAATTATTTGATAAATATCCAACCTTAATTAATGAGAGGTTATGAGTTGGATCTTATCATGTTATTAGGTGTAAAGTAGACATAGTTAGCAATTAAAACTAGTAATTCAAGGTTGTCTACTTGTGGGAGCCGAAAACTTTGAAAATCAAAGTTGGAAAAAAATTAATTTCAAACCTTATAATAGTGCCACCATCATAGTCAAATATTCGACTTTTCAATTATGATTTTATCCTAAAGTAGTATTATATATATGATAGTATAAAAATATAAAAATCATTCCTATACTAAGGACATTGCCGAAACAATAGGAAAAGGAAAAAGAAAGAGAATGATTTACTATAGTGATAATAAAATGTTTATATTATGAAGATGATATATATATATATATATATATATATATTTCCTACGCACTAGAATTTGTTCATAATGGATTAGATTATTAAATAACACAAGTAAATGTATATCATGTTGGTGTCATTAACACTATGTTAATTAAAAGAAGAATTATCTTAAATTATTAAAAAAAAATATATATATATACATGAAAGAGACGTGCATTAATGTTATGATAAGATTTAAGGATTTTGTCCCTAGCTTGTAAACAAATAGACGAAAATATCGACCAAATGTGCAAGTCAGTACAAGTGTGATAATTCATCATTTTATGTAATTATTATCTACAAGTGGATTAGTTGATATTTTATGTAGTAATTAATGAAGTTGAAATTGTCGACTTTGAAATAGATAAATTAACTAAAAGGTATAATTAATATATAATATCATCATAAAATAAAAATCCTTCTCCCATGGATTAGAAAGTCTCAGTGTACTAATAAAGAAAATAAAGAGGAAAACTTTGTCTCATTTTACTCAAATGGACGAAACTCAGTACAAATATACAACTACTACGACTTAATAGATAATTAAAACTTTGTCCCTAAGCTAAGCAATCGACTAAAACTTTGACAACTTGTGTAGAATATTAATTATCATTTTATGTGATGATTAGTTTGCAAGTGGACTAAGACTATATATATTAGTGTAGATAAAATTTCTCTCTCATTTGCTACCATGACCACCGAAAATCGAGAGGAAAAAGAGTAGAGAGTTCAACACACTTTGATCCCAAATCTTAGATAGAAAAACGTTGCCGCCAATAATCGACTCCGATTAAAAGGTTAGAATTCATCCTAGCTTCGTATACATGCTAGAACTTTCGATTTTTGTCCGTTAAATTTTAAGTTATGAGCTTAGTTTGTTTATGACTTTTTCGAAAATTATAGATCATATGCTAAGATGTTTAGAAATCATGTTTATATGATATTATTAAGCATGTACTATGATTATATCACAAAATTAAGCATGGTATTAAATTTTATATATGGACCGAAATCATGTAGGTGGAATATGTTGATGATTATGATTTTAATTGTCGATTTAAGCGTGAAATAATGATCTAGAGTATTAAATAAGTTTATATGAATTTATGTAGAATTTTTGGAAAACTTTAGTACCTATGTTCATGATTTTCAAAATTATAAGATATGATAGTAGGTTATGATATAAACCATGTTTAAGTGTTATCATATCATATTGACGATGTAGATTCATAATATACGGTCAGGAATTTATCGAAATTTATAAAATTATTCGACCTAAGTCAAAATTTCAATATGACTTAGGTAAATTAAATTCAATAGTTCAAAATAAATAACAATTATGTTATAGTAAGCATAGTTAAGGATGATTAAGTGTTATGTGAATTGATTAGAATTTTTAAAATGGTTTACTTGGTTTATTACGAAAACCGAAAACCTTATGTTATAATACTAAGGTGTATAATTTTATTTGACCAAAGTAATTACATAATATGATCTAAAATAATGTTTTAGACATAGTATGATTTTATGAGAATTTTTAGAACAAGAATTGCACATATAAATGATAGAATTTTATAAATAATCGAAAAGTCAAATGTCGACTTTTTGTCGACCAAAGTCAAAATTATCGACTTTTTGTCGACTTGGTCAAAATAGTTGATCAAAATCGTCGACCAAGGTCAACGGGCACGCAATTCGATAATACGTGATCAATACGACGAAGACGCTTAGTAACAATGCCACTTACGCTACGTAAGTACATTAAAACGCACATTATATACCAAAAGGTAGAATATCTCTTATAAGTTAAGAAATTTCATAATCGACATCAATCGATTAGGAAACGCCAAAGTAAGTCCTGCTTAGCCTTATTCGACGCGGTAGAACGTTATGACTATATCCGCCTCTATCGAACGCGACCGATGTACTAAAATGATTCTTACGTTAAGGTGATACTTGGACGGGCATCGACGTAGAACAGAGACCCTAGTATAAAGACCCACGTGTACAAGGTGGGCGCACTCGAAAACCCTTTATTTACGATGCTTTCTTCAAAAGTATTTATTTACAAGCTTTCACCGAGAAATGATTATGAACCGTTACATGCCCAAAATATTTATGTTTTAACGATGGATCCTATCATGTTGTTGGGCGAGCCAACGATGTATGTGAACCGCTTATCGGGTCGCCTCCCAATTTTAAATCGATATCGGATCTTAGTCGATGCGTAATTCTCGCTAAGATTAACGTGTACACCGCCAGGATCGTGAGTCGTTAGCAACACCATCGGCCGGTCATGGATCCCAGTCGACGCGTAATCCCCGACTATGTGATTGGGAGCCGTTAGCAACATCTTCGCCGATCACGGCGTCGGTGAGGAGGAGGCCTACTTTACGCACGTGAGATCGGTTTATGAGATCGCTATGAATAATTATGTGGACGATACGGATCATACGTAACGTAAAATGCCCGCCAGCGAATCTTTGAGAAATGATAAAGATTTTGGTATTCACGAGTTATTTCAACTAAAACTCGTGTTATACTTACGGGCGTGTAATTAAATGAAATTATTTCGCATGAGTCCACTAAGTGCAATCTTGTACTTGTACCGCATGTTTGTTTTAAACGTGCAGTCGAGTGTGATGGATGGACAAGTGTCGAGCAATGGAGTTTTGTCACCGATAGTTTACCTTGACGATATCGTCATATATGCATTCACATGCTTTCCGCTGCTCAAAACACTTTATTATATTTTCGATATTACTTATGTTACCTCCGCATCAAGTCTTCAAAGGTTGTTGGTCATTATGTTCTTAATTCTCGCTAGTTGGTAATAGTCCCGCCTAATCCGTACTTTAGATTGGCGGGCTGTTACAGTGATCGCGAGCCTCGCTCATAATTTCATTTTGAAGCTCGGCCGTCTGAACGCATATTCTACCTTCGCATAATACGGCATTGTCTCGACGCCTGAAATTCTTAAACCTTCGACCTTACCTTTATTCGATCTTTTCTAACTTTTCCTCCATCCTTCGTCTCTCGACAATCCTTTTCTTAGATCGATGCCGTGTGAGTGTAGCGATACAACTCACAATTATCTCGGTGGTTCAACCAGCCGATCCTCAATCTTTCAAACTCTTCAACAAGTTTTTCTTCTGCGTAGCGAGACATCCTAGTTGATCGTTTCTACGACTTAAGGCGCCGCCTACTACATTCGCCTTGCCCGGTGGTAGTTGATACCACGGTCGTAATCTTCACTAGTTCGAGCCATCTTCGTTGTCTCATATTCAAATCTCGTCAAGAAATACTTTAAACTCTTATGATCCGTGAAGATCTCACATCTCGCTCCCAGAGACGGTGTTCCAAATTTTCAAAGGCATGAACCATCGCCGCTAATTCCAAGTCATGGGTTGGGTAGTTCGGTTCATGCGTCCGAGTTGTCTGGATGCATAAGCTATCACTTTCTGTCTTGCATTAAAACACAACCTGGCCCGGTCTTAGAAGCGCCGGATAGACTACATACTTTTGTCCGCTTCGAACTGCTAGATCGGTGCACTTGTCAACTTCTCCTCGAGTATTTGGAAACTCGCCTCACATTCATCACCCGCTTAAATTTGATTCCTTTTCGAGTAGTTGGGTTATCGGCCTCGCAATCTTGGAGAATCCTTCGATGAATCTCCGATAATAACCAGCCTAGTCTTAGGAAACTTCTAACCTCATGTCGAGTCCTCGCGATTTCCATCCTCGCACCGCTTCTACTTGGCTGGGTTCACTTTTATGCCTTCGGCGTAAACGATGTGTCCAAGGAACATAACTTCCTTCACCAAAATTCACATTTGTTAAACTTAGCAAACAACCTTTCACCTCTCAAGGTTTGCATAGACTGCTCTCGATGTTCCTTGTGATCCTCTTCATTCTTCGAATAAATGAGGATATCATCTATGAAGACCAAAACGAATTTATCCAAAAATGGATGAAATACCCTGTTCATAAGATCCATGAATACGGGTGGTGCATTGGTTAATCCGAACGCATAACTATGAATTCATAGTGGCCATATCCGTTCGAATGCGATCTTAGGTACATCCTCGCATCGTATCTTCACCGATGGTAGTTCGACTTGAGATCAATTTTCGAGAATATTCCACTCCTCGCAATTGATCAAACAGTCATCGATTCTAGGTAAAGGATATTTGTTCTTTGGTGTCATCTTGTTCAGCTCTCGATAATCGATGCACATCCTCAAGGAACCATCCTTTTCTTAACGAATAAAACAAAGCGCCCCCAAGGTGAAACACTGCCTATCGAAACCTAGATCCAGCAATTCTTGAATCTGGATCTTTAGTTCCTCCAACTCCTTTGGGGCCATCCTATAGGGCGCCTTCGACACTGGAGCCGATCCTGGTTCCAAGTCGATGGTGAATTCTAATTGTCTATCAGGTGGCAATCCTGGTAGATCTTCGGGAAATACGTCCGAAAATTCTCGAACAACTTCAATGTCTTCAATCCTCGCTTCGGGTTTATCCTCCTCATTCAGGTAAACGAGGAATGCGTGGCATCCTTTCTGGTTAATCATTCTTCCCGCCTTTAGTGCTGATACAATCGGGATTCTCCTTCCCATGCTGATCCCGTGAAAATGCCTAGCTTCTTTTCCAGGAAAGTGAAACGAAATTTTCCTTTCCTTACATAGAATCGTGGAATGATTCTTAGCTAACCAGTCTATTCCTAGGATTATGTCTACATCATCCATGGGTATTATGTTTAGATTGTTAGCCAGAACCTTAAGTGATCCTAGTGTCAACTCTAGGTTCGAGCAAAAGTGTGTAACAGTCATAATCCCTCCTATAGGCGATGAGATTCTCATATCCCGGCTTGCCTTTTCGCACCTAAGGCCCAAAGATTTCTATGCATGATTTTGCTATAAAAGAACGCCAAGCACCGTGATCGAACAATACTATAACAGTATGTTGAGAAGAACTCCCATACCGCCAGGTTTTCCTATGGCATCTAGGGCATGGAGGTGCCCTTATTTGTTCCTCGCGGCCTCTCGCGGTGGGAGCCAAAGTCGCCCTTTCCAATTTTGCCGGCGCGCCTTGCCTCGCTGTGGTCGCTTGTGGCTCATGCTCATAGCCTCCCTCCTATGATTGCCGCGATGGGTTCCCACTTCCTTTCCTCCGTCCAGTAGTAATCGTGTGTCTTAGCCGACACCGACTTATCTTCTGACATTGTCGCCTCAATATCTAAAGCTCGTGCAAGAGCTTCAGTAAGTTAGGTCTCCACGGCCGGCAAGAGACATCCGTATCTCCATCCTTAGTCCCGACCTAAACTTTTTGACATTTTCAAGTCGGTGTCTACTGCTCGTGCATACCTCACATCTCGCAAAAGCACGATCATAGTCGGTCATGAGCATAACTTTTCTTGTTTCAGCAGAAAATTTCGCTCCTTTCTCTTCTTATAGCTTTTGGGTATGTATTTCTCACAGCTCCCTCAAGTCCTCCCATGAGAACTCTTCTAGTTGCTCGTGGCAAGAAGGTCTTTTTCCGGCCTCCCACCGTAAATCTGGGTCCATTTAATTGAAAGCTACACAGACGATACCGCCTGTGTGTCGCATCGTAGAAAATTAAAGATCCGCTCAATGGTTCGGACCCATTGTTCCGCTTTCTCCGGGTTACCCTTCCCATTAAAGGTAGGTGGGTTCGCCTTAGAACAACTCTTCGATCCCGCGATCGGGTCGAGGGGAGGTGGTGGTTGGGGAATGTCCTTCTGTTCTGGGATTCTACCCTTCCTCAGCCTTCCCGACCTCGGCCTCGATTTCTGCCTCCATTTCTTCTGAGGCATGTCGCTATAGAAAAATGTGTAATTATCGTGCACTTATTCTTTCCATAACTTAACATACATAATACTATCATGGCCTTATTGTAAAACGACCTCTAAACAAAACATTTCACCCTTAACAAACATAATTTGCAAAAGCCCTATTCGTGGTCATATATATATATATATCAAAATTTTCGCCATAGGTAAGATGTTCAAAACCAATGAGCCATAAACAAAACATAAATCCCGCCCACACGCCCTTCCAAAGGTTCTAGTTCCATCAAAACACATACACAAAAGAAAGAAGGAACAAAGATAAGCTTAAACATAATAAAAGTCTATCTAGTTTCAAAGAGTGCTCAGATCGCATCTTCCCATCGATCGCTCTCCTCGATCTTCCTCTTCCTCGGAATCTTCCTCTCCGTCGGAATCGCCCTCGCGCGTCGCACTCGGATGGTTCTCGCTCCGTGGTCTTCCACCACGGGTATGTCACGCACGGGTTGAAGTCGCCATCGCCATATAGCTCATAGTCGTGGCGGATCGGGCCGTAGGTATAGCGGATCGGCCATAACCATCTAATGCGTTTATCACTCTCATCCGCCGCCGTCTCGGCGGAAGTGCTCGACGGGCGGCACGGATGCGCCATAGGTGGTGGAGGTGCTAGCGGTGGACGACGGGTGTCCCTGTAGAGGATGGAACATGTGCCTCCCCAGGCTCTGTAGGCGGCCGCCTCTCCAAGCGGGCGGGCTCGCCTCAAAAGGAATGGAGGCACGACTGGTCGATCCGCCTCGGAACCTCCGTATAGCCACTCGGCGACTCATCCCGCCAGTGTACTCCCGGGAGGAAGCAAGGTCCTCTCGGTGCTGCCTGTAGATGCTATACACGTAAGTCGTGTGACTTACTTAACTGGGCAAATCTCCCACCAAGTCATAGCCGCCCAACGCCTGCAGATATAATCCCCGATACTTCCCGGCATAGTCCTCCCAATCACAAGGGAGTATGGCTAGGAGACGCCGATGCCATCATAGTCCGTGAGCACCATGGGCTCAAGGCGTCTCCAAAGGCGGAGGTAATACGCAAGAAACTCGCCCAAGTCCTCTCCAGCGCACATCTAGCTTGTGCGGTAAGTACTCATCACCTCCTCGGGGGTGGGGTGTGGTCCAATCCTCCTCCGTGCGATATATCTCATTCCCTCCATCTGTCACGATCAAAACTAACATAAGTCAACTATCGTCATCTCAAAAGCAGACAAGGATAACTTAAGTACAACGAGAAGCAACTAGGTTAAAACTAAACAGTCTATAAGGTAGGCAACATCATAAGGTACAACACATATCATAACTTACCTTCTTAGTTTTACCCAACGTATACATATAACCTAATAATGCCTTAATATATAAAGGCTATGCTATGAGATCCTTGTCTTATACCAAACACTCAACTAAAGTTCAACGGACTCCAGTGTATTCGAGAGATGATTAGGGATTCGTTCTTCATAACAAATGAAGATCAGGCGTTAGGGCACGCAGTGAAAACCATGCGTAAATCGGAGTCCCAACGAAGAAAACTATACAAAACAAATTTATCGGCAAAGGGAAATTTGTGCGATCGCGCCAAAATCCGAGGCATACGCCGACGTAATACGCTACCTTATCCACGCCCTTATGTTGAGGCTGAACATTCAAGTCGTAATTGATGTCCACGCCATAACCCATGTCGACGGTCACCATGTCAAAGCGGTGATGAAATGTCGACGCCGCTCATCTTTCGCGTCGACGTCGTCCTCGCTCATCCTTCTCGCTATCTTCGCCGCCGAGTTCGAGGCTATCGCCAACTATCATCTTTCCTAACGCTCTTTTGTTCTTGTAAGGAAAAGAAGTTAATACTTCTATGTTCTTTCACGACACGTGAGCATGCTCCTGTAGTCAGTTCTCCTCGGATAACATATCGCTCATCAAAACAAGTTTAAGTTCGAAACAGCAGCCTCATTTGAAAATTCAAAAGTAAAGTTTCACAATGACAATCATAGTCAACTCATACATGTATATCAAAACCGAATTCATCCCATCCATGTTGATCATTCAAATAGTACCACCATGTACTTTCATCTCAATACTGAGTACTTGCATCAATTCAACTCAAAGTTTTTGGAAAAATTTCTTGCTCAACTTTCATTTCATCATCAACCTCATAATGTCATATCCTTTCCTCCAAGGATAACCCTTCCAAATTCTTTCAAAAGTTTTTCCAACTCGCTTCATCAATCAAAACTTTTTCATTTCACGAGTTTGAGAAAGAAATCGCCACCTTTTTCCGGTTGAGCTCGATGTGATGGAGTGTCGAGGAGTCAAGAGGGTTACTAGAAGTCCAAAGGACTGATCTAGACTTAAATTTTAAAAGAATTGGTTTTCAAAGAGCAACGGTGCTCGATACCACTGTCACGCCCCGCCTTGATAGCCCAGACTAGAGGGTGACTAATACTAGGAATAGTATTATAGACAAACCGACTAAGATAAAGGTACACATTGATTATAACTAGATGTTGACATGACATAAGATAATATCCCAATAATTAAAAAGGTGTAGCCATCGCACCCAAAGACTTAACGATAGCCTGATGGACCTCAATAGTTCATAACAACAACATAATGTAAAAGAGTTCGAGATTGCAATGAAAGTGTGTGAATACATATGTGATGATATGTATTCAAGGTGAAAACCAAATTCTAAATATAACGGTCAAGGACACCTGGACTCCTCAACACATCCTCCATCATCACCATCGAGCTCAACCTCGCACATTTAAAACAAATATGTGGCTAAGTACAAATAATGCACTCGGTGGACTTATGCCGAAAACATTTGATAATAATTGAATTACCGCCAATATCAAGGTAAGTCACGAGGGTTTTAGTTGAATGCCTGCGCTTACTAAAACATTTTCGTTCAGAAGCATCGCCGCCGAGCATTTTTTTCGTGTGTATGATCCGTATCCCGATATCATAATTCATCATAATGTCAAAGATCAATGTTCAAACGTCGTGAAGCGAGGCCTCCTCAACGACGCCGAACCGCCGTGGCCCACACAAAGACACACCCCATTCAAGTGTACACGTTAACAATCATATCGCTCCAACCTTCACGCCAATCCTAGCAGCATTAACCTCCGGCTCAGACCCGATATTAATTTCATAAGAAGGTTGGGGCGACCCAACAAAATTCATAACATATAGTTCCAACCTTCACGCCAGACAGATCCACACAAAATAGAATATTTTTGCGTGTAATATTGCAAACACTTGATAAACAGTTGAATAGTCAGTAAATGAATTCATTTGTAAAGAGTAGTAAAGTCACCGTTGTTTAAAAGAAAGCCCACCGACTATAATTCGTCAGAACCGAGTCCCAGGTTTGTTTGCTTGTCAATGCCCAATCGCCCTGCTCGTGTCCACACCTTTACACAAAAGCGATATTTTAGACGTTGTCACGCATATCGGACTCTCAAGTTCAAGACAAAATCGATATTCTACATCGATGTAAACCGAATTCCTTAATAAATTCAATACGCTTTCAAATACGTAATTCAATCGAATCGCTCGATTCCTCGAGATACGCTCAACTATTTCGCTTAACCTTTCCGGCTTAAACGCTCAACGATAAGACGCGTTTCTCGATATAAGGATTTCATTTGTGAAATCTTTTCTTACTAATGAGGTATTATACTCAATTAGTACATCTTACGATTTTGGCGATTTATCGAACGTGTAATCACACGCTTGACTTTAAAGGTCAACGTGAACACCTGGTCAACAAAGTCAACAATTTTGACTTTTAAATAGTAATTTCTTACCATTTCATTTTATAAATCGAATTTCGGTCGATTAAAATCGTGAAGTCCTATTTCTCGATTTATCACGTAAATCAAAGGACTTATAAATAATTTTCGTAATTATTAATCCTTTTAATAATTAAAACGATATTTTCGATTTAAAACATTATTAAATAAAGTTTGTCTCAAACATAGTAATCTATGTTTATAAAATTTTATAAAATCAGAATATGTCTAAAATAATTATTAGACATATAATTTATTATTAAACTAAATTTAAAAGGATTTAAAACCCTTATCATTATCGAAAATTTCTGTAATTACTTTAAAATTACCAAATGACTTTCAAAATTTTTCTAAATTAATATAGTGTATTATTATACACTATGGTCCGAATATGAATTAGTAACATCCATATGATATTGTTTGTCATTTATTAATATATATATATATATATATGCTACTGTAATTTTCAAAAATTAGGATAATTGTCCAAAATTCCCAAAATTTATATACACTTAGTATAATGTCCCAATATTAATATATATCACAATTATAACCTATAGTCCATCATAACCATTCATTCATGAATAAGCTAACAATACACACGGCATTTTTAAATTAATACCAAACAATTATCAAATAATTCCCAAAATTTAATTAAATCATAACATGATTAAACATTATATTATAACATTATAACATCATAAAATTAACTAAACCAATTGAAATCATCACCATATGGAGCTCAATGCTCGGTTTATTTGATTTCTATAGCAATTGGTTTTCAAAATTCAAACAATTATATACTATGATTATATACTATAGTATAATAATATAACATCATAACATTAATCAAAACCAATTAAATCATCACCTTAATGAGCTTCAAAGCTCACGATTTATTTGATTTAAATTGGTAAATGATTTCCAAAAATTCCAATAAAATTATACATCACATATTTAATATATTATAGCATTAATACACCATTGCATGATCAAAATAAAAATCATACACCAACATACACATTTATAAGCTCACGGTAATATTCAAAAATCAAGTATTTGATTTTCAAAAATTCTAAATAAATCATGGAACATATAATCAAGGTCCTAGAGAATTTATATGTCATTGTATGATTAAAATAAAAATTATACACTAAGGTATGAACCATACATGCTCTCGGTATTTTTAATAAATTTAGCTAGGGTTTTCCAAAATTTTTAATTAACATACCATAGATTTAAAACATATCATAGATCAATAATCCATCACTAAAAATACTTTAGAACAATTGGTCATTACAAAATCATTTTATAAGGTTTTCAAAATTTTATTAAACATGCTCAAAGTTTCAAACATCCTATATGTGTTAGATCTATTCCAAAATTTAATATACAACACCATGTGATTATTCTCAACATATATTCACATATTTTGAAAATAAAATCATCAAGAACAATATTCATCCATAGATCATTCATAAGAACATTTAAAACATACATATATATATATATATATAGCATTCAAACACATAAGCACATGTATATCCATGTTCGATTATTTTTGAACCAATGAGAGATAAAATCAAGCTATGGTGTCTTGTTTACCTTGAGAATGATATGGAATCCAAGGATAATATTAGGTATTAAGGTTCAGTGGATAAATGAAGTAAAATGGAAGAAAATTTCGAAAAGGAGAGGGATGGATCTCGATTTTTGCTGCAAATGGAAGAGAAATGGAGTGTTTGAGAGAGTTAAGTGTTGGAATGGTTGGGAATGAGCGAGGATGAGAGAAGTGAAGAGTCCTCTCCCCTATTATCTCTCTCTCTCGATTTTTTTCCAAAATTGAATAAAATCTGCAGCCAAATGTTGTTTAGTAGGAGTGATCATTAGCTAGGAAAAGGTTCTTCATGGGTTGGTAAAAAAGGATCATGCTTGTTTTAAGGCCATAGCCGCGTGTGTGTGTGTTTAATGGTGGGTTTTAATTTTATTTTACCTCAATACATTATATATATCATACATGATCATAGATATATAATACAAGCCATTAAAATAAATAAAACATTATATAGCCATGAATTCGAAATTATCGAGAATAATTGGGAAAATAGGATAAAAATTATAAATCACACCTATTATTGATATTCATGTTAAATTCGATCCAATTATACTCATATATATCATAATATATGATTTAGTTGATAATTAATAGCATAGGATAAAAATATGGTATCATTTTATGTGAAAAACATTAGTTTAATGTATATGGTTTTCGAAAATGTGTATATATACACTATCGAGTTTTATAGCTCCAAGATTGGTTTTAATGCTTAATAATATTCATATATATCATAACATATAGTTTAGATACCATGGGATAATTTAATGGTATCATTTCATGGGAGAAACCCTAGTTTAGAAGTTAGGTTTTTGAAAAATTCATTTCGAAGTTATCGAGTTTTAAAGCTAAAAATTCGATTTTAATAATTAATAATACTGTATTTATATAAAATAATAATAGAAATTAATTATTATAATTTCCGAGCATTAAACTCATTTTTCAAAACGCCTCAGACGCCGACGCTCAAAACGCCTCAAACGCTCAAAATCGACTCATCTCAAAATGGTCGTAGTAAATTGCACTTACTTAATAAATATTTTCCATTTAATATAGGAATTAAGATGGAAATTAATTCCAAGCTTTATCGCCGTAAATTTCCATAAAATACCGACGCTCGACACGCTGCTCGACGTTAAAATATATTGATGAACCATTTCGTAATATTTCAATTCCTTAATTCACAACCCTTAGTGAATATAAAAGGAATTGTTATAATAATACTGAATCGAAATCACAATATTCGATGTCATAAAATAATATACGGTAAACCCTAATTCACGGGTTTAAAATACCGTAATTATATCGCTCGCTTTTCGAATATTACACTCTAATAGATCACTACGTCCCAATGACCGAGAATTTAGGACTTGAATGATCCGGATAAATTTTGATCTCAAACAAATAAAGAGTGTAAACTGATACCTAATGAGGTGTATATAATCGATCTATTTGGGAGAATCTATCAAGGACAAAAAAATATATGTTGATCGTAATATATATGATGATCACCGACTCAACAAGATATATAGGACTCAGACACTATGGATTGTATAGAAACACGAAAACGAAAAGAAAAAAGAACTAAGAAAGCATGGATAGAAAACGAATAACAAGACACTCAAGACACGACCTCGCTTGAGCAAAGCTTGATACCAAATGAAAACCACACATCTCCTCTTTAATCCAAATTTTGTTTTCCAATGATGCATGTTTCAATCAAAAGTGTACTCTTAATCGACTCATAATCGAACGAGGTGTTATAGTAGGGAAAGTTAACCCTAGTCGCCTCTCAAGGAAAACTTAATGTATGCTACTAAGTTACCACACTAAAGCAATTAAATTCTAAACATTCTAATCACCAAGAGGGTTGATTGATTACCTAGGCGAGGAATTATTAAAGAAAGAAAGATGAATTAACTAGCTAAAATCGACAAAGGTATAAATTATCTAGACAAGAATTAAACCCTAAATCAAGAACACGGAATCAAAAGATGAACCCTAGGCATGAATCGAATAGATTAATAGGAAAATACGAATAACTAAATCAATACCAAAGCGTAGAAATCAATATCAAAGAAATACGAAAGAGCGAAAGAAAGCGATAAACAACACTTACGAAAAGAACTAACGATGGAATTAAAGTGTCGAGTAGAAATCGATAAGAATCATCCTTACAATCAATGCTTGAATCATAAAGAAGAAAGAAAATACTAGAAATACTTGGAAGAAAATTGTTTGGAGGAGGCTACCGATAAGAAAAATCAAGAATAAAATAAGGTGCTAGGTTTCACGCGTAATCTATAATTATAGCGCAGAAATTTTCGACCCCACGGACGCGACGTAAGCGCCGGACGTAGGAGCTCACCGACTAACGGTGAAATCAGACCCCACGGACGCGACGAAACGCCGGACGCGCGAGCTGCTAGAATGTGCGTAAATGGAAGCCCAGTACGGACCAAGGTGGAAAGAATGAGTGCGCACGGACGGGCTGGAATGACGGGGGCGGCCGGTTTGGCTTGAGGAGGGCGCTGGGGGTGAGGAGACCGCACCCAAGCGCCGGTTTGGTGTGCAAACACGCGCTGGGGCGAGCGAAACGACGGACGGCGCAGAGTCGACGCGATCGCGCGTTCGCGGCGCGCAACTTCGTGTTTCACCCGCTCTCTCGTCTCGAACTCGAATTGCAACCGCTTGCGCCTATGAACCCTATCGAGATGCTCTTCAATTCTGATGAAGGAAAAAATCCTTGATTCCTTCTCCATTATTCATGAGAATCATTAAAAGTGTCGACTCTCTGCACCAAGTTCCACGCCGTAGAGTTTCTTGTCCGAATAATGCCCAAATAATGAGCTATTTCCTACATCAAATTAAGAATTAGAATTCAATCTTTATAATATAATAACATAATAAATTATGTTAAAAGTAAAACTAAAGATCGACATTTTAAATCCAAAAGCATAGGAAAATACGACCAGATTCGGACTAAACAACTCCCCCACACTTATCCATTTGCTTGTCCTCAAGCAAAGTCTATACTAATAAGAGTAGAAAAATAACTCATGCAACATAAATCTTAGTCCAATCAATCAAACCTCTTTCTGCAATTCCCCCAAACATGATGAATACATAACCAAAGTTAACGTGAAACAAATCTAAGATTGTGGAAATATCAAACAAACAAGTAAGTTATTTTTGCAAAGACCCAACTCTCCGCTAGGGGTGAATTAACTAAAGCGGCCACCTTTAGCAACAAGTTTCCGTTTAGAACACAAGGAAAATATTAATAGATTTTGGGACAATGTTCGAAAGGTGAACTCTCGATGAACTCGAGTCTCCTATCGTGGTCTCCCATATCCATTTCTCAATTTACGAGAAAGAGGGATAGAATCCCATCCTCCATTTCAACAATCTCAATCTTTTTTTTTATTGCATTTTTTATTTTTTATTTTTTTTATTATTATAAAATGAAACAAGTATATAGGTAACCACAATGTTAACACTACCCCTGACATTAGCCGGAAAAATCACGTCAATAACCCCCAATTTAAGATCAATCCACACAATCTCTTCAATTCACATTGCACTTTAATCACATATCAACAAGAGAAACGGAATCACATCGTGGTCCGATCAATACCACAGAGTTCGGTTGCACAAATCAAAATCCTAACTTACTCGCATATACAATACTTGATTCCAAGAGATCAAAATAAGCGAAGGCACATCACCAAACATACAAATAGATAAGATAAGCACACAAAACCGAGTAATCATCCCCACATTTTAATTCGAAGATCGTCCCCTGCTCAAAACATTAATAACATAAATGGGCCATACAGATGATACTTCCCGATAATAAACGAGTGTGCGCTACGGAGTTGGAGTGTATCACGGCCACCACACGGCTTACAATGCCCAAAACTCAAGAATAATTAACACCGAAACCTCGCACCACACAAAACCAAAACAAAACGAAACACAAACACAAGCAAAACCAAAACCAAAAGAAAACAAGACCCAAATGTAAAAGAAAACAAAGGAACAACGAAACAAACAAAAGAAAAGAAAGAAAAGAAGAAAAAAACCATGGTAAACTCCCACGTAGTATCAGCTTAACGTCGTGAGCACGACGTATCCGGTTAACAATGGACTATCCATAGTCCTTCACCGCAGAATACCATCTCGCCAAAGCATCAAGATAACCATATAAGCACAAAGGACAAGAAAAGAGTAGAAAATAAATCGCTTAAGCTCAAATCGAACATCCTATTCACCAAAGAGAAATAGATAACTTTAACTCCCAAAGCACAATACTTTGGTGAATTGGGATGTTGATATATTATAGATATTACCTCAACTTTTGTCCTTAATTTGTCCTCCTCCCGAACACGCATTTCAATTGTCGAGTCGGTTCTTTCACTTCCAAAGTGGGCTTTATCATGCTTCAGAACCTCACATGCCCACTCTTCCTCGCCATCCGCCCTTGTAACAACATCCTCGTGGCTCGATTCGCTTCTCATCCTCACGTGCCCACTCTTTCTCATTTTTCACCCTCCGCTGCAGCTGCTCGTTCGTGTCGTTTCCACCCCATTTTCAACTATTCGGTCACTTTCAAGAGAAATGATCGCTCGAGCCCCGATCCGTTGATGTGGAAAGGTATGACTTCATTTTCTTCTTCATTCTCTACCTTCTATGGTTGTAACGGCTCGTCGATGCCTCTCCCACCCCATTCTCAACAATTTGGTCACTTTCAAGAGTAATGACCGTCTGAGCTTGATCGGGTTGGTGTGAGAAAGGTATGACTTCATTTTCTTCCTCGCTTTCCACCTCATGGTGCTGCAATGCTCGTCGATGTCTCTCCTATCCCATTCTCAAGAATTGGAAGTTCATTCTCTCGCACGCCTCGCAATGACTCCTTAAGCATGATATTGTCGCTCCATTTTCATCTCTACACGCTAAAGTGGAGTTATAAGCATCCATTTTTGAATGGATAGCTTCCATTTTGAGCGAACTCATCCTCCTAAGTCGGCCCCGGAGGTGGAGGCTTCTTGGGGGTCTTGTGCGGCGGAGGCGGAGGCAGCCATCGTGGATATGGATACCGAGACGGAGGCGGTTGCTCCTTAGGGATTGTAAGCTTGATCCTCATACTGCGGTGGAGGTGGTTGGTCCCAGTAGGGGTTGTAGGCTTGCTCATGAGGAGGTGGTTGGTCCCAGTAGGTATTGTAGGCTTGATGTTCATGGCGGGGATCATAGGCTTCACGCCCATACCGATCGATATCCCTCGAATAGTTTAACCGGGCTCCTTCTTCATAAGAAGGAGTTGCCCATTTCGACGACCTTTCCTCCCCTCAGCCTGTTTGCCCATATTCGCATTGCTGGTAACCCTGCATTAACACACACCAACTACAAAAACAGGATCACACGCACCGGGGGGAAGAAAAACAAAAGCGATATAAAATAAGAAAGGCAAGGAGAAGAATAAAAACAAAAAAACAGGTAACATAAGAAAACGCCTAAAGTTTTCCCCAGCAACGGTGCAAAAAAAAATTTCAATCAAAAGTGTACTCTTAATTGACTCATAATCGAATGAGGTGTATATAGAGAAAGTTAACCCTAGTCGCTCTCAAGGAAAACTTAACATGGCGTTACTAAGTTACCACACGAAAGCAATAAATTCCTAAACACTCTAATCACAAAGAGGGTGATTGATTACCTAGGCGATGAATTATTAAAGAAAGAAAGACTAATTAACTAGGCGGAAATCGACAAAGCGTATAAATTATCTAGACAAGAATTAAACCCTAAATCAAGAACACGGAATCAAAAAGACGAACCCTAGCATGAATCGAATAGATTAACAGAAAATACGAATAACTAAATCAATACCAAAGCGTAGAAATCAATATCAAAGAAATACGAAAGAGCGAAAGAAAGCGATAAAAACACTTACGGAAAAGAACTAACGATGGAATTAAAGTGTCGAGTAGAAACCGATAACAATCATCCTTACAATCAATGCTTGAATCATAAAGAAGAAAGAAAAATACTAGAAATACTTGGAAGAAAATTGTTTGGAGGAGGCGCCCGATTAGAAAAACTGAAGAATAAAATAAGGTGCTAGGGTTTCATGCGTGTAATCTATATTTATAGCGCATAAATTTTAGCACCCAGCGCCGGACGCGACGAAGCACCGGACGCAGGAGCTCACTGCGCCTATGAACTCCTATCGAGATGCTCTTCAATTCTTATGAAGGACAAAATCCTTGATTCCTTCTCTATTATTCATGAGAATCATTTAAAGTGTCGGCTCTCGCACCAAGTTCCACGTAGAGTTTCTTGTCCAATAATACCCAAATAATGAGCTATTTCACATCAAATCAAGAATTAGAATTAATCTTTATAATATAATAACATAATAAATTATGTTAAAAGTATAACTAAAGATCGACATTTTAAATCCAAAAGCATAGGAAAATACGACCAGATTCGGACTAAACAATGCATAATCTAATTATACGACTCAAGGACCCCAAAACACCCAACTAAAACTAAACAAAAAATCGACGAAATTCCCCAAAAGATTTCAACTTTTTTCCTCGCTCTCCAGGACATCCGTAACACGGATATCAAAACTAGAAATAACGAAACTGTAATTTTTTTCTTGCTTATTTACTCTTTTTTTTTCCCGTCAATTTTTTTCAGGCCAAATTTTTTCCCTCCAATTAACTCTTTTTCCGCGTCTGATTCTGTGGTACGTATTCGCGTCAATTTACTCTTTTTTCCTGATTCTAACGGATCATTACTTCACAATGATTGGGAATTTAGGACTTGAAATAATCAGGATAAATTTTGATCTCAAACAAATAAAGAGCAGGTAAATTTTCGATCCCTAATTGAGGTGTATATGATTGATCTATTTAGGAGGATCTAAAAAGGACCAAAAAATCTATGATGATCAAAATATAAATGATGAACACTGATTCAACATGATGGATATGACTCAGACACTATGGATGGTATATAAACATAAAAAATGAAAGAAAAAAAACAACGAAGAAGGCACGAACAGAAAAATGAATAACAGACACGGAAGACATGAACTCGCTCAAGGCATGGCTCTGATACCAAATTATAACCAAACATCTCCCTCTTTAATCCTAATTTGGTTTTCCAATGACCCACAACGAAGTATATGACTCAAGGATCCCGAAACTACAAACTAAATCTAACCTAAAAAAATTGATAAAATTCCCCGAAAAAATTTCGACTTTTTTCCAAGTCTCCTAGGGACCTCTGGTAATGCGGATATCAAAACTAGAAATAATGAAATTGCAAATTTTTTTCCCGTCAAATTTTTCCGCCAATTTCCTTTTTCCGCCTCGATTCGACTACGATTCGCCGTCAATTTTTTTTTCCGACTCTAATAGATCACTACTTCACAATGACTGAGAATTTAGGACTGGAATGATTAGAATAAATTTAGATCTCAAACAAATAAAGAGGTGAAAATTTTCGATCCCTAATGAGGTGTATATGATTGATCTATTTGGGAGGATCAAGGACAACAAAATCTATGATGATCGAATATATATGATTATCACCGACCGAACACGATGGATAGGACTCGGATACTATGGATTGTTTATAAACACGAAAATGAAAGAAAAACAACGAAGAAGACACTGACATAAAATGAATAACCGTGACAGGAAGACACGACCTCGCGAGGCAAGGCTCTTATACCAAATGATAACCACACATCTCCCTCTTTAATCCTAATTTTGTTTTCCAATGACCCAAAATGAAGTATATGACTCAAAGATCCCAAAATACCTAACCTAAACTTACCCAAAAAAATTGACAAAATTCCCGAAAATAATTCGACTTTTTTCCTAACCTCTCTAGGCACCTCTGGTAAGACGGATATCAAAACTGAATTTTTTTTTACCAATTTACTCTTTTTTTATCCCGCCAATTTTATTTCCCGTAAAAAAAAATTCCACCAATTTACTCTTTTTCCGCATCTGATTCTGGGCTACTTATTCGCATCAATTTACTCTTTTTTTACTCTAACATATCACTACTTCTCAATGACTGGGAATATAGGACTTGTAATGACCAGGATAAATTTTTATCTCAAATAAATAAAGAGCAGGTAAATTTTCGATCCCCAATGAGGTGTACATAAATCTATTTGAGAGGATCTAACAAGGACTAAAAAAATATATGATGATCAGAATATATATATGATGATCATTGACTCAACACGATGGATAGGACTCAGACACTATGGATGGCATATAAACACGAAACGAAAGAAAAAACAACAAAGAAATGGCACAGATAGAAAAATGAATAAACGAATACGGAGACACGATCTCACTCAAGGCAAGGCTCTGATACCAAATGAAAACCACACATCTCCCTCTTTAATCCTAATTTGGTTTTCCAATGACCCACAACGAAGTATATGACTCAAGGATCCCAAAACACCCAAGGAAAACCAACCAAAAATCGACGTAAGTTCCCGAAAATTTTTCGCCTTTTTCTTAGTCTCTCTAGGACCTCGATAACACGTATATCAAAACTAAAAATAATGAAATTGTAATTTTTTTCCCGCCAATTTACTCTTTTTCTGCGTCTGATTCTGGGCTACTTATTCGCATCAATTTTTTTTTCGACTTTAACAGATCACAACTTCACAATGACTGGGATTTTTTGACTTGGAATGATCAGGATAAATTTTGATCTCAAACAAATAAAGAGAATGTAAATTTTCTATCCCTAATGAGGTGTATATGATTGATCTATTTGGGAGAATCTAACAATGACAAAAAAAAATCTATGATGATCAGAATATATATGATGATCACCGACTCAAAATGATGGATAGGACTCAGACACTATGGATGGTATATAAATACAAAAAACGCAAGAAGAAAAACAACGATGAAGACACGGACAGAAAAATGAATAACCAGGCACGGAAGACACGACCTCGCTCGGGCCAAGGCTCTGATACCAAATGATAACCACACATCTACCTCTTTAATCCTAATTTGGTTTCCAATGATACACAACTAAGTATATGACTCAAGGACCCCAAAACACCCTACTAAAACTAACCCAAAAATTGATTTAAATTCTCAAAATAAATTTGACTTTTTTCCTAGCCTCTCTAAGAACTTCTGGTAACACGGATATATAAACTAAAAATAACGAAACTGTAATTTTTTTTCCTGCCAATTTAATTTTTCAGTCAATTTACTCGTTTTCCGCTTCTGATTTTGGGCTACATATTAAAGTCAATTTACTCTATTTTTTCGACTCTAACTGCTCACTACTTCATAATGACTGGGAATTTAGGACTTGTAATGATCAGGATAAATTTTGATCTCAAACAAATATAGAGCATGTAAATTTTCGATCCCTAATAAGATATATATGATTGATCTAGGATTTAACGAGGAAAAAAAAAATCTATGATGATCAGAATATATATGATGATCACCGACTCAACAAGATGTATAGGACTCGGACACTATGGATGATATATAAACACGAAAAATGAAAGAAAAAACAACGAAGAAGGCACGGACAGAAAAACGAATAACCAGACACGGATGACACGACCTCGTTCGTGGCAAGGCTCTGATACCAAATGATAACCACACATCCCCCTCTTTAATCCTAATTTTCTTTTCCAATGACCCACAACGAAGTATATGACTCAAGGATCCCAAAACACACAACGAAAACAAACCCAAAAAAATTGACAAAATTACTCGAAATTTTTTTGACTTTTTTCCTTTCCTCTCTAGGGACCTCTGGTACAACAGATATCAAAACTAGAAATATCGAAACAACAAATTTTTTTCTCGCTAATTTACTCTTTTCTCAGATCCGATTCAGGCTACTAATTGGCCAATTTTTTTTTCCGACTCTAACATATCACTACTTCACAATGACTTGAATTTAGACTGGAATGATCGTAATAAATTTTATCTCAAACAAAATAAAGAGCGGTAAATTTTGATCCCTAATGATGTGTATATGATCGATCTATTTGGGAGGATCTAATAAGGACAAAAAAAATCTATGATGATCAGAATAATATATGATGATCACTGACTCAACATGATGGATAGGACTCAGATACTCTGGATGGTATATAAACAAGAAAAACGAAAGAAAAGACAACAACGAAGAAGTCACGAATATAAAACCAATAACCGACACGGAAGACACGACCTCGCCGAGGTGGCTCGATACCAAAAAAAACCACACATCTCCTCTTTAATCCTAATTGCTTTCCAACGACCCATAATGAAGTATATGACTCAAAGACTAAAAACACCCAACTAAAATTTACCAAAAAAATCGACCTAATTCCCGAAAAATTTCGACTTTTTCCTAGCCCCTAGGGACCTCTCGTAACACTGACATCAAAACTAGAAATAAAGAATCTACAATTTTTTTCCCGTCAATTTTTGATCCCTAATGAGATCAAAATTATATACACCTCATTAGGTCTTGAAAGTTTATGTCATAGCCCGGTTTGGCAAATCCTTACCGGACCGTGACTTGGGGTTTGGATTAAGTATTTATAAAAGAATAAGGTTTCCAACTCTTTTCCTCTACGAAGAAATATAGATGTTTCTAAACATGAACGAGAATCATGATGGATCAAAATAGCTTATATATATATAAGATGGTTTCAAGGTTCTACCAAAACAGTAGTTTTTACAAGGCTTAACATAGTAACAAACTATAAAAGAGTTCAAGAGATTGGCAATGAATAAAACGTGGGATATGCATATGGAGATGCATTCTCAAGGTGAACCAAAATACTTCATACTTTCGACAAAAGATTCCACTCAACTCCCGCTCTGTTCCATCACTCGCTCAACCTGCACATTTAAAAACAAATATGTAGGGCTGAGTACAAAGATTCACTCAGAGGACACCTGCCGAAAACATTTTACTTTACGAAATATTGTACTGCCTTCATCACAGTAAGACACACGGGTTTTATTTGAAAAGGCCTTGTGCTTACTAAAATACATTTTTCATTACTTTCTCAAAATCATCGCCATGCAAGCATTTTCTCATAACAACGTATATTCCAAGTCGGCTATGGATAACGCCGGGAGGGAGGCCTCCTTCACCCGACGCACGATCGATCGCAACCGGTGATTCGCATAACCGATCGCAACCGTGATTCGTATAACCGATCGCAACCGCGATTCGAAGCTAATGTGTACACAACCCTAGCCGGGAATTTCTACCATACACCTCCGCCTCAGATCCGAACCAGATCGATCGATCTGTTGCCTGTGCAACCCGAATGGACATATACAAAACATAAAACATTTTGGCGTAAAATATCGATCTCATCATTTGCGTAAAACAAGAAAGTAATAACAAGAAAAGATTTTCCAAGAAAGCTCGTAAATGGTTTTGATAAGAAGCCCACCTCGAGAACTTATAGTTCTTACGTCACTAGTTTACTTTTCGCTTCCTTTTCCTTCGAAAGTAATCCTTTCAACGTGAGAAACGAGATTTAGTACATCACCACGCTTTTCCCAAAACCATCGATCCGAAACAACGGACTTACTAACATCAACTCTACTAGCATCAACGGATTCTTTTATCTTACTTAACAACTATATCATTTCACGTAGGTTACGAATCTCAATCTCATAACTATCTTCATGTCACGCCCCCACTCCGGATAGCCCGGACTAGAGGGTGACTAATACTAGGAATAGTATTATAGGACAAACAGACTAAGATAGAGGTACGTATCGATTATAAACTAGCATGCTTGACAGGTTTGATAATACAATATCCCAATGATTAAAAAAGTTTAGGCCATCAGACCCAAAGACTTACCATGGTCTGATGGACCTCAATAGTTCAAAATAGAAGACATAATGTAATAGAGTTCAGAGTTTAGCAGCGGAAAGTGTGTGAATACATATGTGATGATATGTATTCAAGGTGAAAGCAAAATCCTAAATAAAACGGTCAAGGACACGGGACTCCTCAACACATCCTCCATCATCACCATCAGAGCTCAACCTGCACATTTAAAAACAAACATGCAGGGCTAAGTACAAGAAATTGCACTCGGAGACTCATGCCGAAAACATTTGATAATATTTGAATTACCGCCAATATCAAGGTAAGTCACAAGAGTTTTAGATGAAATGCCTCAGGCTTACTAAAACATTTTCGTTCAGAACATCGCCTACCGAACATTTTCGTGTGTGTGATCCATATCCCGATATCATAATTCATCATAATGTCAATATCATCGTTCAAACGTCGTGAAGCGAGGCCTCCTCAACGACGCCGAACCGCCATGGCCCGCACAAAGCACAGTCCCATTCAAGTGTACACGTTAACAATCATATCGTTCCAACCTTCACGCCAATCCTAGCTGCATTAACCTCCGGCTCAGATCCGACATTAATAAAAGGTTGGGCGCGACCAACAAAATTCATAACATATAGTTCCAACCTTCATGCCGTAGTGATTCACACAAAATGTAATATTTTCGCACGTAATATCATAAACAGTTGATAAACAGTTGGAATAGTGTTGTAAATGAATTCCTTCAGAAAGAGTAGCAAAGTCACGCTTGTTTGAAAAGAAAGCCCACCGACTATAATTCGTCAAACCGAGTCCCAGGTTTGTTTGCTTTGTTAATGCCCAATCGCCTCGCTCAGGCCCACACCTTTACACAAAAGCGATATTTTAGCACGTTGTCACGCTTATCGAGACTCGCAAAGTTCAAGACAAATTCGATATTCTATATCGATATAAACCGAATTCCTCAATGAATTCAATATGCTTTCACATACGTAATTAATCGAACTATTCTCGCTTCTTCGAGACACGCTCAACTATTTCGATTTTAACCTTTCCGGCTTAAACGCTCAACGATAAGCACGCTTTCGATATAAGGATTTCATTTGTGAAATCTTTTCTTACTAATGAGGTATCATACTCAATTAGTACATCTTACGCCGTATTAGGCGTATTTATCGAACGATAATCAGACGTTGACTTTAAAAGTCAACGCCGGTCAACAATGTCAACCATTTTGACTTTTAAATAGTAATTCCTTACCATTTCATTTTATAAATCAATTTCGATCGATTAAAATCGAAGTCCCATTTCTTGATTTGTCACGTAAATCAAAGGACTTATGAATAATTTTCGCATTTATTAATCCTTTTAATAATTAAAATGCGATTTTCGATTTAAAACGTTATTAAATAAACGCTTGTCTCAAACATAGTAATCTATGTTTATGAAATTTTATAAAATTCAAATATGTCTAAAATAATTATTAGACATATATTTTATTAATGAACTGAATTAAAAAGGATTTAAAAACCCTTATAATTATCGAAAAATTATCGGTAATTAGTTGAAAATTACCAAATGATTTTCTAAAAATTTTCTAAATTACTATAGTGCATTATTATACACTATGGTCCAGAATAAGAATTAATAACATCCATATGATATTGTTTGTCATTTATTAACATATATATATATATATAGCTACGGTAATTCCATAAATTATGGAATAATTATCCAAAAATTCCCAAAATTTATATATAAGTAGTATAATGTCCCAATATCAGTATATGTCACAATTATAACCTATAGTCCATTATAACCATTCATTCACCAATATAATTCTCAAAGCAATCGGTAATTATAAGTTAATTACCAATTAATTATCAAACAATTTCTAAAAATTCCAAATAATTTATGACATGATTAAAAATTATATTATAACATTGTAACATCACAACATCAACCAAAAACATTTGAATCATTACCATATGGAGCTTAATAGCTCTCGGCTTTTTTGATTAAATGTAGTAATTGGTTTTCAACAATTCCAACAATTATATACTATGCTTATACACTATAGTATAACAATATAACATCATTTAATCATCAAAAACCAATTAAATCATCACCTAAAAGAGTATGGTAGCTCACGGCTTCTTTGATTTAAATATGGTATTTGATTTCCAAAAATTCTAATAATTATACACTATGTTTATATACTATAGTATAACAATAATACATCATAACATGAATCAAAATCAATTAAATCATCACCTTAATGAGTATGGTAGCTCACGGCTTCTTTGATTTAAATATGGTATTTGATTTCCAAAAATTTTAATTAACATACCATAGGTTTAAAACATATCATAGATCAATAATCCATTACTAAAATACATAAGCAATAATCGGTCATTACCAAATAATTTTATAATGTTTTCAAAAATTATAATAAACATATCCTATGGTTCGAAAATCATGAATATATGCTAGATCCATTTCAACAATTTAATATATAAACATCTATGCTCATCTAACATATACTCACATATATTTTCGAAATAAAATCATCAAGAACAACATTCATCCATAGTTCATTCATAGAACATTTAAAACATACACAAATATATATATAGCATTCGAAATCCCTATACTCATATATATATATATATATATATATATATATCACGATTTTTGCTTGAACAAAGGATGATAAAATCGAAGCTATGGTGCCTTGTTTTACCTTGAAATGGTATAGAATCACAAGAATGGAGTAGGTATCAACTTGGTGGAGAAGAAATGAGAAGAAGAAGAAGCAAAGCTTTCAAAAATGGGGAGGGCTCTCGGTTTCAAAGACAAAATGGAGAGGAGAGAGTGAGAAATGTGAGGAGAGGATGGAAGAGTGTTTGATATGTGAGAGTGTATAATGAGGAAGGAAGTGAAGAGTCCTCCTATAGCCTCTCCTCCTATTTTACACGGCACACACACATGGATAGCTCACAAGTGGCAGCATTTTCTTGTGAGTGGGCTAGGTGATCATGAGCTAGAGTGGAAAGCCTGCCATGCATTGGCAAGCAGAAAAGTAGAAATCATTGTGTATGGGGGTGTGTTGGTCGACGGTTATTAAGGTCCCAAGGGTGGGATTTAATTTATTTCACTCCTTAATACATTATATATATCATACATGATCATAGATATATAATACAAGCCATTAAAAATAATTAAAACATTATATAGGCATTAATTCGAAATATCGAGTAAAAATAGGTATAAGATTATAAATCACACCATTAAATACTACACAAGGCATTTTCGTCCCATATATACACATACATATCATAATGTATGGTTTAGATAATAAATAATAGCATAGGATAAAATAATAGTGTCATTTCATGCATACGAAACCCTAATTTTAAAATTAGGGTTTCGAAACCCATATATATATAATATCGAGTTTTCATTGTTCAAAAATGATTTTAATGCTTAATAATACTCATATATATCATAACATATATGTTAGATACCATAGGATAATTTAATGGTATCATTTCATGTGAAAAACCATAGTTTAAGCACATAGGGTTTTCGAAAAACCCATTTCGAAAATATCGAATTTTAATAGCTAAAAATTCAATTTTAATAATTAATAATACTGTAATTATATAAAATAATAATAGGAAATTAAATATAATAATTTCACGAGCATTAAACTCATTTTTCAAACGTCTTCAGGCGTTGACGTTAAACGTCTCAAAACGTTCAAAATCGACTCATCTCAAAATGGTCGTAGTAAGTTCGTGCTTACTCAATAAATATATTCCATTTAATATGGGAATTAATATGAAATTAATTCCAAGCTTTCTGACCGAAATTCCATAAAATGGGACGTTCGACACGCGTTCGACGTTAAAAATAAGTTGTCAATTACTTGCGATATTCGATTCTGAATTCACAATCCTTAGTGAATATAAAAAAAAATTCGTTATTAAGGTACTTGTAATATTCCAAAGAAACGAACGTATGATTACGGTAATTTAAACCCGTGAATTATGGTTTTGCCATATATTTTTTTTTTTACAACATCGAATAGTGTGATTTCGATTCAGTATTATTATAACGAATTCCTTTTTATATTCACTAAGGATTGTGAATTAAGGAATTGAATTATTACGAAAAGATTCATTAATATATTTTAACGTCGAACGCAGATCGAACGTCAAGATTTTATGGAAATTCGAGCAAAGTAAAGCTGGAATTAATTTCCATCTTAATTCCTATATTAAATGGAATATATTTATTAAGTAAGCACGAACTTACTACCACCATTTTGAGATGAGTCGATTTTGAACGTTTTGAGACGTTAACGCCAACGCCTGAGACGCTTTGAAAATGAGTTTAATGATCAGAAATTATTATTATTTAATTTCCTATTATTATTTTATATAATTACCGTATTAATAAATATTAAAATCGATTTTGAGCGTTTAAAATTGATAATTTTCGAAATGGATTTTCGAAAACCCTAATTTTATAAACTATGGTTTTAACACATGAAATGATACCATTAAATTATCCTATGGTATCTAAACTATATGTTATGATATATATGGATATTATTAAGCTTTAAAATTTAATTTTGAGCATTAAAACTTCGGTATTGTGTATTTAATATTTCAAACCCTAATTTTGAAATTAGGTTTTGTAAAATGAAATGTGCTATTATTTTATCCTATGCTATTATTTATTATCTAAATCACATATTATGATATATATGAGTATGTTTTGATCGAGATCGACATGAGTATCAATAATAGGTGTGAATTATAATTTTATCCTATTTTCCTATTATTCTCGAAAATTTCAATACATGCCTAAGAGGTGATTTAATTATTTTATGACTCAGATTTTATACCTATGATCATGTATGATATATATATATATTGTATTAATGTACAAAAATAAAATAAATCCTACCTATTTGGACCCCTAAACCTTAAGTTATCATGGATTGACAAGGCATGCTTGTCACCTCCTTAAACACCCAATGCATGAAGAGCTCCTTTACACTCCTCAATCATCATCTCCTACTCCCAAAAATTTGCTGCAATCTCATCGTTGTGTGTGGGTAACCGTGTACAAGAGAGAGAGAAATAGGGGACTCTTCCTTTCAATACACTTTACGATTATACTCTCTCCAAACATTTTTGAACACACACAACACACTTCACTCTCTCATTTTCTGCAAAAATCGAGAGCAACACTCTCATTTTCAAAAATTTTCCTTCTTCTCTTCTTCTTCTCCTACACCATTCCCACCATGGAAGAGAAAGCTCAAGCTCCATCTCTCATTCATCTTCAAATTCGTGGCTAAGGTATAACTACCTCCTATGACTCTTAGACATGACTAAATCATACTTGCATGCTTAGATTGATGATCTTGGTGGTGATTTGGGGTGATAGATTCATCATTTTCGTGATTATATGAAATGCATACAAGAAGAGTAAGCTTAAAATTGAAAACTGAAGTATGTTACGAAAACAGTAACTTAATAAAATTATTTGACTAAGTTACAGTGGTCAGATGAATGTAAAATTTTACTATGTTGAAATTAAACATGTCTATTACGTCTCTGTAAAATTTAAAGTCAATCCAACTTGATTTGCTATTTTAATTCTATTTTGCAATAACACTGCACAAATCTGAAAAATTTCGGTTTTCATCACCCACGGTCCGTGGCTTTCGTTTCGAGTTTGGCTAATGGTAAAAAACTCTAAAAATTGGCATAAACATAATTTATCATGTCTAGAAGATTTATGTAAAATTTCAGAATTTTCTAAATTTTTTTACTATTTATCCCAGATTTTACAAGCTAACTGCACAAAACTGTCACGGGAGTGATAGCTTGTGGTAAAATATTTTTATCTCCCAACATATTTTGAATCATTGAGTTAGACTTTTTCTGGATTAAACTAGACTTAAGTGGCTTTTCAATATGATTGTTTGCATTCCCAGATTCCTTATAATAAACACACGGTGGAATTTTAAAGTTGACGCATTGCAGTAAGCTTTTCTGGACAAACTGCATTAGTCTAATTCCTTGTTAATCAACTGCTTAGGTACGACTTTTACGTGAGATGTTCAAGCCGTTTGTAGCCCGACTTTGACTTTGGTTTCTTCATAAGAAATGTTCCTTACCATGTCTAGTTGTGATCTGAAAAGTTTGATCTGAAACCAAGTTTTATAGGTATACCTTTCATCGACCCAAATTCACCTACTTGAATGTTGTCCTTTCCAACTAGTCTACTTTGAACTTACGATTTCTCGTTGCATCAAGTATCTTCCAGTATGGTCTTCATGAAACATGTAGTTCTTATTACAAGGTTTCTAAAATGGTATCTTTCAGTCATTTTGGTATTATGAGTCAAAATTTACGAGCCTCGCAAAATCCTCGTCGTTAAGCTAAATCTGAAACTGAAAATTTTTCTAAGCATAGAAGTCGGTTTGAGCTGCCCAATTTGAGACCAGATATCTCCGAACCACGACTCTTTTGGATCGACTTCCTTCTTAGAACTTATAGTACATGTTTAGAGGTTTTCAGAATGTATCCTTGTACGGTCATACGTATTTTGAGTCGAGAGTTATAAATCGTCAAAGTATGACACTGGGTTGTTTTAAGTTGTTTTGCCAAAATTAAATACTTGAAATTTGACTAAGTGTTGGAACTCCCTTGGTGAAATATGCCTTATGTGAATATGGTGATGATCGATTGATACATGGATGATATTAATACATATTAATGACCATAAGTGTATAATAATACACTATATGATTTAGAAAATTTTGGAAATCATTGGTAATTTTAAGAATTTCCAAAGCGTTAAAGGAACTATAAGGATTTTAAATCCTTTTAATTAGGAGTGATAATATATTATATGTCTAAATCTTATTTTAGACATATTGGGAATTTATAAAATTTTATAAACATGCATCACTATGTTATAACGAAACGCTTTATTTAATAAACATTATAAGTGAATAATAAGGATTATGGATAAATGGATTAATGTTTAAGAAAATATTAATAAAGTTCATCGATTTACGTTACAAATCGAGAAATAGGACTTTATTTAAAAGAAATCGATTGAAATCGATTAATAACATGAATTAGTAAGAAATTACTATTAAAAATCCATATGTCGAGAAACGATAATACGCTGAACGCTTAAACCGGAAAGGTTAAAACGATATAATTGAACGTGTCTCGAAGAACTAGAACGGTTCAATTGAAATACGTAATTGAAAAGCGTATTGAATTCGTTAAGGAATTCAGTTTATATCGATGTAGAATATCGAAGTTTATTCTAGACTTTGAGAGTCTCGAGAAACGAGAACGATGTACTAAAACATCGCTTTTACGTAAAGGTGTGGACGCGGACGCGACGACCGGGCGTTGACGAGAAATCAAACTTAAGAACTCAAGTTAGGACGAACCATAGTCCAGGTGGGCTTCTTATCTTCAAAATGTGGGCTTACTTTTCAAACAAGATGTGACTTTACTGTTATAAAATGAGTTTATTTACAATGCTTATTCTACAACCTGCTGACAAATGTTTATTGCAGACACCGCCAAAATATTCTGCTTTGTGTATGGATCCTATCTGTTATGCCCGTAGTAGGCTGTGGCGATGGTTGGAACTATATTATGATTGAGTTATGTCATTTGGGTCGGGCCCAACCTTTAAATGTCGGGTCTTGTGCCGGATGATAAATGCCCAGCTAGGATTGGCGTGAAGGTTGGAACTATTGCTATGTTAACATATGCTTGTGAGAGCGATTTGTGTAGTCAGACGGGATTACGGTCGGTCACGGCGTCGTAGATGGGAGGCCCTCTCGACGCTTGATTTTAACATCATATGAATTGTGACTATGAGATACGGACCATACACACCAAGAAAATGCCCGCCAGCGATGTTTACTTAACCGAAAATGTTTTAGTAAGGACAAGGCCTTTCGACTAAAACCCTTGTGTCTTACCCTGATATTGCTAGTGTAATTAAATTATCAAATGTTTTTGGCATGAGTCCACTGAGTGCATTCTTGTACTCAGCCCTGCATGTTTGCTTTTAAATGTGCAGGTTGAGCAGATGATGGATGGAGCAGTGTTGAGCAATATGAATATTGTCGCGAAAGTTTTATACCTGATAGTACATCGTCATATGTACATATCACATGTTTTCCGCTGCAAGAACTTAAGTTATGTACTAAAGTCCAAGAACATGCTTGTCATATGAATTACGGCTTTTGTTAAGGAGAATTCCCCTGTTCAATTATACATGTTTAGAGTTACAATCCCTTCTAAATCATACTTAGGTTTGAGGGGATGTGACAGAGTGGTATCAGAGCGGTTCGCTCTTGAACCCAAAATCCCCTTTAAGATTAAGTCTAGATTGAGTCAATAGACTTCTAGAGATCAGCTGACAATGCTCAACACTCCATCACATCAAGCTCAACCGAAATGAGGTAAATGATTCTTTTTCCAAGTTTTGAAAATTACCCTGGCCAGATGAATGTTTATGAAATGATTTTTATTCAAATAAAAGGAAAAGATTGAAAGTGAAAAAGGATGGAAAAGATTTTTTTTCAAAAAGAGATTTCCACAATATGCAGGTATGGGACTGCATATTTAAGGAAAGCTCAAAAGATTCCCACAATATGCAGGTATGTGACTGCATATTTAAGGAAACTTAAAGGATTTGATTTATGATAGATAAATGATTTTCTCGGTTTTGAAATCGAAAAGTTTGAAGTGAAGGATGATTGAAATGATCTTTCAAAAGAAATGAAAGCTATGAGAAAGGTTGAGAATGAATGTTATGACAAATGATTTGTCGAGAAAGTTATGAAAAGAGGGAAGATATAAGGGAGATGATGACAATGATGTGAGAAAGTTTCAGCATGATATGCCAAAGATGAAATATTTGAAATCCTGAAATTCAATAAGGGTTCATTATTATGAATAAAGTTATGTTATTTATGCTTTAAAGTGATTGAGATTGGAAACTGATTTGTCAAAATGATATGTTGAATTCGTGAAATTCGACGTAAGTACATGCGCATAAATGAGCTACGATGAATATTTGAAGTTTTACTTCAAACTTCAAAGTTGTTATGATGATGAGCATGCTAGCTCAACAGAACGTAGACTTTTTAAGAAGCATGATCCCTTTTTACGAAAGAACATAGAAGTAAGAACTTCCTCCCATTACAAGAACAAGAGTAACGATGGATTTGAGAACTTCATTCCATTTTGAGTATCGAAAGGCAAAGGATTTATACGAAATTGTGCGACCTCGACTTCGACCTCGGCATGTCCGACTGTCGACTTTGATTTCGGGAATTTATAACGTCGACTTTGACATATCGACTTGGGTAGCTTATGCGACCTCGACGTCGGCATTTCTCTGTACTACCGCGGCATCGGTAACGGCATGCACAACCTTGGTGTCGGCATCGCTTATGACCTCGGCGCGAGCGCGTGTAAATTTTTCCTGCACTGCGCAGTGATTTTGTTTTGATTATTTCTCGATCGTGTGAACTCCGTTTTACGTACGGTTTTCGCCTACGTGCCCCTAATGTACTGTACTTCATTTCTTATGAAGGACCAAATTCCTGATTCCTACTCCAGGATTTATGAGGATCAGTTGAAGCTAGCTCTATGATTTATAGAAAGTAAGAACGTTATAGTATGACACGAATCTTAGAATGTTACTAAGAAAGTAAGATTGCCAGCAATACAAGTAGAGCCACGATGTACATAAGAACCTTGGTTGATGACCTATTATGGGTATATAAGCTTTCAAAAATTATATTCATCACCCAATTTTTGTCGTTGAGTTTAACTCTATGACCTAGTTCCAATTGAGAATTCATTCGAGTTTCTCACTTCTTCTGAAGAAAATTTTCAACCCAAAAATTCATAAAGTATCCTTTTGAACCCAAATCCTAGCGTGACTGAGAAAATATTTGTGACGGGTCTGGCCAACCCATATGACCAAAGAAATCTCAGTAGTCGTCATTCTGGTCTTCGGACTCTAGAGCCCCATTTATTTGGTCTAAAAAGCATATCGATTCAATCTTTGAGAAGATGTTATTTTGATTTGTGAGACAACGCCTTTTGCAAGTAGTCGTGATAATTCTTTCTCGACTCTTGAAACCATCAAGTATGACGAACGTTGACTTACCTTGTCACCTAAGTACGAATTAGTGAAACGATAAACATCGACATGAAATAGGTTGACTTATTCCACCACCCAAAGATTTCGCAGAAGAAGGCGATAGACATCAAGAAATCGGGATGTAAGGAAAATCTCATGAGACGAGATATTTTTCCCATGATACACATGGATGTGATGACTCTTGATGGGTTTTACCAAGATTGGTAACAAATGAAGTTATACCTTCATACGATTGTTACGATAATCAAGTTATGAATAAGATACTCTGTAGCATTGAATGCAAGAGTAAAAGCAAGAAAAGTATACGATATCCGTGAGATATGAACTCCCCTTTTTTATGTCATAACAAGAGAGATTACAACTTACCTTTAAGATAGTTGGTTGTCCTTAAAACCTCGTTAGTAGGTTGGACATGTTTAAAAGAGTAAAGATGCATACAAGATATTCTTTTCAAAGGATATATATATATATAAGGAAATGATAGCGTCTCAGAAAATTGATCTCTCACCTTATACCTCAGTCAATGAGATTATGCTTGAGCATAATCGATTCCAAGTAATTGAAACTTGGTTAAACAAATGATAATGAGATTAAGGAATCATAATCTTTGAGATTGTGTGAACGACGAGGATAGCCCTAGTATGTAAATCAAGTGTGAAGAAAATATCTTCAAAAACAAGGCATGGAAGATAGATGCTTGGAATTTAAGTTATGGTGTACGAATGTACGACCCTACCAAGACATACGACAATGATAACGGTTCTAGTCCAGGAAGTGGGAACCGAAGTATAACGAAAGTAAGATTACTTTCAAATACCGTGCCCAAGAAAAAGGGACAAAAGTGGGAAATAACTGAAGAAACTATGAGCTATACATTTATAAGATAGTCTACGACATGATATAAGCTTCAGAGACATATGGCTTGATAAATAAGAATTTCCCCTGAAAAGAGTTAAAGTAAGGATATATGAGAAATATATTCCTAAGATCGATGAAGTGAAAAAGGGAATGGAGTCATTCATACTGGATTAGGAATGAATGACAGTGATAGAGACATGACGATCTCTACGATAAGATTTAATTATAAAAATATCAATATCAAAGGATGGTTAGATGTAGACCTAATCACAAATGCTATTGGTAAAAGCATAACGATACAGATACCCGAGAAGTATGAGGTGAATGAGGCAACAGAAGGCCATAGCAATGGAACATAATGTCCCAATGGAAAGGACAATGACATATGAAATAGATGTTTACTTGAATAAACGGAACACCGTAGACCAAAGCATATACTTTAGACCGAAAACAAAACAAACAAAACCCAAAAGGCAGGATAGGTATGAGGAAATTTCTAATACCTATAAGATTTTGTTCAATTAGGTGCTTCGCTGACAATGCGCAAGCACGCCAAGAAGCGATGGAACCCAATTTAGGTAAGCGCATCAAGATTTAGAACCTCCTTATCGACACGAAAATCATGGCCATCGCAAGAGTTGCTCAAGCGTAGAATCGAGCCTAGAATCGCCTAAAATTCTATCCAATGATTTGAATCATTATATCTATGAGGAACGAGATATAATTTTAGAGACAAGAAGTTTCAGTAAATGGCCGTCATTCACGTGATCGATGGCTCGGCCAAATCTTTTCGTTAAAAGGTTTTAAGCGATGTGATATTAGTACCCACTATTCGCACATGCGAATAAATTTAGAGCGATATCGACTAAGGGTGTAGACGAAATGAGTATTAAGATGAGTGTCATGAGTTGTGTCATAAGTAGTCTACAGTGTTATATACGCCTTAAGGTGTATACTTCCTTAAGAGATCCTTCTTGTTTAAAAATTCCTCCATTGCTTAAATTAAGTCGGACTTATCTAGAAATATCCGCTTACAAATGGCGTAAAACGGAAGTTTAACGGTAAGAGATTAACCACGTGGCCTACAAGCATGGAACTCACACGAGAAGATCGGCCTTTTTATTATGAGCTAGGCATGGATTTAGAACAGATTTGGAGAAAATTTTACACCTCTAGATGGACGCCAAAGTTATAGAGTGACAAATGAGGATGGTATCCAACGACTTACATGTCGCTTGCCAACAGACAAGGTGGTTTTGCAAAAGAAGTTTCAAAAGAATATTTTCTCCATAATAAAATTCCAAAGGTCGGGCAAACTTACCGTGATTTGCCAATGTGCTCAAGTATATCCATAATACGTATGGAACGGCACCTACAAGTACTTGTCCTAGTCCTGGCAAGTTACACCGCACGGCATGATAGAATGTTCGCACTTAATGTTTCAAATGCCACCCCACGCCCGTGCGTCAATGGTACCAAGAAGAGACGAGAAGGGCAAAAGGGCAGGATCTTATCGCCTCGCGGATTAGAGAATTACCGCTACCAACCCAGCCATACTTTCGATAAAAGTAACAACAACTTCGGTATTGAAGAAGAAACGGGGAGCAGCTGGACCCCTGGCTCTCTGGAGGAGAATAATCCTCGGGAGTATGAAACAAAACGCATTTAGAGAAAGGCAAGTTTCGAGGAGGAGTAGGACTCCGACGAAGGTCACTCAGAGACATAGAATCCTAGGATCCTATAAGACTTATATGTAGATATTTGATCATGATGAAAACGGTGTGATTATAATATGTAAAATAAACGTAGTTGGAATATTTCGTGAATATGTTAAATGTGGTGTCGAAATTTTGGGTGTAAAAAGAACTAGATGCCTTGTAATCAGTCGGCTCGATAAACCGACCCTAGTAATTAATGTATAAAAAGTCCTCATTTGAGGCATTTTGGTGTAATATTATATGGCCTTTATAGAATGGTATCCGAAATACGAAAACGAATCGTTCCGAATAAGATATAGCTACTATGAGATAATAATTAAGCCATTCGGACTGACAAATGCACCAGCCTTGATCATGAACCTCAAAAAGTCGAGTGTTCCACACGTACTTAGATAATTTTTATCTTAATCTTTGTGGATAAAGTTCTTACCTATTCAAAGGACGAAGAAGAACATAAAGAACATTGAAGGACTGTCTTACGACTTTTAAGAGCCGGACAGATTTTGCCAAGTACAGTATTGTGTATTTCGGCGTAAAGGAGAAATATTCCTCAGGCATATAGTGTCCTTAGAAGAAGTCAATGTGGACCTGACAAAGGGCAAAGCAATTAAGAACGAAGGTCGTCGATGACCTAAAATGAGACCAGGAATTTCTTAGATAAATGGACTACTATCAAAAGAGCCATTGAGAACTCTCTAAAGTAGCAAGACCAATAACATAGAAAAGGGATGAAATTACGTGGAGTAATAAAATAGAGGCTATGTATTAATATGAGAAAGATAATAGCTTATGATCACAATGACTTAGGCCACATGAATGGAATTTTTCCAACTCCTGACTTGAAATAGTGACAGTAGTATAAATACCAAAGTCTTGAAGACATCACTCCTATGACAATAAGTTAAGAACCCTTCTCAACTTGCGAAAGTTTGAATTTATTCTTCGAGCAAGGAAATGTGGATACAGTGATGAGAAAGATGGCTCAATTAGTAAAAGATTATAAGTGTGATAAATGATCACCGAGGATGGTAAATGTAGAATCTAATACCGAGTTATAAAATTCAGCTAAATCATAGTATGTCCCAAATGTAAAAGGAAAACTCATTGGAAAGTTTAAGAAAATGAGAATGTAAATAGTCGGGCATTCAAAGGATTTAACGAAGTTGTACTCTCACACCCAAGGTGACGTATGACTAAAAAGAGAGAATGGAGATGGGAATAGAATGCAAATTAAGATAAGGAATGAAAGGCTGAAGAATTTTAAGGAGCGCTGGACAATGTTATATCGTCTAAGGAAGGATTATATATATATATATATATATATATATCCAAGCAATGATAAGCTTAGAGATGAAACCAAGAATGAAGTTCATGACCCTTCTCCTACCGCCCACCTAGGCAACTTTAAGATATGTTATGATTTACGAGAAAGGTTAGATAGTAAGGAATGAATTGAGATGTAACCATGATTGTCGAGCCGTGTCTCGGTTACCAACAAAGTGAAGGCATTGTATCAAAGGCCTTATAAGAGGTTTTAATCTCTAGAGCTACACGAATGAAAATGGAATGATATAGCAATGAATCTTATGATGTGTTACGCCAAAGTCATAAAGAAGTCGCGTGACTACTATATTGGTAGTAATGGATTGACTCGCCAATCGTGTTTTGTCTCTCGCTATTCGAGATAACTCAGAGACCCAAAAGTTAGCTCGGACGCATAAAAAGGAAATTGTATATTTTCGGGAGTACCAAAACCTATCGCTTCAAATAGAAACTTCAAGAGTACCCCTAGATTTTGAACTAACTCACAAAAGGAGTTTGACACGAGATTGAGCCTTAACATAGATGTCCACTCACAGACAGATAGACGGAGCAAGTCGATTCCGTTAGTCAAAGTGTTGTGGAGACACCACGGACAAGAAGAAGCTACGTAGGAGCTTGAAGAAGCGATGAGAGAAAAATACCCCGATTTATTTTTCTAGAGGTATACAAATTTCGGGACGAAATTTTTCTTAAGGGGGGTGGAATGTAATATTCCAAAGAAAAGAACGTATGATTACGGTAATTTAAACCCGTGAATTAGGGTTTTGCCATATATATTTTTTTTTTTACAACATCGAATAGTGTGATTTCGATTCAGTATTATTATAACGAATTCCTTTTTATATTCACTAAGGATTGTGAATTAAGGAATTGAATTATTACGAAATGATTCGTCAATATATTTTAACGTCGAACGCGTATCGAACGTCAGTATTTTATGGAAATTCCTGAGCAGTAAAGCTTGGAATTAATTTCCATCTTAATTCCTATATTAAATGGAATATATTTATTAAGTAAGTACGAACTTACTACGACCATTTTGAGATGAGTCGATTTTGAACGCTTTGAGGCGTTGAACGCCAACGCCTAGAGACGCTTTGAAAAATGAGTTTAATGCTCAGAAATTATTATTATTTAATTTCCTATTATTATTTTATATAATTACAGTATTAATAAATATTAAAATCGAATTTTGAGCGTTTAAAATTGATAATTTCGAAATGGATTTTGAAAACCCTAATTTTATAAACTATGGTTTTAACACATGAAATGATACCATTAAATTATCCTATGGTATCTAAACTATATGTTATGATATATATGGATATTATTAAGCTTTAAAATTTAATTTTTGAGCATTAAAACTCGGTATTGTGTATTTAATAATTTCGAAACCCTAATTTTCGAAATTAGGGTTTTGTGTGCATGAAATGTGCTATTATTTTATCCTATGCTATTATTTATTATCTAAATCATATATTATGATATATATGAGTATGTTTTGATCGAGATTGACATGAGTATCAATAATAGGTGTGAATTATAATTTTTATCCTATTTTCCCTATTATTCTCGAAAATTTCGAATACATGCCTAAGAGGTGATTTAATTATTTTATGACTTGTATTTTATACCTATGATCATGTATGATATATATATTGTATTAATGTACAAAAATAAAATAAATCCTACCTATTTGGACCCCTAAACCTTAAGCCATCATGGATTGACAAGGCATGCTTGTCACCTCCTTAAACACCCAATGCATGAAGAGCTCCTTTTACACTCCTCAATCATCATCTCCTACTCCCCAAAAATTTGCTGCAATCTCATCATTGTGTGTGGGTAACCGTGTACAAGAGAGAGAGAAATAGGGGGACTCTTCCCCTTTCAATACACTTTACTCATTATACTCTCTCCAAACATTTTTGAACACACACAACACACTTCACTCTCTCATTTTTCTGCCAAAAATCGAGAGCAACACTCTCTCATTTTCAAAAATTTTCCTTCTTCTCTTCTTCTTCTCCTACACCATTCACACCATGGAAGAGAAAGCTCAAGCTCCATCTCTCTCATTCATCTTCAAATTCGTGGCTAAGGTATAACTACCTCCTATGACTCTTAGACATGACTAAATCATACTTGCATGCTTAGATTGATGATCTTGGTGGTGATTTGGGGTGATAGATTCACCATTTTCGTGATTATATGAAATGCATACAAGAAGAGTAAGCTTAAAATTGAAAACTGGAAGTATGTTACGAAAACAGTAACTTAATAAAATTATTTGACTAAGTTACAGTGGTCAGATGAATGTGAAATTTTACTATGTTGAAATTAAACATGTCTATTACGACTCTGTAAAAGTTCAAGTCAATCCAACTTGATTTGCTATTTTAATTCTATTTTTCAATAACACTGCACAAATCTGAAAAATTTCGGTTTTCATCACCCACGGTCCGTGGCTTTCGTTTCGAGTTTTGCTAATGGTAAAACTCTAAAAATTGGCATAAACATAATTTAGCATGTCTAGAAGATTTATGTAAAATTTCAGAATTTTCTAAATTTTTTTACTATTTATCCCAGATTTTACAAGCTAACTGCACAAAACTGTCACGGGAGTGATAGCTTGTGGTAAAATATTTTTATCTCCCAACATATTTTGAATCATTGATTTAGACTTTTTCTGGATTAAACTAGACTTAAGTGGCTTTTCAATATGATTGGTTGCATTCCCAGATTCCTTATAATAAACACACGGTAAAATTTTAAAGTTGACGCATTGCAGTAAGCTTTTCTGGACAAACTGCCTTAGTCTAATTCCCTTGTTAATCAACTGTTCGAGTATGACTTTTACGTGAGATGTTCAAGCCGTTTGTAGCCCGACTTTGACTTTGGTTTCTTCATAAGAAATGTTCCTTACCATGTCTAGTTGTGATCTGGAAAGTTTGATCTCAAACCAAGTTTTATAGGTAAACCTTTCACTGACCCAAATTCACCTACTTGAATGTTGTCCTTTCCAACTAGTCTACTTTGAACTTACGTATTTCTCGATGCATCAAGTATCTTCCAGTATGGTCTTCATGAAACATGTAGTTCTTATTACAAGGTTTCTAAAATGGTATCTTTCAGTCATTTTGGTATTAGGAGTCAAAAGTTACGAGCCTCGCAAAATCTCTCGTCGTTAAGCTAAATCTGGAAATCCTGAAATTTTTTCTTAAGTATAGAAGTCAGTTTGAGTTGCCCACTTTGAGACCGTATATCTCCAGAACCACGACTCTTTTGGATCGACTTCCTTCTTAGAACTTATAGTACATGTTTAGAGGTTTTTAGAATGTATCCTTGTACGGTCATACGTATTTTGAGTCGAGAGTTATAAATCGTCAAAGTATGACACTTGGGTTGTTTTAAGCTGTTTTGCCAAAAATTAAATACTTGAAATTTGACTAAGTGTTGGAACTCCCCTTGGTGAAATATGCCTTATGTGAATATGGCGATGATCGATTGATACATGGATGATATTAATACATATTAATGACCATAAGTGTATAATAATACACTATATGATTTAGAAAAATTCTTGGAAATCATTGGTAATTTTAAGAATTTCCGAAAGCGTTAAAGGAACTATAAGGATTTTAAATCCTTTTTAATTAGGAGTGATAATATATTATATGTCTAAATCTTATTTTAGACATATTGGGAATTTATAAAATTTTATAAACATGGATCACTCTGTTATAACGAAACGTTTTATTTAATAAACATTATAAGTGAATAATAAGGATTATGGATAAATGGATTAATGTTTAAGAAAAATATTAATAAAGTTCATCGATTTACGTTACAAATCGAGAAATAGGACTTTACGAAAAGAAATCGATTGGAAATCGATTAATAACATGAATTAGTAAGAAATTACTATTAAAAATCCGTATGTCGAGAAACGTATAAATACGTTGAACGTTTAAATCGGAAAGGTTAAACGATATAATTGAACGTGTCTCAAGAACGAGAACGGTTCAATTGAAATACGAATTGAAAAGCGTATTGAATTCGTTATGAATTCGGTTTATATCGATGTAGAATATCAAGTTTTTCTGACTTTGAGAGTCTCGAAACGAGAACGATGTACTAAAACATCGCTTTTACGTAAAGGTGTGGACGCGGACGCCACGACCGGCGTTGACGAGAAATCAAACTTAAGAACTTAAGTTAGGACGAACCATAGTCCGGTGGGCTTTATCTTCAAAATGTGGGCTTACTTTTCAAACAAGACGTGACTTTCTTCGTTATAAAATGAGTTTATTTACAATGCTTATTCTACAACCTGCTGACAAATGTTTATCAGACACCGCCAAAATATTCTTTTGTGTATGGATCCTATCTGTTATGCGGGTAGTAGGTTTGTGGCGATGGTTGGAACTATATTATGACAGTTATGTCATTTGGGTCGCGCCCAACCTTTTAAATGTCGGGTCCCGTGCGGATGATAAATACCGCTAGGATTGGCGTGAAGGTTGGAACTATTGCTATGTTAACATATGCTTTTGAGAGTTGTGTCTTTGACGGATTACGGCCGGTCACGGCGTCGTAGATGGGATGCCTCCCTCTCGACGTTTGATTTTTAATACTGTTATGAATTGTGACTATGAGATACGGACCATACACACCAAGAAAATGTCCGCCAGGCGATGTTTACGAACTGAAAATGTTTTAGTAAGCACAAGACCTTTCGACTAAAACCCTTGTGTCTTACCCTGATATTGCCAGTGTAATTAAATTATCAAATGTTTTTGGCATGAGTCCACTGAGTGCATTCTTGTACTCAGCCCTGCATGTTTGTTTTTAAATGTGCAGGTTGAGCAGATGATGGATGGAGCAGTGTTGAGCAATAGGAATATTGTCACGAAAGTTTTATACATTGATAGTACATCGTCATATGTACATATCACATGTTTTCTCAGCGAAGAACTTAAGTTATGTACTAAAGTCCAAGAACATGCTTGTCATATGAATTACGGCTTTTGTTAAGGAGAATTCGCTCAATTATTATTGTTTAGAGTTACATCCTTCTAAATCATACTTAGGTTTGAGGGATGTTACGATCTTGAATCGAAATCACAATATTCGATGTCATAAAAATAATATACGGTAAATCACGGGTTTAAAATACCGTAATTATACGTTCGTTTCTTTGGAATATTACACATCATTATGTATTATCGTATCAACATACTTCATATGTTCATGCCTTAATCAAATTATTCTCAACGTCATTTCGTGTATTCCTCAATATTAACTTATACAACCATCAACTTACATATATATACTCTATTTCTATCAATTTCCAATCATATTCATAAATCTCAATCTTTCACACAAACAACCAATTATGCTCAACATATCCACACGTATAAACTTAACTTAAGCATAACACGGTCTTACGTCACTTAATAAATATTTCTTTGTAGACATGCTATTCCTTATCTAAAAATTCACATAAAATCATAGCATATCTTTAAACATATTTTGGATCTAAATATATGTAATCTAAATATGTGATTACATGTAATAAAATAAATTTGCAACTTTTCCTTCCCTTTTCTTTTATTTTTCGGTCATTATAGTATATTTACTAACTTTATTCAAAAATTCCTATAATTCTACATATCATATCATATTATCATAGGATCCATAATATTACATACCATGAGACATGGAAAAATTAACATCATATCACTTCATTTTATGATTTTCGAAAATCTTCAATAATTATCCAAAAATTCTCAAAAATTCTAATTAATTCTCATAACATATTATTATCATTATATATTAATAATATGTCATAATATTCATCCTACACAACTTGTACATCAATTTCACATGCCTTTGAGATTTTCGAAATTATTTCTCAATTTATTCCATATTTTTCCAAAAATTATGATTTAATTCATACATTCTTGAATATTACTAACTATTATCATTTCATGCTCAAAACAACAATTAAAATTCATTTCCATCAACATATGATACTCACATAATTTCGGTCATATCATAAATTATATAGCATGCTTAACTTTACACTAAAATCATAATACATGCTTATAAACGTCATATAAACATATTTAATAAACAAATTACGTATGTATCAAAATTTCTCATATATCACATAATTATCAAAAGTATATAACTTATCATATCATGTATGAATTTATAATATTTTGTATGAATAAAAGAGCTTGTATAATTTCTAACCTTTAAATCGGTTTTGATCGACGTCGTAACGTTTTCTATCTAGGTTGAAGAAAACTCTTGGAGAACACTTCCTATATTTTTCTCTATTTTTTCTCTATTTTCTTCTTATTTTCGTGCATAATGGTATGAGAAGGGTGGTCTCCTATTTATAGAAGTTATTAGGTAGTTTAATGATGATTTTATGAAAATATCTTATTCTAAAGTCAAAAATTACAACTCTCATTTATTGCCCCTCAAATTTCAGTCCATACACTTGCATATGAGACAAAATATTATTTTATCCTATAGTTTATTTAATTAATACATAACCTTATCAAAATGTCATTATCAAAGAGTTTTAAAATATTTTCTAACCTATTTTTTTTTTCAATGTTTTCGGCTATAAGCTTCCAAAATAATACATCCACTTGTAAATTTAATTATCCACCTTATCTTATCACTAAAATATATATACATCATAATCATATATTATAATGTCATAAAGATATGAAAAATATCCTATGATCACATTATATATTCATTTTCGGCAATAATGTTTCAATAATAGACAAAATTTATTTTTATCATATTTGATGTTAAGTTACAAGAATCAATTAATATCTTATCTTATCTTTATCCTAAAGTTTGATTTTTCTCCTTTTCACATATGTTCACACTTGTTCACATTTGTTTACATTATTTTTCAAAAATTGCAACTACTATAAGACAAAAGTTTTTACTTACTTGTTCAATTTGACACATACTCTATCTTATCCTTTAATAATATCTTATCATTATAATAATTATACATCATTATCATAAGGTTGGAAATTAAATCTTCTTACCTTTAAAAGTCCAAATTTTCGCCTATATCAAACAAAAACCTTAGATTACTTGTTTCATTTGATAACCATCTCTACTTTACACCTAATTATATCCTAACTTTATAATTATAGCCTCTCATTATTTAAATCACACATTTTCGATCAACATGAATAATATATGTTACATATTTTATTTTTTTCCAATTAATAGCTATGTGACATAATATTGATCTTAGATAATAAATTAAATCATAGGAAAATTATTTAAGATCAATTCTATGTACTAAAGTAAAGTTATCGGCTAATAATTCAAATTTAAGATTAAATTATCCAACTTTTATTCTTTTCATAACTAATATTATTTTCATGAAGATTTACATAAATATAATTATATTATATCATAAAATAAATTTTTGAAACAATTCTTAGCAATTTTCCCAATGTTTCGAAAATTAGGGTTTTCTAGAGATAAATTTCGAAAATTCCATTCTTTACCCTATCTTATAAATTTCAAAATTTATATAATACCTAGGAGATAAGATTGATCTAGAAATCATGATATTTTATAAAGTATATAATTAAATAAATTATTTGATACAATTATCACATAAATTTTGTGATTTTCGAAAATCACACATAAAATAATACACTATTTTCGAAAATCATGCAAACTAATATCCAAAATATTATCTCCTATGATATTTATCATATTTCTACACATTTCTAAGAGATAAACATTATCTCTTAATTAATCATGACCTTATCTTATCTTTTATAAAATATCATAGATACTTATCTTAAAATGTCAATTTCAAATCCTTATCACATACACCTACTTTTCGAAAATCATGCTTGGGTGTACAAGATATTTATCTTATCATATACTTTAAGATAAACATGACAACTCATCACATAAAATCAGTGATCACTTATTAAATCACAAATTAATCACGTATCCCTATAATTTTCGAGAATTACAAATTAATAAGGAAAATATTTCTTTTTCTTCCTTAGTGTAATATTTGGTTAAATAATATCCCATATATGCTTAAAAACTGTAATATTCTGAAGAAACGAACGCCTATTTACGATATTTAAACCCGTGAATTAGGGTTTTGCCGTATATTAAATTTTGAAAGACATCGAATATTGATTTCAATTCAGTAACGAAGTAACGGATTCCTTTTTATATTCACTAAGAATTGTGAATTAAAGGAAAGAATGTTATTAAGTAGTTCGTCAGTATAAGTTTAACGTCGACACGTCTCGAACGTCAAAATTTTATAAAATTTTCTAAGCAGCGAAGCTTGGAATTAAATTCTATATTAATGGGATATTATTTATAAAGTAATGCAGAACTTACTACGACCGTTTTGAGATGAGTCGATTATTAACGTTTTGAGACGTTTTGAGCGTTAACGTCTGAGGCGATTTGAAAAATGGGTTTAATGATCCGGAAATTATACTATTTAATTTCCTATGATTATTATATATAATTAAAGTATTATTAAGCATTTAAAACAATGCCCAAGCTATGAGAACTCGATAATTACAATTCTAATTTTGAAACCCTAATTTGAAAAACTAGGGTTTTCTCATGAAATGATACCATTAGTTTGTCCTATGCTATAATTTATTATCTAACCCATATATTATGCCATATATACATATATATGGCGAAAATGTTTTGTGAATTGATAAGTGGCGTGACTTACATTTTATAACCTAATTCACGATATTTTTGTATGTTTTGCTATGTGATGTTTTAATTAATTAAATGACATGTATTTTATATCTATGATTTATACCTTGATTAATACATAGTATTATTGTACAAGAAAATAAAATCCCACCCTTTGGAACCTACATAAGCGTCGGCTACCCCATTCTCCCATGTACATGATTTATTCTTTTCTATTGCCCAATACCATGAGAGGCTTTTAGCACTCCCTAATCATCATTAACCCACTAATAGAATGGCTGCCATTATTTTAATATTTGTGTGTGTGAGCCGTGTAAAGAGGAGAGATATAGGGAGACTCTTCCCCTTCACTCCACTTCACTCATTATACATTTCAAAAACACTACAACACCCAAACACTCTCACTCTCCTCTCCCATTTTTTCGCACAGCCGAGAGCCTCCTCCCCCATTTTTGAAAATTTTCTTCTTCTTCTCTCTCTTCTCCATTCACAAATCTTGATACCCTAGCATTGTTCTTTGAATCCCCATTATTCCAAAGGTAAACCATGGACCATAGTTTCGATTTCCTCTTCATTTTTACAAAAAAAAAAATCGACGCATGTCTTAGTGTATATATATATGTTCTTAATATTCTTGTGTATGAGATATTGTTTATATATATGTTCTTGATGATTTTGTTTATAAAAATAAGAAAATACATGTTAGGATGGATTTAAGTTATTGCATGTGAAATATTTGAATAGATTTAGCCAAAGCATGTTAGGTTTAAAGCATAGAGTTTGTTCAAAAATTTGTTTCGAAAATGTCATGAGGATTTTGTGGATGACCGATTATTTAAAAATTTATTTTGAGGATGGATTGTTGATCTATGATATGATAAGAGTTCATAGTAATGTATTTGGAATTTTTAGAAAATCCTAAGCATTCTTTTAAAAAAAAAATTCCGCGAGCTTCAAAACTATGTAACTTGGTGTATGATTTTTATTTTGAACATGCAATGGTATATTAATGATCTAGTACCTTGATTATGTGTTATATGAATTTATTAGAATTTTTGAAGATCAATTACTCATTTCAAATCAAATAAGCGAATTTTTGAAGATCAATTACTCATTTCAAATCAAATAAGCCGTGAGCTTCAAGCTCAAGTATGGTGATGATTCAAATGGTTTTTGATGAATGTTATGATGTTATATTGTTATATTATAGTGTATAAGCATAGTGTATAATTATTAGAATTTTTGGAAACCAATTGCCCATTGAATACAAAAAAGTCGTGAGCTTTATGCTCCATGTGGTGATGATTCAAATGGTTTTGGTAGATGTTATGATGTTATATTGTTATACTATAATGTTTGAGCATGGTATAATTTTATTGGAATTGTTACAAATTGTTTGGTATTTAATTAAGGAATACCGTGAGCTAAAGGAATTAATTCCTTGATGAAGAAATTGTTTATGATGTACTATAGGTTATAAATGTGTTATATATTAATGTTGGGACCTTGTACTAAATGTGTGAAATTTTTGGGAATTAATGGATAATTTTTGAGTAATTACCGTGACCTTATATAATTAATAAGATGATGACCGAATGTTGTTTGGTTGATATTAATACATACTAATGACCATAGTGTATAATAATACACTATATGAAATTAGAAAAAAATTTGGAAATCATTTGGTAATTTTCATGAAATTACCGTAAGCTATTATGGACTAATAAGGATTTTTAAATCCTTTTTAATTGAGTTTAATAATGTATTCTATGTCTAATAATTATTCTGGACATATTCGAATTTTATAAAATTTTATAAACATAGATTACTATGTTTATGATGAAACGTTATATTTAATAACGTTATATATGAAATTATATTGTTTAATGGTTAAATGGATTAATATTTAAGAAAAATATTAATAAAGTTCATCGATTTACGTGACAAATTGAGAATTAGGACTTTACGAAAGAAATCGATTGAAAATTGATTTATTATATGAATTAGTAAGAAATTACTATTTGAAAAGTCAAAATTGTTGACTTTGTTGACTTTTAAAGTCAACGTACGAAATACGTTCGATAAATACGCTAAGACGCGTAAGACGTACTAATTAGGTAAAGAAACCTCATTAGTAAGAAAAGGTTTCGTAATTGAAATCCTTATATCGAGAAACGTATAAATACGTTGAACGCTTAAACCGGAAAGGTTAAAACGATATAGTTGAACGTGTCTTGAAGAACGAGAACTGTTCAATTGAAATACGTAATTGAAAAGCGTATTGAATTCGTTAAGGAATTCAGTGTATATCGATATAGAATATCGAAGTTTATTCTAGACCTTGAAAGTCTCGAGAAACGTGAACGACGTACTAAAACATCGCTTTTACGTAAAGGTGCGGACGCGGACACGGCGGCCGGATGTTGACGAGAAATCAAGTTAAGAATCAAGTTTAAGACGAACCCTAGTCCAGGTGGGGCTTCTTTTCCAAATAAAATATGAGCTTTCTCATTTGAATTTACTTTCCAAATGAATTTATTTACGATGCTTATTTCAACTGTTGTTAAAATGTTTACAAGATTACCTGCCAAAAATGTTTATGTTTTGTGTATGTATCCTATCCATGAAATGTTATGAATGTTGTTGGGTAGCTCCCAACTTATGAATGAAATCGATATCGGATCCTATGCCGGAAGGACAATACCTGACTAGGATTAACGTGTACACCTAAGTTGACTGTGTGCTGTAAGGACAATTCACGGCCGGTCACGGCGTCGTAGAGGGAGGCCTCCTTCACGACGTTAGAACTATGATGTTATGATGAAAGGATAAGGGATATGGATCATACATGCAAGTAAAAATGCTTGGCCACGCGACTTTTATGAACTGATGAAAATATTTTAGTAAGCACAAGGCATTTCAACTAAAACCCTTGTGTCTTACCATGATGTTGGCAGTGTAATTGTAATACCCCGTAGTTTTAATACTTAATTACGATAATATAAATCGTAATTAGGGTTTTAAGCTCGATAATTAAAATCTTAATTAGTCAACGCTCGATTTTGACTAAGCATAATTTGATAATTTCTGTGTGATATTCACTGACGCTTAGTGAATTAAGGAATGCAGTTTCTGCTAGTCCTTTGAACGTAATGTTCTAACGTCGGCTAAATTCGACAGTTAAGCCTTATATTATTTTTAAGCATTAAAGCTTAAAATTTCGAAATTCCTATTATTATAGGAATAAATAAAGTTGTTACAACTTTATTTTGAACAAATTAGAGATAATTCAATTATGTGAATTTAAAGACGTTTCAAACGTCTACGTTTAGAGATAATTCAATAACTTGGCCAAATGATCATGGAATTATAAAATTCAAATTCCTATGATTATTTTATGATATAAAGAGCATTATTTATCATTAAAATAATGCTATAGAATTACGGAATTAAATGTCTCAATATTTAGGGTTTCAACAACCCTAATTTCTAAAAATTAGGGTTTTGAGGTCTAAAATGATTTTAAATATTTTTCCTATGATTTAATTTATTATCTAAGACATATACTATATCACATAGCTATTAATTGGAGAAAAATAAAATGTGTAGCATTTTGTTTATGAAGGTGCCGAAAATATGCACTTATGTGTACTAATAAATAAAATTATTATCCAATTGATAATGTTTGATCATAATTATATTATTATAATATCATTATGAATAAAATGAGTTGTTCTAGCAACTTGATCAAGTGGGGCGACAATGGTACTATAGGTGGCGAAAATTTCATAGATTTATGTGACATTATTAACACATATCATCCTCTAATTAATGAGAGATTATGAGTTGGATCTTATCACATTATTAAGTGTAAAGTAGACATAGTTACCAATTTGATCAAGTAATCTACACATTTGTCTTCTTATAGCCGAAAAATTTGACCTTAAGTGTGAAAAGAAATAAAATATCATACTCCATTAATGCTATGATATCATAAGGTTGGGATATTTTTATTATAAGATAAGATAGAATAGGTATTCAATTTGAACAAGTAACTACAATCCTTGTCTTGTAGTAGTTGCAAAGTTTGAAAATTAGTGTGAACAAATGTGAAACCAAATAAAGTCTTAGTGTATAATTTTGACTTTTCAAAAATAATATTATCCTAAGGTATTAATGAAGGTTATGATAGTGTAAATTAATAAAATTTGTTCCTTTAATTATAGGAGAGCCGACACCTATATGTATATAGTCTAAAGTGGTTATTTTAATTGTTACGTAAGTAATATAGTAACATACATTATTTATGTGATAATATGATATATATAATGATTATCCTAAAGCATGGATCGAAAGTTGTAAGGAATTGTGTGAATATTGTATTTTGGTTCCATGATTACCGTAAGCCTTGTAAGAATAGAATGGAAAAAAAATAAAAATTAAATTCAATTATTCATACATTGCGTGAATTACAATAATTAAGAAGGAAGAAAAATGAAACTTTATCTTATGCTTTACCAAGTGGACAATTAAGAGATAAGGTATGCTATCATTAAAGTATATTATGATAAGGATTAATATCTTGTCTTTAGCATACCAAGTTGGCCGAAACTTTTGACTTAAATTTCAAGTGTATTAAGTTATGATTTCATGTAATAATTATCTACAAGTGGCTAAGTTCTATAAATATGAGGTAGGATCCTCAAATTCTCATTTTGGCTATCTTAAGTTTCGAAAATAAGGGAGAAAAAAAATTGAGAGAGAGTTCATTCAATTCCTTCCCAAATCTTAGTTCAAATAAACCTTCGCCGATTAAATCGACTCCGATTAAAAGGTTAGAAATCTTACGGGCTTTATATACATGCTTGAATTTTCGAATTTCATCCGTTAGATTTCATGTTATAAGCTTAGTTTAATTATGTGATTTTCGAAACTTATGGTTATGTGCTAAAGATGTTTCGAAATCATGTTTATATGATATCCTTAAGCTTATATTATGATTATATTACAAAGTTGAGCATGATATCAAAACTTATATGATGACCGAATACTTGAGGATACAATATGTTGATGATTATGATTTTTAATTGTTGATTTGAGCATAGAATCATGATCTAGAGTATTAATTATGCTTATATGAATTTATGTAGGATTTTTCGAAAATTTTAGTACCTAAGTCTATAAATTTCGAAAATTATAGAACATGATAACATGTTGTGATATAATCCATGTTTAGGTGTTATTATAACATATTGATAGTGTAGAATCATAATATGATGTTGTATGAATTTATTCGATTTATTAAAATTATTTGGACCTAAGTCCAAATTTTCGAATATGACTTAGGAAGATTTAATTAAATAGTTCACAATAAATAAAAATTATGTTATAGAAAGGATACTTATAGTTGATTATGTGTTATGTGATTTTATTGGAATTTTGGAAAATGGTTGCTTAGTTAAATTGAAGCTTTCGAAAACCATAGGTTATGTGTACTAATGTTATAAATTTATTTTATAAGATATAATTGCATAATATGTTCCAAAATAATGTTTTAAACATAGTATGATTTTATGGGAATTTTTAGAACAAGAATTGCACATAAAATGATAGAATTTCATATAAAGTTGAAAAAGTCAAAATGTTGACTTTGAAGTCAAAATAGTTGACTTTAGTCAAAATGTTGACTAAATATTGACCAAGTCAAAATCATTGACCAAAAACGTTGACCAAGGTCAAATCGCACGAAATACGATAATACGTGATCTATGACGTAGTACGTTTAGTAACAATGTAACTTACGTTATGTAAGTACATTAAAACGTACATTATGTGCTAAAGAGATGGAATATATCTTATAAAATGAGCGATTTCATAATCGACATCATTTTGATTAGGAAACGTCAAAATAAGTTCAACGTTAGCCTTATTCGATGTATAGGACGTTATAGACGATGTTCGTCTCTACCAAAACGTGACCAGTATACTAAAATAAGTTCTTACTTTAAGGTGGGACGTGTATTTGAGCGGAGACATAGAAAGGGATTATAGAAAGACCTGCATATACCAGGTGGGCTTTATTCGAAAACCCTTTTTATTTACTTGCTTTCTGCAAATGAAAAGTATTTATTTACATTGAGAAATGATATGATTACCTGCCCAAAGTGTTTATGTTTTTATGTATGATCCTATCATGTTGTTGGGCAAGCCAACTATGAAAGTGAATCAGTTGTTGGGCAAGCCAACTATGAAAGTGAATCAGTTGTTGGGTCGCTCCCAATTTTATAGAATGAATTCGGATCCTGTGCTAGAGGGATGAATTTCTGGTCTATTCCTAGCCTGGAGGTTGAATTCGGGTCTGTCTAGAGGATGAATTCTGGTCTATTCCTAGCACTGGACCGATGCGCATTAAGGTGGACGTGTGCCGAAGGACAATTCTCGGCGGTCAAAGAACGTAGAAGGGCTCCTTCTACGGGCGAAAGAGAAAGTTATATGTGAAAAGTTATGAGAAAGTGATATGGATCATACACACAAAGAGAAAATGCTCACAAGCAGCGACGTTTTGAGAAATGTGAAAATGTTTTAGTAAGCGCAAGGCCTTCCAATAAAACCCTGCGTCTTACTCGAAGTGGCGATGTAATTTAAAGTTGATAAAATGTTTTGCAATGAGCCCACCGAGTGCATTATTTGTACTCACCGCATGTTTGTTTTAAATGTGCAGTTGGCGATCGATGGGATGGAGCGGTGTTGAGCGGTCCAGTCATTCGTTCGATAGTAGAACCTCGAATACACATCGTCACATGTGTACTTCACATGTTTTTTTGCTAGATTATGAAACCTTATGTATGTTATGTTTTGTCAAACCTCAAACACTTGAAGCTCTAGAAATATTATCAATATATGTCACATCGCTCAAGATATTCGTGTCATTATTCATTACTTAATCTCCATTATCGCATGATCCCGCTAATCCATACTTAGGGTTGGCGGTCATTACATAAGAATTCAAAAATGATAAAATGTTTTCGGCATGAGTCCACCGAGTGCATTCTTTTACTCGCACTGCATGTTTGTTTTAAATGTGCGGGTTGAGCTCGATGATGATGATGGAGAGTGTTGAGAAGTCCAAATGTCCTTGATGTTTTGTTATGACATGTTAACCTGAATACATATCGTCATATATGTATTCACACACTTTCCGCTGCAACTCTGAATTTATTTTATGTTATGTATGATGATAAGATGATATGAACTGTTAAAGTCCTTCAGATCATTAATATCCTTTTTGGATATGTTGGAGGATAAAGCGACATACACTGTTGAGGTCCGTCAGACCATTGTTAATCTTTGGGTCTGATGGTCTAACCCACCTGATTTGATATGTTATCAACGTATGTTATGTTCAAAGCATGTTAGTTTACATTTGATCTGCATCTTTATAATAGCCTTTGTGAACCCTAAATACTATCCCTAGTATTAGTCCGCTCCAGTCCGGGTTATCCGGAGTGGGGTCGTGACAGAGTGGTATCAGAGCCAGGTTGCTCTTTGAAACCCAAATTCTTTCCAAAACTAAGTCTAGATTGAGTCACTGGACTTCTAGAAATCTGCTGACTATTCTCAACACTCTATCACATCAAGCTCAACCGGGAAAAAGGTAACTGAATTTCTTTCTCAAACTCATGAAATGAAGAGTTTTGAATGAGGAACAAGTTTGGAAGGATTTTTGAAGGAAAATGGAAGAAAGGTTATGATGTTATGATGATGGAAATGAAAGTATGAGCAAGAATTTTTTTTTCAAACACTTTGATTTTGAAATCAATAAGTGATGATGCAAAGTGATTTAGTTGAGGTGAATGTTTTGAAATGAACCGGAATGGTTAGTGATGAAGTATGAAATCAAGTTGATATGTACAAGTATAAAAACAAGTTATGATGTTATTTTGAAATTATATTTTCAAATCTTGAGATTTATGATGAATGATATGCCATCACAAGAAGAACATAGACTATATAAGGAGCATGATCACATATTGTGAAAGAACATAGAAGTACGAACTTTTTTTCCCTTACAAGAACAAAAGAACGATAGGGAGAACGAAAGTAGCATTAGCTTCGAGCTCGAACGGTAAAAGATGAGCGTGAAGATAAACGAGGACGACTTCGACTTTGGGAATGAACAACATCGGCATTGCATCACAACTTCGACGTGGGTGACCGTCGATTTGACTTTGACCTTGACTTCAGAAGGCCAAGCATCGAATTGAAGACGTGGATATGGTAGTCGTACTACGGCGGCATTTTGCCTCGAGTTTATTTTGGGCACGATCGCGCAAATTTTCTGCACTGCGCAGTAAATTTGTTTTACCCAGTTCTCTTTCATTAGGACTTCGATTTATGCGTGGTTTTCTCCTGCGTACTCCTAACGTCCTGAACTTAATTTGTTATGAAGAACATAATTCCTAATTCTGTCTCCAGAATACGCTAGAGTCTCTTGAACATTAGTTCAAGTTTTCGTTTAGAACAAGGATCTCATAGCATAGCCTATACCTTAGAACGCTTTTGGATAATGAGTTTTCGAGTAAGAGTAAGAAGATAAGATATGATGTGTGTTGTACCTTATGACGTTTATCTACCTTATAGATTGTTTAGTTTAACTTAGTTGCTTATCAGATGTTCTTAAGTTATCCTTATCTGCTTATCGGATGACATTAGTTTGACTTATGTTAGTGTTGATCGTGACAAATGAAGGAGATGCGATACATAGCTAGGAGGAGGTTAGAACCACACCCTACACCAAAGGAAGTAATGCGCACCTATCTTGAGTGTTGGATGTGCTGTGGTGAGGACCTAGGCGAATTCCTGATGTACTACCTTCGACTTTGGAGGAATGCTCGAGCCTATGGCGCGACTGATTACGATGGCATCAGGCGTCTCTTAGCCATACTTCCCTGTACTTGGGAGGACTATGCCCGAGAGATATCAGGGGACTACATATATCGGGCGGTTGGCAGTTATGATCTGGTTGGAGACTTACCCAGGTTCGTGAGTCATCTGACTCACGATACAAAGATTCACTGAGCCGCACCGGGGACCTTATCTCCTCCCGAGAGTATACCGGCGTGATGAATCGCCGAGTGGTCAGACACCGAGGTCCCAAGGCAGATTGACCCAGAGTGCCTCCGATTCTGCATTTGACGAGGCAGCCCGCTCGTTTGGATAGAGCAGCGCCGAGAGCATTAGAGAGCCTGCTTTCCCTCCATTGGCTTTTGGACATCCGTCGTCCGCCACTACCACCTCTACCGCCGATGACAGCTCCACTACCTCCAAGAGAGCTATTCCACCGACGGCAGCGGATGAGAGTGACAGATGCTTTGATGGCTATAGCCCGATTCGCGATGACTACAGCACGATTGGTGACGACTTCGGCCCAGTGCGCGACATACCTATGGTAGGAGATGATGGAGCAGGACCACCTAGGGTACGTGCCCGCGAAGATGATTCTGATGAAGAAGAGGATCCTGTAGAGGAAGAGGATCCTGAGGAGGATGAAGAGGAGGAAGATGCCTGATGAAGACGTTAGATGAAGACTTAAGTAGATATTAATATGATTAGCATATGCTTGTTTCTTTTGATATGTATGAGAACTGATGGAAAGAAAACGTGATGTTTTGTAAGGCCATGTGAGCCGGGATGTATGTTTTTGTTTTTAATGACTGTTGGTTTTTGAACATCCTGCCTACGGCAAAGTTTTCAAGATATATATATATATATATATATATATATATATATATATATATATATATATGACCCTGAATGGGCTTTTGCGGCAAAATTGTTTATGAAAAGGACGAAATGTTCTATTAAAGTCGTTTTGCAATGAGGCTATGATGATATTTTGTATGTTAAGTTTTGAAAGTAATGAGTGTTTGATGATCATATGTTTTATATAGCAGAATGCCTCCTAGACGAGACCCCGAATAAGGAACTAGAGGCAGAGGACGAGGAAGACCTAGGGGAAGAGGTAGAATCCCCGAACAAGAAGTCGAGGATATACCACAACCACCTCCACCTGCACCTGAGCGCTGGATAGAGGAACTGTTTCTCAGACAAAACCCTCCTGTCTTCAATGGGAAAGGAAATCCCGAGGAGGCAGAACAATGGATGCGAACCATGGAACGGATTTTCAACTTTCTGAGGTGTACAACGCAGGAGCGTTTGTCATGCATAACTTTTCAGCTAAGTGGACCCGCTGACTTCTGGTGGGAAGCCAGAAAGAAGACTTTCACGGCGGAACAACTGGAAGGGTTTACGTGGGAGGACTTTAAGAAAGAGGTATATGACAAGTATATACCGAAGAGCTATAGGAAAAGAAAGGAGCACGAATTCTTCGTGTTAAAGCAAGAGAAAATGTCCGTGACTGATTATGATCGCACTTTTTGCGACATGTCAAGGTATGCACCGGAACAAGTGGACACCGACTTGAAAATGTCGGAGAAATTTAGGTCGGGTCTAAGGCCAGAGATAAGGATGTCTCTCGCCACCATGGAGACCGACCATACCGAGTGCTCTCGCACGAGCTTTGATATTGAGGCAAAGAATGCTCAAGACAAATCGGTGTCAACCTGCACGAAAACACAATGGATAAAGGTAAAGGAAGTGGGAAGGAAACCAAGGAAATAGCAACAAGGGAACTTTGAGAATGCAAGTCAAGCGACCCAGCAAGGAAACATGGTATGCCTGTAAGGGGGTTGGAAGAGGCGCTTTATCTCCAAGAAGAGGCCCATAAGAGCAGGTGAGGGCTTTTCCATGCCCTAAATGCCAGAGAATGCACAAAGGAATGTGCATGGCAGGCAGTGTGAATTGCTTCAAATGCGGAATGAGAGGGCACTATGCCAACAATTGCCTGTGGTACGCCTGAACGATTCAGGTGGCAAAGCACCCGGCAATGCCCAGCCGCTCAGTGGCTATACAATTCCAGCCCCAACCTCAAGAATTCCAATTCCATTTCAACAAAGAACTCAATCAACAACTGTGGCAGCAACCTCCACAACAAAGGCGTCAACCATCGCGACAACACCAGCAGCCACAGCCCAGGAAGCAGCCACAGAACCAGCAAGGGCAAGCACCCGTCACCACCGCCTAAGCTAGAGAGTATGCCTTACACCGAGGCGTAAGCTAATGTAATCGTGGAAACTGGCGGTATGGGAGTCCTTCTCAACGTACCTGTTATAATATTGTTTGATACGGGTGCTTCGTATTCCTTCATAGCAAAATCATGCGTAGAAATGTTGGAACTTAGGTCTGAAAAGGCAAATCGGGATATGAGAATCTCTTCACCTATAGGAGGGATTATGACTGTTACACATATCTACTCGAACCTAGAGTTGACACTAGGATCACTTAAAGTTCTGGCGAATAATCTGGAATAATACCCATGGGTGACGTAGATATAATCCTAGGAATGGACTGGTTAGCTAAGAATCATTCCACGATTCTTTTCAAGGAAAGGAAAATTTCGTTTCACTTTCCTGGATAAGAAGCTACGCATTTTCATGGAATCAGCATGGGAAGGAGAATCCCGATTGTATCGGCATTGAAGGCGACGAGAATGATAACCCAAAAAGGATGCCACGTATTTCTCGTATACCTGAACGGAGAGGAAAAACCAGAAACGAGGATTGAGGACATAGAGGTTGTTCGAGAATTCTCTGACGATTTCAAGATCTACCGTGATTACCTCCCGATGAGACGGTTGAATTTACCATCGACTTGGAACCAGGATCGGCTCCAGTGTCGAATGCGCCCTATAGAATGGCCCCAAAGGAATTGGAAGAACTCAAGATCCAAATCATAGAATTGTTGGATCTAGGTTTCATTAGACCTAGTGTTTCGCCTTGGGGAGCGCCTATTTTGTTTGTCAAGAAAAAGGATGGTTCTTTGAGGATGTGCATAGATTATCGAGAGCTAAACAAGATGACGCTCAAGAACAAATATCCTTTGCCAAGGATTGACGACCTGTTTGATCAATTACGAGGAGTAGGTGTATTCTCGAAAATTGATCTCAAGTCAGGTTATCACCAACTCAAAATACGGCCTGAAGATGTACCTAAAACTGCATTCCGAACCAGATATGGCCACTATGAGTTCATAGTTATGCCGTTCGGATTAACCAATGCACCAGCTGTATTATGGACCTCATGAACAGAGTATTTCATCCATACTTGGATAAATTCGTTTTGGTCTTCATAGATGATATCCTTATCTATTCAAAGAATGAAGAGGATCATAAGGAACATCTAAGAACGGTATTGCAAACCTTGAGAGATGAAAGACTCTTTGCTAAGTTTAGCAAATGTGAATTTTGGCTGAAGGAAGTAATGTTCCTTGGACACATCGTGTCTGCAGAAGGCATTAAAGTAGATCCAGCCAAGGTAGAAGCAGTACAAGGATGGAAATCGCCAAGAACTCAGAACGAAATCTGAAGTTTCCTAGGACTAGCTGGTTATTACCAGAGATTCATCGAGGGATTCTCCAAAATCGCAAGACCAATAACTCAGCTACTCCGAAAAGGAATCAAGTTCAACTGGACTGAAGAATGTGAGGCAAGTTTTCAAAAACTCAAGGAAAAGTTGACAAGTGCACCAGTGCTAGCAGTTCCAGAAGCGGACAAAGAGTATGTAGTTTATACAGATGCTTCTAAGACTGGACTGGGTTGTGTTTTGATGCAAGAAGGAAAGGTGATAACATATGCATCCCGACAACTCAGACCACATGAACTGAACTACCGAACTCACGACTTGGAATTAGCAGCAGTAGTTCACGCACTGAAAATCTGGAGACACCATCTCTATGGAGTGAGATGTGAGATCTTTACAGATCATAAGAGTTTAAATTACTTTTTCGAGCAAAGAGATTTAAATATGAGGCAAAGAAGATGGCTCGAACTAGTGAAGGATTACGACTGTGGTATTAACTATCACCCGGGCAAAGGGAATGTAGTAGCTGACGCCTTAAGTCGTAAGAATCAAACCAAGCTAGGATGTCTCCTTACACAAGAAGACAAACTCGTTGAGGAGTTTGAAAGAATGAGGATTGAATTGGTTGAACAACCAGAGACGATCACGAGTTGTATCGCTACACTCACATTGACGTCTGATTTAAGAAAAAGAATCGTTGAGAGACAAAGGATGGAGGAAAAGTTAGAAAAGATCAGAGAAAGGGTAAGGTCTGAAGGATTAAAGAATTTCCAGGAAGCATCAGACAACGCCTTATTGTTTGAAGGAAGGATATGCGTTCCAGACAACGCAGAGCTTCAAAATGAAATAATGAGTGAAGCTCATGATACACCCTACACCGCCCACCCAGGTAGTACTAAGATGTACCAAGACCTAAAGGAAAAGTTCTGGTGGGAAGGCATGAAACGAGACATAGCTTCTTTCGTAGAACGCTGTCTTGTTTGCCAGCAGGTGAAAGCGTTACATCAACGACCCTACAGGAAGTCACAGCCATTGGAAATACCCGAGTGGAAATGGGATGAGATAATGATGGACTTCGTTACAAATCTACCCAAATCAAAAAGAGGGAACACCGCCATATGGGTAATTATTGATAGACTCACAAAGAGTGCTCACTTTCTACCAATTCATAATACCTATGGATCTGACAAGTTAGCCCAACTGTACGTAAAGGAAATTATACGACTACATGGAGTGCCAAAATCTATTACCTCTGATAGAGACTCCAAGTTCACATCAAGATTCTGGGTTAGCTTACAAAAAGAATTGGGTACGAAATTGAATTTCAGTACGGCATTTCACCCACAAACTGATGGACAGTCGGAAAGAAAGATTCAGACACTAGAAGATATGTTGAGAACAGTAGTGTTGGATCGAGGTGCAAAGTGGGAAGATGTTTTACCCCTTATTGAGTTTGCCTACAACAATAGCTACCAGCGACGATTAGTATGGCCCCGTACGAAGCCTTGTATGGCAAGAAATGTAGATCACCGCTTTATTGGGATGAAGTGGGTGAGAGGAAAACTATAGGGCCAGAAGCAGTGAATGAGATGATTGAAATCGTCAGGCAAATTAGGCAAAGAATAAAGGAAGCTCAAGATAGGCAGAAATCTTACGCTGATACGCGTAGATCTGAGTTACAATTTGAAGATGGAGATAAAGTGTTTCTTAAGGTCTCTCCATCGAAAGGGATTGTCAGGTTTGGACTGAAAGGAAAACTAAGACCCCGTTTTATAGGACCCTATGTGTCACAGCCCGGTTTGGCTAAACCTTACCGGACCGCGACTCGGGTTCGGGTTTAAGTGAATATGAAGAGAATAAGGTTTTCAACTTATTTCATCTACGAAGAAATATAGATGTTTCAATGTAAGCGAGAATCATGATGGGGCAAAATAATGCTATATATATATATAAAGATTTCAAGGTGTCAACAAACAAGAACCTTATGCGCTTTAACATAGTAACAAAAGATAACAGAGTCTCAAGAGTTTGACAGAGGAAATACGTGTGAGACATGCATGTGAAGATGCATTCTCAAAGCGAACCAAAATACATCATATGTCTTTAACAAAATGTTCCCCTCAACTCCCACTCTGTTCCATCACCTGCTCAACCTGCACATTTAAAAACAAACATGCAGGGCTGAGTACAAAGATGCACTCAGTGGACACATTGCCGAAAACATTTTAATTTACGAAATATTGTCGCCTCATCACAAGGGGTTTTATTTGAAAATGCCTTGTTCTTACAAAATACACTTTCATTTCTCAAAATCATCGCTCGGCCGAGCATTTTCACATCACATCAACAACGTATATTCTAAGTCGGCTATAGATAAACGCACCGGGAGGGAGGCCTCCCTACACCGGACGCAACTAACCGCCCAATGGTTCGAGAGCCCAACACGTGTACACAACCCTAGCCGGGAATTTCTACTTACACCTCCACCTAGATCCCAATTATAACTTCTGTTGCCTGTGCAACCCGAATGGACATATACAAAACATAAAAAATTTCGGCGAGACAATATCATTATCTCAAAGTTTTCAAGAAATGTAACAAGAATAACGATAAATATTTTCCAAAAGCTCATAAAAGTTTTGGTAAGAAAGCCCACCTCGAGGACTTAAGGTTTTAAGTCACTAAAGTCTATTCTCGATTCCGTTCACCTTCGAGTCAAACCTTATCAAGCGCGAAACGAGATTTTAGCATATCGTTATGCTTTGCAAGAATCATCGATTCGAACCAACGAACGATCTAACATCAACTCTATCACCAACGTTGTTATTGTACTATCGTATCAATATACTCTGTACGTTCATCCCTTTCTCAACTTATTCTTATCGTTATTTCATGTATAACTATTATCTTACACGTATATGTTCCTTTTTCTATTGATTTCCAACTATACCTTTGTAATTTTCGATTTTCACATATATGGATCAAATTTCCACATATTACTAACATCGAACCCATGTATCTTATAAATTTAACATCATGATTCTTCTTGGTTATGATTTTTGAAAATTTCATTTATTTGTCCAAACTTTTCCAAAATTCTAATTAATTCACATATCATAAATCAATAATATGACAAAATTTCCATAAATCATGAATTATTCTCAATATGTCCTAAGTACATATTTTCGAAAATAGACTTAGTACAAATAATTTTTAGAAATTCCAATAAATTCATATAACACTATATTATTAATCTACATCATCAATATGTTATTTTAACATTCAAACATGAATTATATCTCATCATATAATTACTCTATAATTTTCGAAATTAATAGGATATATACTTTAGGTTTTTTCCAACAATTCCACATAAAATCATACAATCTTGTTTATTAATAACTATCATTATTTCATGCTCATAACAACATTTAAAATTTATGTATATCAACATATGATCCATATAAATTTTCGATTATCTCTTATCATGCTTTGCTTTGTATTAAATTGATAATTCATGCTTAAAACATTATATAAACAATTTAACACATACTTTGAAACATATAGCACATATTCAACATAATTTTTAAAATAAGCATCCTAACATATTATATATGAATTTCTAACAATTTAACATGTATAATGAAGCGATGCACGATTTCTAACCTTGTGATCGATCGATCGATCGGCGTCGACGACGTTTTTCTTTCTGATCGAAGAACACTATGAAGAATACTCTATTTTTTCTCTCTATTTTTCTCTATTTTTTCCTAATTTTCGATTTTAATGGTATGGGAGGGTGCCTCCTATTTATAGGATTTCTAAAGTGTATTTAATCATTACTTTATAAAATATCTTATTCTAAAGTCAAAATTGCAACTCCTTTATCTTCTTAATTTTGAGCCTTGCAAGTTGCATAAGAAACAAATTTGACCGTATCTTATACATTAATTATCATATCTTATCTTATCTTTTGAAATCATAACATATCTAGGTGTAAAATTAAAATTACAACTCATACCTTATCTATTAAAATTTTCGGCCACCTCTTATGCTCATGGGATGATTATTTTATTTTATTCTATAATTTATTATGTTATTTAATTATTTAATTAATTTATTTTATATGTATCATAGAATAGAAAAATTATCACATTATGTATTGTGTATGTGTGTGTTCGGCCACCTCTAGTTCCTTAGGTTAAATTTTTATTTTTTTCTATATCATATACTATAGTATTATCTTATAATAATATCATATTAGAAAAGTCGACAATTTCAACAATAGGTTATTAATTGATTTCACATTTGTTCACATTTATTTTCAAAATTTTCGGCTATGTAGAGACAAAATTAAAAGATTACTTGTTCAATTTGAATACTAATTCTACTTTACACCTAATAACATGATAAGATCATAATCTTATCTCTACATTAATTATAGTATGATATTTATATCCAATTCACTTAAATGTCAATATTTTCGTCCCTATATATAATATATGCTAAATATTTTATTTTCTTTTAATTAATAACTATGTGACATAATATTGATCTTAGATGATAATTTATATCATAGAAAAATTTATTAAGACCAATTTCATATACTATAGCAAAGTAATCGGCAATTATTTGGAAATTGAGAATAAATTATCAAATATTTATTCCCTTCATATCTAATATTATTTTCATGATGAATTACATAAATATAATGATATTATGTCATAAAATAAAATTTTGGAATATTTCCAAGCAATTTCCCTAATTTTTTCGAAGATTAGGGTTTCTTAGGAATTAATTTTTCAAAATTCCTATCTTACCTTAATTCATTAATTTCGAAATTTATATAGCTTCTAGATGATAAGATTGATCTAGATTTCATGATATTTATCCAATACTAAAGCTTAAATTAATTAAATAAATTATTTGCTAAACTTATTACATAAAATCATCATTTTCGAAAACGATGTATTTCTAGAAACAAATTTTATCCTTCATGATGCTTATCACTTTGCTATACATTTTAATGAGATAAACATTATCTTAAGCTTAGTCATAATCTAGTCATATCCTTATCTTATCATTTATGAATATCATAGCATATCTTATCTTAAAAAGGTCATTTTCAAACCTTATCACATCCACCTCATGCTTAGGTGTTCAAGATAATTATCTTATCACATACTACATGATAAACATGACAACTCATCACATAAAATCAAGTGATCATATAATAATTCACAAATTAATTCCTTATACTCATGTTTTTCGAAAATAACCAAATAAATAAGGAAAAATATTTCTTTTTCTTCCTTAGTGTAAATAATATCCTAAATATGCTTAAAAACATTTTTAAAAATTATTTCGTTCAAATTTTTAAGAGAAATTTTGATTTATTCCAAATCGACAATTACCGACGTTCACTTTCATACTCGTCTCTATCGTACTGTTCCTTCTTTATTTTTGAAATTTTTAAGCCCAGAAATTCGGGGTAGTACATTCTACCCCCCTTAAAGAAATTTCATCCTCGAAATTTGCGTATCCTCATAACGTTCTCGATTCTTTCTTCATATCGAATTCTCAATTCCAATGTTGGTACTGCACTTTTTAATCATCGTATGATCCTTAACTTTCATTCGTATTCACTCAACTATCGATTCTTATAGGCGGTGAATCCTATGTCCAAATCTAAGTTTGCTTAACTTACGCTAACGTCGTACCTCCCGCCTTTGATGAAGAAGATTCGTATTCCTTCATTTCGTTTTGTGCTAAGTTCTAAAATACTTGCGTATAATCTCATAATATCGTAGTCTTGAAATTGCCTCGTGCTTATTTTATCTCACCGAGAACATTCCTTTATCATGTCTTGTTGTATCTCTCTCTAATTGGATAAACATATCACTCTACTAATCTGAGAACTTAGGTGCCGAGATAAATTAACCTATTTCATACTTCTTAGCTTCAAGGACTGGAGGAAACGATCATGACAACTTATAAGTGGGCAAGGGTTCACATTTCAAGATGACAACTTTTTGAAATTTGAATCAATATGTTCTTTGAAACGAATAATTGGGATATAGGGTCCAAAGACAGAATGACGACTCATCGAGATGTCTTTGGTCATATGGGTCGATCGGATCTGGCCACCAAAAATATTTCTCACCACATGAAGGCTTGGTTTTCAAAGGAAATTTTATAAACTTTTGGTTGTAGACCTTTCTAAAAGTGAGAAAATCAGTGATATCTCAATTGAAACTAGGTCATAGAGTTAAACTCAATGACGAGCTTGGGTAATGAATAAAATTTGAAACATCGTATAACTTGTACTAGGTCATCATAAATAGTAAGGTTTCTCAAAATATGATACATCTCAAAACTTAAATCCACATTACTAACTACAACTCTTAACTTAAATATTTTATATTCTACTGTACCAGAATCCTTTTACTATGGATATTATTCTGAGTTCACTATCAATTCGATCACGCCTCTATTAAGTTCTAATAGTTAACTCGTAGTTTTATTAGCGTGTGAACATCTATGGGAAAGACTATACTCATGTTACTATCGCATAGTAACATTCATCATTCCATTTCTTACCTTTTAATCTTTTCTACTTGTATTTATTTTTACTTCCATCCTTGCTTCATTATGATGGACTAAAATTCTCTTAATTTATATTTCTATGTTCTTTCAAGAGAGGATTATACATCTTAAGCGATCCACGCTCTTTTGGGATAACCTTGTCACGCCCAATTCAGGAAGGCACGGATGCCGGGGTGTGATTAGGGCAAGGTTAAGCGGGGAAGAAGAAGGATACATATAACATACATGATAAGAAGATGTGACCATGAAATCGGGCAAGATCTCCTCTATAACTAGGACATATCCGAAGGGAGGGTGCACAAACAATCCACCAATGAATAATATCGATATCATAACTTCGAAAACATGATCTTGGTTTATTATAAGTAATGCAAGAAGGCAAAATAGCATTACATCCCGTCAACTAGACCGTCAACCACATAGCATGCTCAGATCGAGACTCACGAGAATAACATAACAAATCTTGTTCCCAATCGTAAAGCAAATAAGGGACAAGAATACATAATTATCGTAGTACGATATAACACAACATCGGAAGCATAGCATGAAGAACCCGCAGCCCACCCTCGTCGCCCGTCCACCCTCCTCCATCCGTGAAAAGATTTGAAAAGAGTTTGGGGTAGTACTAGCGCACTCAGTGGGTTTTATCATAAATCAAAAGAATCATGAGGTCGTGTTCAGAGCACTTACCTTAGAAGGTTTTAAAACGTAAATCCACTTCTAAGTAAGCAAAATAGATTTTCATTTTCGATACCGATCCGTTATTATCATACTCCCATCATAGAACCATGAACCACGGCTCGAACGTATCCTCGCCACCCATCACATGACATTCATTCGCCCGAACATATCCAATGCCCACGCCGGAACGATATCGGTAGGTTAACTCGGTGTGGACTTCAGGGGTCAAATCCCATCGTAACCATAACCACCTCATTACCTTTTCCGTGTGGACTTCCGGGGTCTATCCCCTTCAGAACCATAACCACGTGTTCGGGGTCTATCCCCTTATGATCAATACTCAAGATGGTGATCAACCCACCGAATAGAGATCCGTGCACAACCATGATAGAACCATATCTTGGATCAGAGAACAGTAATAATTTCACAAAAACATTTTACGGCGTACATGTTTTATTTTGAAATATCAGAGTAAATAACTCAAAATAAGCATATATAACCCAACCTGAACAGACGAAAACGTCAACCGAGAGATATCTACGGATCCGATGACTTCACCGATCGCATTGGTAGGTACCTGGTAACAAGACGGAACAACTTTTGGGGTCACTTCCCACAAAGCAAAGCAACATCGTGATCCAAACGAAGATCGAAGCAAAACTAGGGTTTTCGACTTTCTGAACCCACATTTGGCACTCTCCGGGTTTTCAAATCAACTCGATGCGTATGGAAATATATTCAGGCATCAAGACCAATAATAGGTACTTTCAAAATATGCATGCATGCAAGTTGACTCAAATCTTAGCAACAAGAAGCTTCAAAATCGATGCCTATCCTCGGATCTAGGATAAACCATCCAAAATCGATGCATGAAAATGGAAACATAAGCAATATGCATAACGATCTAACATGGAATGACAAACGACGTTGAAAATGGATAACCCGGCATGTACTTCCTTTAGAAAACTCAAGCAACGGAAAACATCCCGACATGCGTAAACGCTAAAACGGAAAACGGAATCGGTACTTTAGTAGAATGCATAGCCCGAACTCAAAACCTAAAGGACCCAGAGCTAAAAGGTGGGCGTCACCACCAAATCGGCGGCCAACACCACCAAATCGGCGGCAATGGGCGGCAAGAATGGCAAATCGGTCGGCCTCCCATTGCGTTTTCCTCGTCCCTTTAGAATCCCGAGTTCTATGCTATACGATCTACTAAAAGGCGGAATCAAAACAAGAAAAGGACAAAACAGAAAACGGGCTGCCGGGGTGGTTGATCGGCGGTGGTGGCTCGGCAAGAAGACAATGGCGCGCCACCGAGCCTCCCGGCTCGATCCCCACTCCTCCAGGCTGACTTCAGCGTGCACTGAGCTGCTCGGCTCTTCCGTAAACACGAGAGACGAAGGAAATGAGCGTTGAAAATGAAGGCCCTAGCCTCCTATTTATAGAAAAATTCGTGGGTCACAGCTTGCATGAAGCGACCCTTTTTCAAAACGCAAAAGCGATGCAACTTTTGCAAACGAACTCCAAATTTAGCAAACTTGGTACCCATGGACACGAAATAAAATACGGACACAATGACTATAAACAAGACATGCTTTAAAAGACCAATGAAAAGTCCGGTTTTCGATAACTTCCTGAGTGCCAAACCTTCATGGGTGGTCGAAAACTCGCATACTTAGTGTCTATGAATTCGTCATAAGACACTCTTCACAACGCCTGAGGTTTCGTGACGGTCGCATCACCGAAACAAAAAGTCAACCTTTTGACCTTTTTCTCGAAAAACGTGCCATGCAAAACTGAAGCTTAAAAAGACGGGTATTACAAACCTACTAACAACTTGTAATTCAAACCTAACTTCGTTCATACTAATACATCTCATTGATTTCTACGAATTTAAACATTTCACTCTTGACATATCATTGTCAATTTCTTCTCATATCCCTTTCCTTTTCACAACCTACAACAACTTTTCAACTACTTTCAACTTTAAACTTCCATTTCCGTACTTGTCGTTTCAATCCGCATTACTCTCATTTCTTAATAAGACAATCGCTACTTATAAACAATACTTAGTACATAACTTCAACAAACATCTCATAGATACTTATCTTATTCCTCACTTAACATTCTATACCCCAATTCGTATATCGCTCTAGGTTAATTCGTATAAGTAATAGTCGATTCAAAATTCTGTCGCTTAGAGTTTTAAATGAAGATACCATGCCCATGTCACAAGTGACATTCGTTTATCAAAGTTTTCATTCCTTCCCGTGGCATTCTAATTCACGTTCGTCAAGTCGTACTTAAAAATATTTCTAAGTTCTCAAGTTCTCGTAATTCATCAAGTACTACGGCATAGGAGAAGTCTTATGTTCTCGTTCATTCTAAGTTCTCAAAATAGTGAAACTTAGAGCATTTCTATGTTCTTTTGAAACAGAGATTTTTCGAAAAACAATAACATCATATCTTTAACACTTTCGTAAACAACATTTATACTTTCTGACATATAACTCTATATATGTCTATCGTCAATACTCATATACCAACCGGGTATATACTCTAACTTTCTCAATTCATCACAAACAAACCACTCACTGGTTTCATTTCACATACCAACCGGGTATGGATTTTAACTTTCTCAAACCACTCACATACCAACCAGGTATGGATCTTAACAAACAAACCACTCACTGGTTTCATTACTCATTGAATTTAAAAAATTCAAAGCTGTTTTTCAAACGGCATGTCCATTTTCAAAAGCTTTCTCAAGTTTCTTTCAAACTGTAACATAAACATATAACTCTTAACACTTTTAAAGACGTACATTCTTATTTGAAACCACTTTTCCTTGCCGGTTGAGCGTGATGAACTGGAGCGTTGAGCGGAGATAACTAACTCATAGAAGTCTAGTGACTCAAGCTAGACTTTGGATAGAAAGAACATTTTTGGTTCAAAGCAAACGAACTGCTCTGATACCACTCTGTCACAGCCCGGTTTGGCTAAACCTTACCGGACCGCGACTCGGGTTCGGGTTTAAGTGAATATGAAGAGAATAAGGTTTTCAACTTATTTCATCTACGAAGAAATATAGATGTTTCAACAGAACGAGAATCATGATGGGGCAAAATAGCTGCTATATATATATATAAAGGTTTCAAGGTGTCAACAAACAGTAACCTTTACAAGGCTTTAACATAGTAACAAAAGATAACAGAGTCTCAAGAGTTTGACAGCGGAAATACGTGTGAGACATGCATGTGAAGATGCATTCTCAAGGCGAACCAAAAATACATCATATGTCTTTAACAAAATGTTCCGCTCAACTCCCGCTCTGTTCCATCACCTGCTCAACCTGCACATTTAAAAACAAACATGCAGGGCTGAGTACAAAGATGCACTCAGTGGACACATTGCCGAAAACATTTTACTTTACGAAATATTGTACTGCCCTCATCACAGTAAGACACAAGGGGTTTTATTTGAAAAGGCCTTGTTCTTACAAAATACATTTTCTCATTTCTCAAAATCATCGCTCGGCCGAGCATTTTCATATCACATCAACAACGTATATTCCAAGTCGGATATGGATAAGCGGCGGAGGAGGCCTCCCTACACCGGACGCAACTAACCGCCCAAATGTTCGAGAGGCCCAACACGTGTACACAACCCTAGCTGGGAATTTCTACTACACCTCCAGCCCAGATCCGACCAGAACATCCTGTTGCCCCAGGCAACCCGAATGGACATATACAAAACATAAAACATTTTCTGGCAGACAATATCGTATCTCAAAAGTTTTCAGTAAATATTTTCCAAAAAGCTCATAAAAAGTTTTGGTAAGAAAGCCTACCTCGAGGACTTAAGGTTTTAAGTCACTAAAGTCTATTCTCTGATTCCGTTCACCTTCGAGTCAAACCTTATCAACGCGAGAAACGAGATTTTAGCATATCGTTATGCTTTGCAAGAATCATCGATTCGAACCAACGAACGTACTAACATCAACTCTATCACAAACGTTGTTATTGTACTATCGTATCAATATACTCTGTACGTTCATCCCTTTCTCAACTTATTCTTATCGTTATTTCATGTATAACTATTATCTTACACGTATATGTTCCTTTTTCTATTGATTTCCAACTATACCTTTGTAATTTTCGATTTTTCACATATATGGATCAAATTTCCACATATTACTAACATTGAACCCATGTATCTTATAAATTTAACATCATGATTCTTCTTGGTTATGATTTTTGAAAATTTCATTTATTTGTCCAAACTTTTCCAAAAATTCTAATTAATTCACATATCATAAATCAATAATATGACAAAATTTCCATAAATCATGAATTATTCCTCAATATGTCCTAAGTACATATTTTTCGAAAATAGACTTAGGTACAAATAATTTTTAGAAATTCCAATAAATTCATATAACACTATATTATTAATCTACATCATCAATATGTTATTTTAACATTCAAACATGAATTATATCTCATCATATAATTACTCTATAATTTTCGAAATTAATAGGATATATACTTTAGGTTTTTTCCAACAATTCCACATAAAATCATACAATCTTGTTTATTAATAACTATCATTATTTCATGCTCATAACAACATTTAAAATTTATGTATATCAACATATGATCCATATAAATTTTCGATTATCTCTTATCATGCTTTGCTTTGTATTAAATTGATAATTCATGCTTAAAACATTATATAAACAATTTAACACATACTTTGAAACATATAGCACATATTCAACATAATTTTCGAAAATAAGCATCCTAACATATTATATATGAATTTCTAACAATTTAACATGTATAACAAGAAGCGGTACGATTTCTAACCTTGTGATCGAATTCGATCGACGTCGACGACGTTTTTCTTTCTACGATCGAAGAACACTATGAAGAATACTCTCTATTTTTTTCTCTCTATTTTTCTCTCTATTTTTTTCCTAATTTTCGATTTTAATGGTATGGGAGGGGTGCCCTCCTATTTATAGGATTTCTAAAGTGTATTTAATCATTACTTTATAAAATATCTTATTCTAAAGTCAAAAATTGCAACTCCTTTATCTTCTTAATTTTTGAGCCTTGCAAGTTGCATAAGAAACAAATTTGACCTTATCTTATACATTAATTATCATATCTTATCTTATCTTTTTGAAATCATAACATATCTAGGTGTAAAATTAAAATTACAACTCATACCTTATCTATTAAAATTTTCGGCCACCTCTTATGCTCATGGGATGATTATTTTATTTTATTCTATAATTTATTATGTTATTTAATTATTTAATTAATTTATTTTATATGTATCATAGAATAGAAAAATTATCACATTATGTATTGTGTATGTGTGTGTTCGGCCACCTCTAGTTCCTTAGGTTAAATTTTTATTTTTTTCTATATCATATACTATAGTATTATCTTATAATAATATCATATTAGAAAAGTCAACAATTTCAACTATAGGTTATTAATTGATTTCACATTTGTTCACATTTATTTTCAAAATTTTCGGCTATGTAGAGACAAAATTAAAAGATTACTTGTTCAATTTGAATACTAATTCTACTTTACACCTAATAACATGATAAGATCATAATCTTATCTCTACATTAATTATAGTATGATATTTATATCCAATTCACACTTAAATGTCAATATTTTCGTCCCCTATATATAATATATGCTAAATATTTTATTTTCTTTTAATTAATAACTATGTGACATAATATTGATCTTAGATGATAATTTATATCATAGAAAAATTTATTAAGACCAATTTCATATACTATAGCAAAGTAATCGGCAATTATTTGGAAATTGAGAATAAATTATCAAATATTTATTCCCTTCATATCTAATATTATTTTCATGATGAATTATATAAATATAATGATATTATGTCATAAAATAAATTTTTGGAATATTTCCAAGCAATTTCCTAATTTTTCAAGATTAGGGTTTCTTAGAATTAATTTTCCAAAATTCCTATCTTACCTTAATTCATTAATTTCGAAATTTATATAGCTTCTAGATGATAAGATTGATCTAGATTTCATGATATTTATCCAATACTAAAGCTTAAATTAATTAAATAAATTATTTGCTAAACTTATAACATAAAATCATCATTTTCGAAAACGATGTATTTCTAGAAACAAATTTTATCCTTCATGATGCTTATCACTTTGCTATACATTTTAATGAGATAAACATTATCTTAAGCTTAGTCATAATCTAGTCATATCCTTATCTTATCATTTATGAATATCATAGCATATCTTATCTTAAAAAGGTCATTTTCAAACCTTATCACATCCACCTCATGCTTAGGTGTTCAAGATAATTATCTTATCACATACTACATGATAAACATGACAACTCATCACATAAAATCAAGTGATCATATAATAATTCACAAATTAATTCCTTATACTCATGTTTTTCGAAAATAACCAAATAAATAAGGAAAAATATTTCTTTTTCTTCCTTAGTGTAAATATTATCCTAAATATGCTTAAAAACATTTTTAAAAATTATTTCGTTTAAATTTTTAAGAGAAATTTTGATTTATTCCAAATCGACAATTACCGACGTTCACTTTCATACTCGTCTCTATCGTACTGTTCCTTCTTTATTTTGAAATTTTAAGCCCGTAAATTCGGGTATTACACTATGAGATCCTAGAGAGGATAGGTCCAATGCTTTATAGGTTCGCTCTTCCGCCAAGCCTGGGAATGTACAATGTTTTCACGTGTCCCAACTAAGAAAATACGTACACGATCCAAAACACGTGATCCATCAAGATGACGTGATCCTCAAGCCAGACATGAGCTATGAAGAAGAACCCGCAGCAATACTCGACCATAAAGTTCAGCAACTACGGAACAAGTCGATTCCGCTAGTCAAAGTGCTGTGGAGACACCACGGAGAAGAGAAAGCCACGTGGGAACTTGAAGACGCTATGAAAGAACGATACCCCGAATTATTTTTCTAAAGGTATGCAAATTTTGGGAAGAAATTTCTTTTAAGGGGGGTAGAATGTAATATTCCGAAGAAACGAACGCCTATTTAAGATATTTAAACCCGTGAATTAGGGTTTTGCCGTATGTTAAACTTTGAAAGATATCGAATATTGATTTCGATTCAGTAACGAAGTAACGGATTCCTTTTCATATTCACTAAGAATTGTGAATTAAAGGAAAGAATGTTATGAAGTAGTTCGGCAGTATAAGTTTAACGTCGATTACGTATCGAACGTCAGAATTTTATGAAATTTTCTAAGCAGCGAAGCTTGGAATTAAATTCCTATATTAATGGGATATTATTTATAAAGTAAATACGAACTTACTACGACCATTTTGAGATGAGTCGATTATTAACGTTTTGAGACGTTTTGAACGTTAACGTCTAGAGACGATTTGAAAAATGGGTTTAATGATCCGGAAATTATACTATTTAATTCCTATGATTATTATATATAATTAAAGTATTATTAAGCATTTAAAACAATGCCCAAGCTATGAGAACTCGATAATTACAATTCCTAATTTTCGAAACCCTAATTTGAAAAACTAGGGTTTTCTCACATGAAATGATACCATTAGTTTGTCCTATGCTATAATTTATTATCTAACCCATATGTTATGACATATATACATATATATGGCACGAAAATGACCTGTGAATTGATAAGTGGCGTGACTTACATTTTATAACCTAATTCACGATATTTTTGTATGTTTTGCTATGTGATGTTTTAATTAATTAAATGACATGTATTTTATATCTTTGATTTATACCTTGATTAATACATAGTATTATTGTACAAGAAAATAAAATCCCACCCTTTGGAACCTACATAAGCGCCGGCTACCCCCTTCTCCCATGTACATGATTTATTCTTTTCTATTGCCCAATACCATGAGAGGCTTTTAGCACTCCCTACTCATCATTAACCTGCTAATAGAATGGCTGCCATTATTTTAATATTTGTGTGTGTGTGAGCCGTGTAAAGAGGGAGAGATATAGGGGAGACTCTTCCCCTTCACTCCACTTCACTCATTATACATTTCAAAAACACTATAACACCAAAACACTCTCACTCTCCTCTCCCATTTTTTCTGCACAGCCGAGAGCCTCCTCCCCCATTTTTGAAAATTTTCTTCTTCTTCTCTCCTCTTCTCCATTCACAAATCTTGATACCCTAGCATTGTTCTTTGAATCCCCACTATTCCAAAGGTAAACCATGGACCATAGTTTCGATTTCCTCTTCATTTTTACAAAAAAAAATCGACGCATGTCTTAGTGTATATATATATGTTCTTAATATTCTTGTGTATGAGATATTGTTTATATATATGTTCTTGATGATTTTGTTTATAAAAATAAGAAAATACATGTTAGGATGGATTTAAGTTATTGCATGTGAAATATTTGAATAGATTTAGCCAAAGCATGTTAGGTTTAAAGCATAGAGTTTGTTCAAAAATTTGTTTCGAAAATGTCATGAGGATTTTGTGGATGATCGATTATTTTAAAATTTATTTTGAGGATGGATTGTTGATCTATGATATGATAAGAGTTCATAGTAATGTATTTGGAATTTTTAGAAAATCCTAAGCATTCTTTTAAAAAAAAATACCGTGAGCTTCAAAACTATGTAACTTGGTGTATGATTTTTATTTTGAACATGCAATGGTATATTAATGATCTAGTACCTTGATTATGTGTTACATGAATTTGTTAGAATTTTTGAAGATCAATTACTCATTTGAAATCAAATAAGCCGTGAGCTTCAAGCTCAAGTATGGTGATGATTCAAATGGTTTTTGATGAATGTTATGATGTTATATTGTTATATTATAGCGTATAAGCATAGTGTATAATTATTAGAATTTTTGGAAACCAATTGCCCATTGAATACAAAAAAGCCGTGAGCTTTATGCTCCATGTGGACATGATTAAATGGTTTTGGTAGATGTTATGATGTTATATTGTTATACTATAATGTTTGAGCATGGTACAATTTTGTTGGAATTGTTACAAATTGTTTGGTATTTAATTAAGGAATACCGTGAGCTAAAGGAATTAATTCCTTGATGAAGAAATTGTTTATGATGTACTATAGGTTATAAATGTGTTATATATTAATGTTGGGACCTTGTACTAAGTGTGTGAAATTTTGGGAATTATTGGATAATTTTTAGTATTACCGTGACCTTATATAATTAATAAGGTGATGACCGAATGTTGTTTGGTTGATATTAATACATACTAATGACCATAGTGTATAATAATACACTATATGAAATTAGAAAAAATTTGAAATCATTTGGTAATTTTCATGAAATTACCGTAGCTATTATGGATTAATAAGGATTTTAAATCCTTTTAATTGAGTTTAATAATGTATTATATGTCTATGTAATACCCAAGATTTTCATAGCTACGATTAAGCGCTAAGCACGTAATTAATTAGAAATTAATTACGTGAGTAACTAGGAACAATGCATCATCAGATAAGATTTTATAAAGTTTTAACTTAAAAGATTTATTTTAGAATTTTACTGAGTTGATTGATTAAATGATAAATCTTTCAACTAGTATTTTATTTGAGTGTTTATTCGAAAGAGTGAATTATGAAAGTTTCGATTTGCTAGAAATTTCTATATTTCTAATTGCTTACTATTGATTTAATAATTTCAAAAGTTATATCATGTTATTACTATTTTTAAGTTTATTATAGTAAAGAAAATAAAAGAACATAGCTTATTCAAGATTAATGGAATTATCTAGAACCATTAAGCTTCTTAAAGAAGCTAAAGAATAGCTTATTCTAGAATATTCCCAAAAGCTTCTCAAGTAAGCTTTAAATAGTATCTTAAAATATATATATATATATATATATATATATATATTAGCTTCGAAAGGTTTCATTTTCTTTTCACAAACCAAATTCTCCTCCAAACTCCCAAAATTTTCGAGAGCCTTGTACACACACACTAGATCTTCTTCTTCCAAACTCCAAGATTCAAGCTTCTAATCCTTTTCAAGTTGATAGATCTACATCTTTAAGAGGTAAATCTCTAACCCTATTCAAGTTTTGAGGTAAAAATGAAAGTGAAAACCACCCCCAAAAACCCCCATATGATTCGGTCCTTTGGGCCTTTTTCTTACGGGTTTTGTTCTTCGATTTTTAGTACATGTATGCATAGATCTACCTATATTGAGTGATATTATGTTGAGAAAACAAAGAAAAATCCATCCCCCATGCTCATATATGTTTCGGCCATTTTGGCCTTGTTCAAAGAGTTTTCATTCTTGATCTTTAGTTGATATATCGTAGATCTATCCTTTTAGAAGTGATTTATGCTTGATCTATGGTTTAATTTGTTTATTTTCATGAAAACCCAAATTTTAGTTAAGAACCCTAGTTCTTATCTTGAGCATTGTTGATGACTCCTTAAAACAAGCTTAGATCTATGTAATTAAGGATGTTTGAGCATGTTTAGAGTCGATTTCGGGCATAAAAATCGAACCCTATGAAATTCCTTTAATGACCGAAAACTAGGGCTCATATTTTAAGATGATTCGGCTTTGATTTGTTTAAAATACATTAGTATATATGTGATTATATATGTATGCTAGTGTTTGGTGCAAGAAATTGGAGTTTAATCCATCCTATGTGAAAACCCCTAATTTATTATACTTATGGAGTCTTGAGAAATTATGGATTTGATTTTATTTAAGTTGTTTGATTTCATAAGTATGGTCTAGTATATGAAAGTAGCTTATTTTGAATTATTGAGATTTTTCTATGCTTATACGAAAAAGATAGATTTCGTTAGTTTGCGTATTCCAAAGGATTTTGTGATTTTGATTTGAAAATTGAAGTTTGATTTCAAAACATAGATTCTTGTGAGTATATAACTTGATCAAGATTTACATGATCAAAGTTTCCAAAGGAAAGATTTGAAAGTTAAAGATTTGATTATAGTAATATGATATCCCTTATATATATATATAAGGAATTGTAAAGATTAATGCTCTTATAAAATACTTTCTTAATACATTTAATAGTTCGGTTTGGATGCATTGACCTAGCGACTTAGCTTAATCATAGAGTATCGAGAGAGTTTTAGTAGAGGCTCAAGAGTTAAAACTCTTAGTTCCTCTTTCTCGTATTTATTCCTCTTATCTCTTTCAGGAACAAGTGGGCGAGATTGAGATCAAGAAAGGAAAGAGAAAGCCTCGAGTAAGCAGTTTCGGTGGGCTTTCTAAACTAAAATATGTTTGTGTACAAGTTTATGATGATGAGCATGTGTCTCTTTTATAAAGTTAATTGACTTGCTGTTTTGAGCATTTTGCATATTGCCCATCTACGAGAGAATAACGATATCGGCCCTATGCTGGGCAGCCGCTAGTAAGGGTTTGTGTACAGGTGGCCTTTGGCGAGGTGTTTGAGAAGGAGGCCTCTTCTCAACACAAGAGTGCGTAGATATGGTGTTTATTTAAGATTGTCTGCAGACATGTTATGATTAAATTGTTAGCACGTGCATTGATCATGAAGTAAGTGATTTGAAAGTATGATTCATAGGATATTTCTTAAAACCCCGTGAATCTAAGAAAGTGGCAAGTCGATTATATAGCTCTAAGATCATGTTTGATTGTTTTCGGCAATTGCCCTTGAGTGCATCATGTAATCATGCCCTGCATGTATTTCTAAATGTGCAGGTAGTGCAGGAGATGACAATGGAGATTGAATGCTGAGCGAAGACCTATTTTGTCATGTTTTATGTTTGCCCCGGGTTTATGTCTTCACACATAAACTCGGCTACTCTTTTGCTGCCAACTCTTGTTAAGATTTTGATGTATTATGATACAGAGTTCTGATGGGTTAGACATTTGATAGACATGTTTGAATTCATGTTAAAGATCATGGCATCAGTTTGCTAAATTGATTTGTATCTAACTTTGATCATTTGGTTAATCACAGGTCTAATAACTCGTCTTTCTTTAAAATGACAACTGTTTATATTTGCGAGTCTCTTGAAATAGTTAGTCATTTCTTCTCCTTCCGCCCGTCACACTTCGATTAGTCAGTTAATACAAGATTAGATAGGTCGGGGTGTGACATAATGGTATCAGAGCAATTGTTCGCCTGGTCCTGTGAGTCTTTCTTGAGTCTAACCCAGTTGTCTTAAATCATGTGAGCTCAGCATTTCAAGTCCGTCATCTCTAGCATTTCAATCAGGTACAAGTAATTGATTCTTGTATTTTGAATTCAGAATTCTTTCAGCATTGCTTATGGTTTTCAGTGATCTTTATATGTTTAGAATTGTATGCTATATGAGATGATTATGCACGCGATTCGGTTAGTATCCTAAGTTAGGAAATGGGACATATTGATGTGATTGTCCTGATGTTTAAGTTACGATTAATTAGGATGCGGACTACGCCGCTTAATAGTATTAGAGTTAAACCGTTGCTGTTTGGACGTACAGACAGATTCTATGAGCTTAGGCGGGCAAGTATCACGAACTTCTCGAATTTCTCGGCGATTCCGTTGAACCGGTTTCTAGTTAAGCGACATGGGGTTAACGATTTCGACACGATACTTTGACTGATTCAAGTCTTGCCAGCACACTGGCAAGGATGGGCTTCTTCCAGTGCTCTTGATTATATTGATTTTCTAGAAATCCTGAAAAGTCGGGGAATTTCTTTGGATTCCATGCTCTCGTTCGAGCATAGAATCGGGATCATCAAGGTCCATTCCCGGGTGACTATCTTTTTCTCGATCATTTTCATTCTCATATTCGTCAGCTCTTTGAGGAGCATTATGTGAGGTAGAATGATCTTTCTTCCCAGCCTGCCATTGATGTACTACCTCTTGAAATTCTTGCTCCGAGATTTGATGAGTCTATGTTGATTGATCGTACTCCTTTAGCTCCCGACATTGTTGAGCCAGTTGATTCTCCTCTATTGATGGACTCAGATATCCATCAGGGTCCTGATGATTGGTATTTACCCCTGCATTAGATCCGTGGTTTGTTGATATGCATCCCGCTGAAAATATTTCTTTTCCCTATCCGGATCCAGTGATACCGGAAATTGATGCGGATCTATTAGAGAAGTCATTAGTTTTTGACTCGCCTTCTTATCCGATTTATTTTGCTAATCCAATGTCTTCTCAGATTGGCCCTAGTAATTTTGTTTTTGAAGTAGTTCTTGGCTCTTACCCAATTCACGCAGTTCTCCTGACATTCTCGTCGTAATTTCAGCCGGTATTCTTAAGTTGTTTACATGAGATTCATACATTTCAAGAATCACCTCCTCCTGCAGATAAGGGGACCAGTTCTTCTAGACCATCAGGTCTTTCCAGATCTTACCGGTATGAACCTGAACATATTGAGTCCGTTGACAAGTGCAAGCTTGAGTACCTTCCAGTCAGTGAAATGCCTTTCGTTATTGACCCATACATTCTCCATCCTGAGTTTAAAGTAATTTCGCATGACAACAACCCCAATGCTCCTAAACCACCAGTGCCAGACTACAATGAAGAAGAGATGGAGCCTTTGCAATTGTAGCACCCAGACACAGTAGCCCCATTGGGAAGATGAGATCGAGCGATTCTTTGAAGAAGAAGCAGCAACCAGTGAAGTTGCGATAGAAATGAATATCACCAGGAGTGAAGAGCTTGATCCAAGAAGTAGTCATTAGTAGTATATCCTGTGTGATAGTAAGGTATAGCAGATGTGGAAAAAGAGGCATTTGATCACGGCATATCGGGACTAGATGGAATACTCCGATTGATTTGTTTATTGACTAAGAAGTGGCAAGATTGGCCGTTGTTGTTGCCATTAATTACATTGAGCCTGGTTTTATAGCTTCAGAGCAAGCTAATCTTCCTAGATTCCTAGCTACCATCAGTTCTCAGTATTATGTATACTTGAGTCTTCCTACTGGTTCAAATTCCCCTGTTGTTGATTTTATTTGTTTGTTCATCGCCCGGTTGTTGGTGTTCTTCTTTTCCTTTTAAAGATGATGATGATGAAGATCTTGAACCCATTGATGTTAATTCTTCTATTCTTGAGTATGGCGTTAGTATCTATACTCTAGAGATAGTGTCATCTTTACCGGATACTCGATTGTCTATACCGAATCGATGTAGCTCTTACATTCGATTTCTCTTAGCTCGATGATCAAATGTTTCCTATTTACCTAGATTGGTATGGTGGGTCTTTCGCATCTCACGAGATCCCTACATTGATTGAGTCTATTTCTTTTCTCGGACTTCTTCCTTAGAGGCCCCGGAAGAGATTGAGCTAGTTTATTGAGACCTTTAGGTGTCTCAAGATTTTCATGTATGAACACGAGTTTTACCAATTGTTGCACAGCCTGATTCTGACCCTAGATATCGGTCAAATGTCTTTGTGGTGATCTTGATATCCTTTATCTGGAGTAATTCCTTGTACTCATTTTCCGAGTGTGCTATTGATCCGCCATCTCACGAGATTGAGAAAGATGTAGAGATACGGACCCTAATGAAGTCGTTAATGACAGTGAGAATGGAGTAGTAGAGATGGAAGAAGGAAATGATGTCAGCAATGACAGCCTTTGTGAGCAGAACGAGGTTTGTAGCCGCAAGAGTGGAAGCTGGCAGTTTGTAGATAGTATAGATGCACATATATGTATATATGTGTATATACAGACTAGTGATGCCTATAGATATCTTATGATGCGGTAGTGTGCTTGAGAAGCCTTACCAGATGCGTTTTGCTCGAGATACCAAAGCATCTATATGCCTGAGAATCTTCAATTTGCAAAAATTTTCGCAGCTTTTGTAAATATTCTGAAGAGGAAGAACAAGAGAGTGCAAATTCTCCTCAAGATTCTCTGTGCCTTCTCCTCCTCAAACAGATCGTAGAATTGTAGAGCCTTTTCCGCATCAGAATCCTCCACCTCTCAATGAAGTTGATAGTCCAGCTGATACTGAAGAATGGGTTCGCCTTGTAGCGAATTTTCAAGTTACGGAGTGCTCTGATCGAGAGTGACTCCTATGCATATCCTTCCAGTTAAAAAGTGTCTGCATATTCCTGACGGGAATCACGTCAGAAAGTTCTTTCTCCTGAGCAATTGGAGAATTTTACGTGGCAACAATTCAAGAGAGAATTGTATGAAAAGTATATATATACTTCAAAGTTCTGACAGAATGTAAAAGATTGAAATTTGCGAACTCGAAGCAAGCGGGAAGGCGAGGCGAATATTATAGTAAATTCTGCAGTCTAGCCCGTTATGCTCTTTTTAGAGACGAGACAGATGAGAAAATGGCAGAATTGTTTTGTGCTAGATTACGCCAAGAGATCAGAATCATTTTGGCAAGCCAACCTCCAATGTCATATGAAGAAACGTTAGATCATGCATTGGACATGAAGATGGAAATGCTACCGGACAAAGTGATGCTAGATCCAAATCTAGTACCTTTATAGATTCAAGCCATCAAGATTTCTTCTTACAGATCAGAAGTAAAGAATTTGGGAGAATAAGACCTTCCCAAATAAGAAACGATGGCAGAAGCCGAGTCAGTTTACACAGAGACAATCTTTCCCAAGTCAGTCAAGAATGCAAACGATTCCCAAATGTAACAGAGTACATTCTGGAGTTTGCAGACGGGGAAGTAATAGTTGTTATGCATGTGGACAAGTGGGCCACTATGCAAATAATGTCCGAACCGTCAGAAATCAACTAGTGACGGAGGAAAGCAGAATCATCCGAGACAGACGCAACCAATGAAAGCCGTAAGTGGATATCCAAAGTCACCGTTTCATCAGATCGAGATGCCGCTACATCAACCGCAACCGTCACCATCACCGATGCCTCGACCGCACCAATCTCTATATCAAAGAGCATATGCTCTCTCTTAAAAACAACCTGAGAAGAATGCCAAGCAACTTGGCAGATGTTCTTAAACTCAACAACGAACGTGCTGCACAAGATTTAAACGTGCTTATCCCGTTGGATGGAGCTATCGTTATCATGCACGTATGTTCTAATCTAGATTTCGAACTAGGATCCCTTAAGCTTAGAGCGAGATCGCTGCAGCTGTTGCGCACGAAGAACGAGGAAGATTGTGCTTACCTTGTATATCGAATGTCGATGTCAAGTCCAGAAGAAGGTAGGAGATGTACCGTGGTTAGAAAGTTTGGGATGTTCTTCCGAAACATTACTGTGGCTACCTTGGACAGACAATTAGAGTTTCTCCATTGACTTTGAACCAGGATCAACAACTGTTTCAAAAGCACCTCATAGAATGGCCCCAAAAGAATTACAGGAGTTAAAGATCCAATTGCAAGAGCTTTTGAACCTAGGTTTTCTCGACCTAGTGTATCTCATTGAGGAGTGCCAGTTCTATTTGACAAAAAGAAGGATGAAACTCTAAGGATATGTATTGATTATAGAGAGTTGAACAAGTTAACCTTGAAGAAAAGGTATCCTTTACCCAGGATCGATGACTTGTTCAATCAGCTGAAAGGTGTCAGTGTTTTCTCAAAGATTGACCTGAAGGCAGGATATCATCAATCAAAGATTCGTCAGAAGAACATAGCCAAGACTGCTTTTCGAACGCGGTATGGCCACTACGAGTCCGTAGTAATGCCATTTGGCTTGACGAATGCACCAGTTGTGTTAAGGAATTGATGAATTGTGTATTCCACAATTATCTCGATAAATTTGTGTTGGTATTTATCGATGATATTCTCGTGCACTCGAAGAACGAGTAAGAACATGAAAAACAGTTAAGAACCGTTCTATAGACGTTGAGAATTAAACGATTGTTTGCTAAGTATAGCAAATGTGAGCTTTGGCCAAGGGAAGTGAATTTCCTTGGACATATCATTACAACAGATGAAATCAGAGTCGACCCCGCTAGAGTTCAAGCGGTACGCAATTGGAAATCGCCGACGACACAGATAAAGACTCGAAGTTTCTTGGGATTAGCAGGTTGTTACCGAAGGTTCATAGAAGGATTCTCCAAGATTGCGAGAACTATGACTGAATACCTTCAAAAAGGAATTATGTCCCAATGAACCCAAGAATATGAGGAAAGTAGTCAAGAGTTAAAGAACAGATTGACTACCACGCCAGTTTTGGCAATACCAGAATCAGAAAAATGGTATACTCTGTATACCGATGCATCAAAGAGGGGACTAAGAAAGGTCCCGATGCAAGAAGGAAGAGTGATAGCTTATGCTTCACGAAAGTTGAGACCTCAAGAGCCCGTATATTCTATATACGATTTAGAATTGACAGCTATTGTTCATGCTCTGAAGAATTGGAGACATCTTTTGCGTGGATCCGAGTGTGAGATCTTTACTGATCACAAGAGCCTGAAGTATTTCTTCGAGCAGAAATATTTGAACATGCGTCAAGAAGATGGCTAGAGCTAGTAAGAGATCATGATCGCGAGATCAAGTATCTCCCTAGAAAAGCGAATGTTGTCGCTAATGCTTTCAGTAGAAAAAGCCAAATCCAGTTAGGATTCGTCCTTACTCAGAGAGAGGAATTGATCAAAGAGTTTGAAGAGATGAGTTTGCAAGTGATGCTACCTCCTGAAATTGCGAAAAGATATTATAGTTGCTCTTGTCGTTACCCTGATACGAGAACAAGAATCGTGAAGGATCAAAGATAAGATCAATAGATAGAGAAGCTATGAGTTAAGATTAAAACAGAAAGGCCATAAAATAACATGAAGTTGGGGTTAACGCAATCATATTCAGAAACATGATGTGCGTACCCAATGAGGATGATTTAAAGAAACGAGATTATGAGTTAAGCTCATAACACGCCCTACACCGCACACCCAAGAAGCACAAAGATATATCAAGATCTAAAGCAAAGGTTTGTGTGGGTAGGAATAAATCTAGAAATAGCCTCGTTTGTTGATCAATGTTAACGTGTCAACAAATTAAAGCTTTGCACCACCAACGTATGGTAAATTGCAACCACTGGAGATTTCCTCAGTGGAATTGAGTTAACAAGTTAACTCAGACATACGTTCGACGGATAGTACGTTGCATTGGGTACCCGTCTCAATCACCTCAGATAAAGACTCCAAGTTTACATCTCGTTTTGGGTGAAATCTCAATAAGAGATGAGCACAAGAGTGAATTGCAGTACAGCGTTTCATCCGCAAACAGATGGTCATCCGAAAGGACCATATAGACGCTAGAAGATATGATCAGAATCTTGATATTAGATCAAGGAGATCAACGGTAGCGAGTCCTACCATTGATTGAGTTTCGCATACTACAACAGTTACCAAGCAACGATTTATATAACGCTTTATGAAGCCTTTTATGGCATAAAGTGTGGATCACCGCTTTGTTGGAACAAAGTTGGAGAAAGACAAGTGCTTGGAACAGAAGCGATTGAAGAAATGGTCGTAATCGTACGACAAATAAAGAAAAGAATCCAAGAAGCTCAAGAGCGTCAAAGTCCTACGCAGATAAAAGACGTACGGAGCTAAGCTTCAAGATTGAAGACATTGTATTCTTGAAAGTATCTCATTCCAAAGGAATACATCGCTTTGGAATTAAAGGAAAGCTTGTGCCAAGATTCATTGGACTGTACGAGATTCTAGAGAAGAATTGAACCAGTCGCCTACAGATTAGCTTTGCCTTCAAAGCTTCGGCCATATCCATATGTGTTTCATGTGTCGTCAGTTATGAAGATATGTGTTTGATCCAAAACACATCATATATCAAGAGTATATTGTTCCTGAACAATATCTAAGCTATGAAGAGAAGCCAGAATGTATTCTTGATCGAAAGAATCAACAACTAAGGAATAAGTCGATTCCTTTGTCAAGATTCTATGGAGGCATCATGGCCTAGAAGAAGCGATTTGGGAATTTGAAGAAAAGATGAAAGAGAAGTACCCCGAGCTATTTACGGAGGTACTAAATTTCGGGACGAAATTTCTTTAAGGGGGAGAGAATGTAATACCCCAGATTTTCATAGCTCTGATTAAGCGCTAAGTACGTAATTAATTAGAAATTAATTACGTGAGTAACTAGGAACAATGCATCCTCAGATAAGATTTTATAAAGTTTTAACTTAAAAGATTTATTTTAGAATTTTACAGTTGATTGATTAAATGATAAATCTTTCAACTAGTATTTTATTTCAGTGTTTATTCAGAAAGAGTGAATTATGAAAGTTTCGATTTGCTAGAAATTTCTATATTTCTAATTGCTTACTATTGATTTAATAATTTCAAAAGTTATATCATGTTATTACTATTTTTAAGTTTATTATAGTAAAGAAAATAAAAGAACATAGCTTATTCAAGATTAATGGAATTATCTAGAACCATTAAGCTTCTTAAAGAAGCTAAAAGAATAGCTTATTCTAGAATATTCCCAAAAGCTTCTCAAGTAAGCTTTAAATAGTATCTTAAGATATATATATATATATATATATATATATATATATATATATATTAGCTTCCAAAGGTTTCATTTTCTTTTCACAAACCAAATTCTCCTCCAAACTCCCAAAATTTTCGAGAGCCTTCTACACACACACTAGATCGTCTTCTTCCAAACTCCAAGATTCAAGCTTCTAATCCTTTTCAAGTTGATAGATCTACATCTTTAAGAGGTAAATCTCTAACCCTATTCAAGTTTTGAGGTAAAAATCAAAGTGAAAACCACCCCCAAAAACCCCCATATGATTCGGTCCTTTGGGCCTTTTTCTTACGGGTTTTGTTCTTCGATTTTTAGTACATGTATGCATAGATCTACCTATATTGAGTGATATTATGTTGAGAAAACAAAGAAAAATCCATCCCCCATGCTCATATATGTTTCGGCCATTTTGGCCTTGTTCCAAAGAGTTTTCATTCTTCGATCTTTAGTTGATATATGCGTAGATCTATCCTTTTAGAAGTGATTTATGCTTGATCTATGGTTTAATTTATTTATTTTCATGAAAACCCAAATTTTAGTTAAGAACCCTAGTTCTTATCTTGAGCATTTGTTGATGACTCCTTAAAACAAGCTTAGATCTATGTAATTAAGGATGTTTGAGCATGTTTAGAGTCGATTTCGGGCATAAAAATCGAACCCTATGAAATTCCTTTAATGACCGAAAACTAGGGCTCATATTTTAAGATGATTCGGCTTTGATTTGTTTAAAATACATTAGTATATATGTGATTATATATGTATGCTAGTGTTTGGTGCAAGAAATTGGAGTTTAATCCATCCTATGTGAAAACCCTAATTTATTATACTTATGGAGTCTTGAGAAATTATGGATTTGATTTTATTTAAGTTGTTTGATTTCATAAGTATGGTCTAGTATATGAAAGTAGCTTATTTTGAATTATTGAGATTTTTCTATGCTTATACGAAAAAGATAGATTTCGTTAGTTTGCGTATTCCAAAGGATTTTGTGATTTTGATTTGAAAATTGAAGTTTGATTTCAAAACATAGATTCTTGTGAGTTTATAACTTGATCAAGATTTACATGATCAAAGTTTCCAAAGGGAAAGATTTGAAAGTTAAAGATTTGATTATAGTAATATGATATCCCTTATATATATATATAAGGAATTGAAAAGATTAACGCTCTTATAAAATACTTTCTTAATACATTTAATAGTTCAGTTTTGGATGCATTGACCTAGCAGCTTAGCTTAATCATAGAGTATCGAGAGAGTTTTAGTAGAGGCTCAAGAGTTAAAAACTCTTAGTTCCTCTTTCTCGTATTTATTCCTCTTATCTCTTTTCAAGGAACAAGTGGAAGCGAGATTGAGATTAAGAAAGGAAAAGCAGAAAGCATCGAGTAAGCCAGATTTCCAGGTGGGCTTTCTAAACTAAAATATGTTTGTGTACAAGTTTATGATGATGAGCATGTGTCTCTTTTATAAAGTTAATTGACTTGCCTGTTTTGAGCATTTTGCATATTGCCTATCTACGAGAGAATAACGATATCGGCCCTATGCTAGACGAGCTGCTAGTAAGGGTTTGTGTACACAGGTGGCCTTTGGCCAAGGTGTTTGAGAAGGAGGCCTACTTCTCAACACAAGAGTGCGTAGATATGGTGTTTATTTAAGATTGTCTGCAGACATGTTATGATTAGAATTGTTAGCACGTGCATTGATCATGAAGTAAGTGATTTCAGAAAGTATGATTCATAGGATATTTCTTAAAACCCCTGTGAATCTAAGAAAGTGGCAAGTCGATTATATAGCTCTAAGAGCATGTTTGATTGTTTCGGCAATTGCCCACTGAGTGCATCAAGTACTCATGCCCTGCATGTATTTCTAAATGTGCAGGTAGTGCAGGAGATGACAATGGAGATTGAATGCTGAGCGAAGACCTATTTTGTCATGTTTTATGTTTGCCCCGGGTTTATGTCTTCACACATAAACTCAACTACTCTTTTGCTGCCAACTCTTGTTAAGATTTTGATGTATTATGATACAGAGTTCTGATGGGTTAGACATTTGATAGACATTTTTTAATTCATGTTAAAGATCATGGCATCTGTTTGCTAAATTGATTTGTATCTAACTTTGATCATTTGGTTAATCACAGGTCTAATAACTCGTCTTTCATTAAAATGACAACTTTTTATATTTGCGAGTCTCTTGAAATAGTTAGTCATTTCTTCCTTCCTTCCATTGATTCACACTTCGATTAGTCGTGTTAATACAAGATTAGATAGGTCTGAAATGTTATGGGTGTGACAAATTAATGTCGCCATTTCGCCAAACCGCCCCGCCGCCCATTACCTCCGCCGTGAGCCTTGTTGGCCGCCGTTTGGTGGCCGACGGACACTGCCCCAGCTACTGGTCCTTTATGTTTTGTGTTTTGGACTATGCATTCTACTAAAGTACCGATTCCGCTTTTTACGTTTTTCGCGTTTACGCATGTCGGGATGTTTTCCGTTGCTTGAGTTTTCTAAAGGAAGCACATGCCGGGTTATCCATTTTCAACGAGTTTGTCATTCCATGTTCGATCGTTATGCATATTGCTTATGTTTCCATTTTCATGCATCGATTTTGGATGGTTTATCTAGATCCGAGGATGAGCATCGATTTTGAAACTTCGCTAAGATTTGAGTCAACTTGCATGCATGCATATTTTGAAAGTACCTATTATAGGTCTTGATGCCCCGAATATATTTCCTTACGCATCGAGTTGATTTGAAAACCGGAGAGTGTCGAATGGGTTCGAGAAAGTCAAAACCCTAGTTTTGCTACGATCTTCGTTTGGATCACATTGTTGCTTTGCTTTGTGGGATGTAACCCCAAAGTTGTTCCGTCTTGTTACCAGGTACCTACCAGTGCGATCGGTGAAGTAATCGGATCCGTAGATATCTCCCGGTTGACGTTTTCGTATGGTCAGGTTGGGTTATATATGCTTATTTTGAGTTATTTACTCTGATATTTCAAAATAAAATATGTGCGCCGTAAAATGTTTTGATGAAGTTATTACTGTTCTCTGATCCGAGATATGGTTATATTGTGATTGTGCATGGATCTCTATTAGGTGGGTTGATCACCATCTTGAGTATTGATCGTAAGGGATAGACCCAGAACACGTGGTTATGGTTACGAAGGGGATGACCCTAAGTCCATACGAAATGGTAATGAGGTGGTTATGGTTACGACGGGTTTGACCCACAAGTCCACACGAGTTAGCCTATTTGGATCACGTTCGGGCATGGGGGTTGGATATGTTCGGGCGAATGAATGAGATGTGATGGGGTGGCGGGATACGTTCGAGCCGTGGTTTTTGTATCTATGATGGGAGTAATAGTAATAATTGATCGGTATCAAAAATGAAAATCTATTTTGCTTACTTAGAAGTGGATTTCGTTTAAAACCTTCTAAGGTAAGTGCTCTGAACACGGAATCATGATTCTTTGATTTATGATAAAACCCGGTGAGTGCGCTAGTACTCACCCCAAACTCTTTTCAAAATGTTTTCACGGATGGAGGAGAATTTGGGCGGGAGGCACGAGGGGTTGAGCTTGTTGAGCTGCGTTTCCTTTCAAGCTACCTGTTTCCGCGATGTTGTTATCTTATATATTTATGTGTACTCTGATGTTGGCGTATTCTTGTCCCTTATTTTGCTTTCTGATTGGGAACAAGATTCATTATGTTATTATGCTGTGAGTCTCGACGTGAGCATGCTACGTGGTTGACCGGTCTAGTTGACAGGATGTAATGCCATTTTGCTTTCTTGCATTACTTATAATAAATCAAGATCACGTCTATCGAAGTTATGGTATCGATATTATTCTGTTGGTGGATTGTTTGTGCACCCCTCCCCTTCAGGATATGTCCTAGTTATAGAGGAGATGCTGCCCGATTTCATGGTCACATCTTCTTATCATGTATGTTATATGATCCCCCGCCTTCCCTTCTAACCCCGCTAATCACCCGGCAGTCGTGCCTTCCGCCGGGGAATTGGTGACAATGATGAAAGGATAGGATATGGATCATAGCAGTAAAAATGCTTGACGAGCGACTTTTATGAGCGATGAAAATATTTTAGTAAGCCTGACATTTAACTAAAACCCTTGTGTCTTACCATGATGTTAGGTGTAATTCAAAAATGATAAAATGTTTTCGACATGAGTCCAGTGCATTCTTGTACTCGACTGCATGTTGTTTTAAATTGCGAGGTTGAGCTCGATGATGATGATGGAGGAGTGTTGAGAAGTCAGTTGTCCTTGATGTTTTGTTGAATATGTTAACCTTGAATACATATCGTCATATAAGTATCACACTTTTCATGCAACTAAAATTTATTTTATGTTATGTATGATGATAAGATGATATGAGCTTGAAGTCCTTGAATCATTAATATCCTTTTGGATCATTGGAGGATAAAGCGACATACATTTGAGGTCAGCGGACCATTGTTAATCTTTAGATCGATGGTCGCGATTTGATATGTTATCAGCGTATGTTATGTTCAAAGCATGTTAGTTTACATTTGATATGCATCTTTATAATAGCCTGTGACCACAAATACTATCCCAAATAGTCGCTCCGGTTGGGTTATCAGGAGTGAGGTTGTGACAAACATTTATTTATTCTTAAAATTTATTTCATTCGAAATTTTAAGAGAAATATCGATTTATTTAAAATCACAATTCACAAGCATTCATTTTCATTTCGTTTCCTTTGTAATATTCCTTCTTATTTGAAATTTTTATGCCCAAAATTGGGATATTACGATTTACACACTTCTTTATTTGTTTGAGATCAAAATTTATCCAGGATCGTTCAGTCTAAATTCTCAATCATTGGGGCGTAATCATCTATTAGAGTCGAGATAAAAAAAAATTGGCTGAATCTTAGCCTCGAATCACGGACTCATAAGACACGACCTCGCTCGGCGTGACTACGATACGAATGATAACCACTCTCCCTCTTTATTCCTAATTTTGTTTCCAATGACCCATAGAAGTATATGACTCAGGACCCCAAAACACAGAAATCTTACCCAAAAAATTGATGAAATTTCTTTAAAATTTGGTTTCGA